>VWZZ01001016.1:366783-411783 GCA_013399095.1 Psophia crepitans | reverse complement strand
AACGGACTTTGGCCGGGAAGCTGTGCGTGTTGCTTGCCAGCCTTGGTAACGAAGGCAGAAGGTGGCATGGCTCATCCTGCTCGCCAGGAGCAGCACCAGAGGCACCCGTGGCTGGGGGGCCTGGTCCCTGTCCCACCCCAGCTGCCATCGGGGATTTCCCTGGTCAGCAACAGGCCGAGTGGCTCCTCTGCCCCCTCCTGGTGCTTCGTGGCTGGAGAGATGGGCAGGGAGAAACCTTACGAAATTCAGTAAGGGCAAGTGCAGGGTCCTGCACCCAGGGAGCAACAACCCCAGCACCAGGACAGGTGAGGGGGTGACCTGCTGGGAAGCGGCACTGCANCTGGGCTCCCCAGTTCCAGACAGACTGGGAACTACTGGGGAGAGTCCAGCAGAGGGCTGTGAGGATGATGAGGAGCCTGGAGCACCTCTGGAATGAGGAAAGGCTGAGAGAGCTGAGGCTGTTCAGCCTGGAGAAGAGAAGCCTGAGAGGGGATCTGATCGACGCTGATCAGTATCTCCAGGGGGGTGTCCAGAGGAAGGGGCCAGACTCTGCCCAGTGGTGCCCAGGGACAGGCCGAGGGGCACCGGGCACAAACTGGGACACAGGAAGTTCCACCTGAGCATGAGGAGAAACTTCTTCCCTCTGCGGGTGCCGGAGCCCTGGGCCAGGCTGCCCAGAGACGGTGTGGGGTCTCCTTCTCTGGAGAGATCCCAGCCCCCCTGGATGCCACCCTGTGCCCCCTGCTGGGGGTGAACCTGCTCTGGTGGGGGGTTGGATTGGGTGATCTCCAGAGGGCCCTTACAACTCCAAAATCAGGCTGTGAACCTGTGAATCTGTGGCACTTGGTACATCCAGGCAGAGGCCGCAGGGCCACGTACCCGGCGATTTCGTAAGCGGTACCCACAAGCAGGTCTGTATCCACGTGTACACGAGTGTTAACCCAGGTGAGCGCTGCGGTTGTCTACAGATGAGAAATTGATAGTGAAAGCCTGGGGAAAATCCTCATCTCTCGCTGTTTTGCAAAATACAGGACGAGAAACTGCTGGGGTTTTAAATTAAAGTTCATTTTTGTTGCTGATAATTTTCCACTTTTCTCACACTCAATAATTAAAAGAAAATAGTGTTGTACATACGTGGTAGGACTCTGTCTTGTCTCTGCGGCTTGGGAGACGTGTTTCTCACAGAGCTAACAGTGGCAGTGATGATGATATCCATACAGTGAGGGTTCACAAAAGCGCTGAAACCCACTAGTTCCAGCGGTTCTCAGGCGGCGATGCGCATCGTTTATGCTCCTGGGAAGGTGATTTATATTTGTGAAGACTGTTTGTTTTTTCTCTCTCTCTCTTTTCTGGAAAAGCTTCTTTCTTTTCTTGTTCTGTCAGATAGTCTCCAAAGAGATTGTTCCAACGTTTCCTGTTAGCATAATGTCATGCAGTAAGACAGCATATTTTAATGCAGAATCTATTGATTTTTGCAGTGTGTTTTTGTACGTCTTCGTGGTAAGCTGAAGGTGGCTCTTGGCTCCTGGTGCCACCTGAACTGGTTAGACAGCTAAAAGTGTTAGCAGGGCTAAGTGACCAGCAAAGAAACTGTGTAGTTAGTGTAGTTAACTAGTATATTTAACAATGTAATATATATATAATTAGTATAATTAACAGTATATTTAAAACAGTACTTTTTATCCAATAATTAGAAACGCATTTCAAGACATTTTAGTTTGGCTTTTATTTCAATATATAGCATTAGGCAAGGAAAAAGCCTGAACCCATGTTTGCCTGCACTGTACTTTTAACCGTTTAAGCTGTTTTCTAGATACAGGCCGTTGTTAGATCAGTGATTTTGGGGATTCTGACAGAACTCTGCTGCGAAACCTTGTGAAAATAGGGGTTGAAATACTTGGTTCTGAAAACATGGGGCTGCTCAGGCGCCGGGCTGCTCCTGCCTGCTCCCTTCCACGTGCACGTGATGCATCTCCTCAGTACGCTCATCTCTTTCTCTTGGTTATCACTTGCATTTAAAGCAGTTTGAGACCTTAACTACCTTCCCCTTGCTCTCTTGCCACGCTCAAGGGTGCAGCACAAGCAAACGCAAGCGTTTCTTTCTGTTCTTTGTAAAGGGAAGACCTTCGTCTTCTCCTTTCCCAACGTCCATCCTGCGCTGTGCTGCCCGCCACGTGAGCTGGTCGCTGTACCTCTTTGCTTGTGGTGCCAGGCCACCCTGGGGCACCACGTGCTGGGATGAGATGCTCCAGTCCCACACTGTGCAAGGTCCTCACTGGTTTGGCTGAACTTCAGGAGTTCAGCTAGCCACAACCCTGTCAAGGTTCTTATCCCGGAGAGTCTGCCACTTGGAATACTGTGTCACCGTTTAAAATCTGCACGTTGCGGTTCTGGGACGCTACTGACCATTCCCACGCTATCGGTTCGTTTGTGTTTCTGCCTCAGGGAAACGGACAGTGTGCAGTTCATGCAGATGTCCCTGTGATGGCTCGAGGCGTCCTGCCCACGCTTCAAGCTCCGTGTTGGAGCATGACAGCAGCTGGAAGTTGGCTTTTCCAAAAACCTCTTCTGAAGGGACGGTTCTGAAATGATTTAGAAAATACTGGGTGCAGCAGATGGAAAGAAACCCACGGGCATTGTTAGGATTTAAGAGTTTGGTTGAAGGCGCATGTGTTGCACTTGGGAACTTGCTCACATTATTAATACATTAATTTGCATTTCACCACTGGTATTTTGGGTTTCCTTTGTGCAGTGTCGTTAAGCTGGACCTTTTAAAGTAATTTATCTCATTTTTATTGTATAAGCACGATCATTTCAATTTTGAAAAGGAGTAGAAAAAGAAGTTTTGTTCCTGCTACTAAAAGGGTGTTTTTTATTCCATCTTGAAAGTTGCCAGGGTCAGTGGTGACCGTCCTTTTCCTTTAATCATAGTACCAAGAGCTTTTGATTAAAGGAATGTTTGTCAGGCTTTAATGCACCTGTTATCTGTGGGGATGACCTTAATCTTAGTTGGCTGAACAAGTCTCCTCTTCAAAGCTGTGCAGGGTATGGTGGAACAACAAAATTGTGATGGAACCTCAGGTTCTTCTGGGGCTTCCCTGATGCTTTCTGGGCACCCAGGAGTCTCCCATGCTCTGTCAAGTGCTGCACCACGTAGGGTATTTTCATTTTCTCATTGGCAATTATCATCAATGTGACTATTTGTGTAACTATTTGTGTGAACCATGAAGTTAAATAGTTGTGAGGGAAGTGTGGTTGACCTGAGTAGGCTTTGAGTGAAGGATAGTTAGATAATACCTTGAGATGGTTGTTTGGGAGAGAAGAGGCACCAAGTAGTAGTGTAACTGTTAAATATAGGTCATACCACATTGGTAAAGGAATAAGATCATCTGCAATGTTTTGAGCTTGAAATATTTTTCAAAACCTATGAGATTGATCATTCTTTTTTTTTTCCTATTTTTTTTTTCAGTATCTCTTTCCTAGTTTTTATCTGTCACTAAAAAAATGATCAGGTTACAGGAGAACAGAAAGCATGTCGTACGACTTAGGAGGGACATAGATTATTAAATGCTTGTAGCTTATTAAAATACTTTTATCCAGTTTCTTAAGTAAGAGTGTATTTCTTGGGAGAGTTTCTTTTCTAAAAAGGAGTAACAATTTAGAGAAGACTCTGAATTAATGGAATTAGTGAAGAAAAAAGAATTAAAGAGGAAAATCTAGGTGAGTATCTAAAGTCCGGAGGGGAGAATGGACAGGAACCAGAATTTCTGTGTGAGCGAATGTTTGTGCAGAAGTAGGTGGAGCCTGCTTGAATGGCAGCGTGTCTGAGCATAAACCTGAAAATCTCTGTAAAATACCGGTAACAGAGTATGGGCTAAGTCCTGGCATCTACAGGTGAAGTTGATAAGGCTGTGCTGATTGACACCAACTGGTTTTATGGCCCACTGTTTCTCTACAGCTCCCAAACTGCTGCTCTTTGTTCTTGTATTTAAACTCTAAGGTCTCATTTCATATCCTAAAGTGTACAGTCAGCCTATGGATAATATCAAGGAGACATGGAAACGCCTGTCCTCTCCCTTTCCCAAACTGGAAAGTCTATGAAATCATTTGCTTCTTTTCTCCTCCTTCTCCTCCTTCTCCTCCTTCTCCTCCTTCTCCTCCTTCTCCTCCTTCTCCTCCTTCTCCTCCTTCTCCTCCTTCTCCTCCTTCTCCTCCTTCTCCTCCTTCTCCTCCTTCTCCTCCTTCNCTCCTCCTTCTCCTCCTCCTCCTCCTTCTCCTCCTCCTCCTCCTTTCCCCCCACTTTTCCATGTGAGCCAAAGATCAGCTGGCATCGCAGTTCCGCGTTGAACGGGTTAAGCAAGGCACAGGAGCAGACCCGGTTCATCCCTCCGATCTGGCCCCGGGGAATTACCTAGTGCTCATTGATCCGCAGCCGTTGATCTGTACATAATAATTGCTCCCCGACAGGAACCGATCTGGCAGGCAACCTGCATTTCCATTAGGGAGCTCTCCACTCGGATCAGCAGCCTCCACTGCTCCCCAAAATCTATGGCAATTGCGTTTGCTCCTTCAGCGGGGTCGTGACGCAGGATGGTTGGCCAGCCCTCCCCTGAGCCGTGTCTACTTACCTGGTTATCGGGTTTGGGAGGCAGGTGAAATGAAGCTGGTGGGAGAGCTGGGCCGAGTCTCAGAACACGTGAGCATGTTCAGGTTTAGGATATTAACGCACTAGAAACATGAAGGCTGTTTTGGTTGGTTTCTTGGTTTTTTTTAATGACAGAGAGGGTACTTACTGTAGCTTGGTTTTAATTAAATGTTAGTATATTGTTCCACTTCTGCACTGTGTTTATTTCCCTGAGCTGCACGTCCATACTCTCTGCTCATAGTTTATTCTCACGGTGAAGATGGGATTTATTTCTTCTTCCTTTGTGCTGCATCCAGCACAAGGAGGTGCTGGTCCCAGCCAGGCTGGAACAAGCCCCTCTGTCAGGGACGCCTGGAAATGACTCAAATTCTCTCCCATGCTGGTACCTTTGTTTTCATAGTGCACTAGCTATGAGCCAGTACCTGCATTTTCCAACTTTGTTGTTTTAGTGTAGGTAAACATCTCAAACATCTTCCGTGTGTCATTTTCCCATCCTTCAGAGAAAAAAAAAATCAATCAATAGAATTGTAATTTTATCTGGGGTTGGATGAGCTCTTAAATGCTGCAAGCTCGAGCCCCTCTTTATTTATTTATTTTATATTTTAGAAAGCTTTGTAAGCAGTCAGACTTTTGTCGTGCTAGCTGTTTATCCGCGCAGGAAGCCCAGGTTCAGGAGCCATCTCAGCACTCCCGCTACCTGGATCAATTAAACCCAGACTTTTGCTGAAGTGACTTCTTTGATCTGCTGGGGTGATTAGCAGCTGTCTGTCCTCCTCCGGCTGAAGGGAAGTGCATTGCAGGAGAGCTGGGTTCTCTTCCAAATGTCAGGGCTTTTAAGTGCTTTTAAGCGTGCGTGGCCAGCACGCGTTCCTGCACGCCCTGAACCGCGGGGTGAGGGCATAGCGGTCTGCAGAACAGAGAGGCCGCGCTACCTTTTGGAGCAAGTTGTAAGGGTCTTTTGTTGTTGTTTAATCACAACTTGATTCGATCAAAATAAATCCAAGTTTTTAATGATGGTTTGGAAGTGGATAATGATAGGGAATTTAAAATATTTTAAGGGAATTGCTGGCATTACATTTGTGGAGCACCACGGCGCTTCGGTGACTTCTGTTGGTCGTAATGGATGGTGCCCTGTAGATTTACGGGCAAAGTTAAATGGTTGTTAAAGAGCATTTTACATAGAGAATTGTCCTTATGACACTTGCTAAGCTGCTACATTGTCCATATAATTAACCAGGACTTGAAAGGACAGCTCTGTTTCTGCTAGCTGAAGTTTTAACTATACTTAGAAGGGTTGGAAATTACCATTTTCAATTAACAAACACAACACAGGAATTTAGTCACAAACCAGTAACATCTTTCACGTACGTTTTAATGGTTTTTTTCTTCCCTTGGATAACCACTGAGCTGTCCAATGAATTGTTCCTGTGCAGCAACAAATCAGTAAGGAAGAACAAAACAGCGTAGTGGAATAGATAAATCAAATTTAGGCATGGTAGTTTATTGAATCTAAATTGTGCCCAGTTGGCCCAAGAGCTATATAAGCAATCCATCTTGTGTTGATAATGGAGGTTCTTGAAATCCACCTGATGTTTGCATTATTAAATTTCAGCCTAATGAGCTCTGCTAATACATATTGAAGACAGTTGTAAGGAGCAGAATGTGAATCTGAGCGGGATAATTTGAAAGAAACATAAGCTGAGCATTTTACATGACTCAGGGGGTATATCTACAATTACACATATAACCAAAATTGAATTTAAATGGAATTTCTATTATCCTTGTCCTTCTACCAGGGAGAATAAAGTGTAAATGAAGTAAAAGGCTTCAGAGTTACTAGCAGTTTGTTTTTATTATCTTATTTAATAGATTCTTGTTATGATCTTCACTGGCAGAAAAGTTTTAATATTTCATGACTTTAAATGTAACGTAAATAGGTATAAAAGCACGTAAATGGAAACAGATGTCTCTGTAATTACTTCTATCATTTTGTAACACCACTGTTGAAGTTGGATATTTTAAGGAGGTGTAGCTACTGCCTGCAAAAAAGGCACCAGGGCCGGGAGGATCCCTTCACGCCCCGCTCCTGAACGGAATCTCGTTTTCGGGAATTCCTGGGTGGCGCAGCAGGCGGTAGGACTAAGCGTCTGCAAAGCTGAGGAAGCGTCTGCTGTTCGTGCCGCGGGTTACAGTGGGTTTATTACACGAGAAAGCCTGGTTGAAATTCTAAATTCTGTTTCTTTTTGGTTCTTTTCCTTTTGACATGGTGATACTTTTTAAAACTTCATATTTCATCAAGTATAATGCTATTAGAGACTTATTCTCACTTAGTTCACTCATCAGGCAGTGAGATGGCAATAAAAGAGAATGGCTCCTTTGAGACATTAATGCTTTGGAATAAATGATGTGCTAGAACAGAAATTTAATTAATTTACAGAGTATATTGATAGTCCCTTGTTACTGTGCTGTATATTTTTAATCTTCTTTAACATCTGTAGTAAAGTGTTTGAAAACCCCTGCAGTTGAGCAACTAGTAGATAATTAAGTAATAAGGGAAGAGGTTTCTAGAGGGAAAAGATTCTTTTTAAAGAATACTGTCGTAACATGAATAAAGTACTGCTGCTGTGATTTGCAGTGAAGAGAAAATTGTCTACTACCTAATTTAATGTTAAGTAATAGGTATTTGCCTCCTGTTTTAAATGCTCTCTGCAGCTCTGCATCCCTGAAAATATTGTTTTGTTTCTGTTTTATCCTCAAAAGAGGTCTTACGGATTACTCACTATGGTAGCAAATCTTTTTTTAAATACACCGCTTTTGTTTCTTTATAGATTGGGGGCAAGCAGGGTTGGGAGATTTGGGTTTAAGGGGAAAAAAAAAACCCTCTTAAAAGTTTTACTTAACAAAAAATGAACACAGAGATTTGTATTGAACTAATGCTGCGTGCAAAAATTACCGTCCGTAATACCGTTTATGCTGTTGTCGCACCTGTAGTCGTGTCTTTCAAGAAAATACATTGAGAACCAAATTCTGTTCTTTCAGGCACATCGACTTCATTGTGGGACCTACAAAAACGAATTTCAATTTGGGTTTAAACCGCAGGAAATGGGGTTTAAACTAAAAGAGGGGAGATTTAGATTGGACATTAGGAAGCAATCCTTCCCTGGGAGGGTGCTGAGGCCCTGGCACAGGGTGCCCCGAGAAGCTGTGGCTGCCCCTGGCTCCCTGGCAGTGCCCAAGGCCAGGCTGGATGGGGCTTTGGGCAGCCTGGGCTGGTGGGGGGTGTCCGGGCCCATGGCAGGGGGTTGGAACTAGATGATCCTTGTGGTCCCTTTCAACCCAAACCATTCTGTGGTTCTATGAAATGTTGTTTGGCAAGATAAATTAACTATCTATAACATTTGTTGTTGTGTTTCTTTTCTTTTTAGCTAAAGCAGATGAAGCATTGAAGGCTAAAGAGAGAAGTGAAGAAGAAGCAAAGAAAAGAAAGGAAGAAGGTAATGCTTTTTTTTAAGTTCAGTAGCAAACTAAAATCCACTAAGTCAGAAACTATCGTTTTCAAGGGACCGAGTTCCAGTGGGGCCGCGTGATTTTCTTACTGGGGCATCTGGAACGGAGACGGCCGCTCTGCCACTCCTTTGGTTCACCGCAGCTTTCGCTCGTGACCTGCGAGATTAACCAGAACTGCAAAATGCACCGGAAATTTCAGCCAGATTCTAAAAAAATATTTTACCTGCCAGTAAAGCAACTTAATAATTTGAGCAGAGTTACACGTCAAGAGCTGTTGACCAGCCAGTACGGCTGGTTTGTGTGCTGATGTGTCGCTTGATTAGAGCACCAAGTGTGGCAGTTAATTTTGTCTGTGTATTTAGGCTGTATGATGTCACGAAGTGAGCTGGTCTGGTTCTCGATGAAATCTGGTGCACAGAAAGCTGGCAGGATCGGAGCAGTTTTCCTTTACGATAACTGTAGGTGGAAAGTTCATGTATAACGCCTGGATAATTAAACAACTGTGTTTTTCTTGTTAAGTCAGTGAGTAATGGGAAGAGACGTTTTCAACAGCGTGATGGAGCCAATGCAAACAATCTCAGGAGCCTCAAGGTTTCTCACTTCAGCCGTGATAGACATCCCTGTCTCAGAGAAAACATCTCAATTGTTTAAATGAAAACGAATCATTTACCTGTCTGTGACATCTGTGATTTTTTGATTTAAAGACAAAAAAAATTCAGTGAAGGTCTTCCTTGCAGTGGTTTTACTCTAGAAATACATGTTGTCACGCATTGGTCACTGCAGTGAACTTTCTCTTCAGTATCTTTGATTTAAATGATGATAGCTTTCCGGCTGCGACTGCGATTTAATACCCCAAACAATCTCTGTGCAACTGTGTTCCTGATTCTCCCTGCCCTGCGCCCCTTATCTACCCACCTGGGATCGCATGGATGTTCACTCACTACTTTAACCCCCCAGGAAACAGGACCTAGGTTTGAAGATGATGTAATGTTTAAGGAGGTCATGTGTTTTTCAGAACTGGCCTTCTGATGGATCCATTTACTTTGAAAAATCAGTGTTGTGCCCAAATATCAACCGTATTTTGGTCAGGGGAAGGATGTTTTATATGGCGGCGAGTGATATGAAGTAAAGCTGTTCAGGACAGCTTGAAATTTAAGGAGACGTGAAGAGATTGAGATATTTTGGATTTGCAGTGTGATATGATAACAAAATCATTAGGCTAAACCAAAACAGGAGAAGTTGTGTGAAAGGAAAGAGGTAGTCGGTTGAAAACGCTGAAGGGGAGGGTAGCGATGGTTACAATTGTACTGTGCCATCTCCTCCGGTCTTTCCAAAACATCACCTTTCTTCCCAGTCTCTCTAATCTTATTGGAAGGTCTCCTTGTGTCTACCCTCTCTTTTCCTGTCTCTGAGCACACCCAGTTGAACTTCAAGGTAAAGATAGGAACTTGATTTTGCATCTGTCATGCCTTCATCTCTTACCATCTCTGGTATACCTTCCGGGTTCCAGAGCCTGATTCTCCTGCACAGCATTTAGCCCGCACTACGTTGCCTTCTAGTTAAGAATCCCACCAGTTTCCTGACAACAAGGTTCCTCCTTATCCTGCTTCAACACCCATATTTTCCAGGAATCCTTCTAACGATGAAGCAATCTCTAACAGCTAGTCCCTGCCTGCATTTCTGTCCCTGAATTGCCACGCCATATCTTGGTCTGAGCTGCTGCCATCTTTTAGGGCTCCAAAGGCTCTGCATTTTATGGAAATATTTTACATATTTATTTGATTTTGGAACAGGTCATTAGCAAGGTTTTTGGATTAGGAAAATACATCCTACCTATTTCCATGTTGCCACCTCTTCTTAGGTACTTGCTTCAGGAGCTCTTTCTTTGGCTGCCATAAAATTTCTCCAATTTTCTTCCTTACCCATCTTTTCTTTAGCTGGAACTCCAGCCTCAGTAATTCCTAAAGGCAATTTAAAGCTTATTTGCACTTCAGATACAAACCAGATTCTTTAAATCCTCGTGTGTGAATGAGGAAAGTAACTGTACTTTGCAGGTCTGATTCAGCTGGTTGCTCTCCCACAGGATTTAGACATTTTTACAGGATTTCCCACCCCCAGTTTGTTTCTAGATTTAGCTGTCCTTAATGAGCTCCAAATTGTGGGACTTAGTGAAGTCTGCGAAGTGTGTATTGCAGAACTTTAATGTAATCTTTATTAAAAATTTAGGTGATTGATTGCCTTCACCTGTTTTGGGCATTGGTTGGTTGGTTGTTTTTTCCAGAAAATAGTTGGAAAAAAAATTGATTTGCATTATCAGGTAAACTCAAAGCAGCTAGCACATACTGACTACTCGAAACTATGCAGAAATCCCCGATTTCACGCATCTAAGAGTGGGTGTAATTCCCTCCTCTGGTTCTTCAGTTTAATCCTGTCCTAGCACACTTTTACTGGCTCTATGAGACAATGCTTTCTTCGCTGCTAACCAGTGTCCACCCATTAGGCTCGGCTTCAGAGGACGGGTTAATTTGGCAGGCAACTTTTCACTCGTACCAAGTTCCTGGTAATTACGGGCTTATTTTGTTCCTGACAACGTTGTTGCTACTGGCCCTGCACAGTTTTAGGTCTAACGTTCCAGTCTTACTGAGTATCTTGTACCCGAAGCCCCTGCTGTGCTTGACAAAAATGAAAAATACCGTGTAATAATCCTTGAAAAATTTGAACTAATCAATTGCATTTCTTCCTCTGTTTGAAAGAGGTTGGAGGTGTTCACATTTAATAAACTTTTAGTTTAATGATGTTTAAAAAAACCCAGTGAAATGGATGCTAAGCTTTTTTTTTTTACTTCAAAGAGTATTGGGCAGTTGTTACATCTGAAGGAAACACTTTCTTTTATGTTAATTTTCTAATTATATTATCTGGGGCACACTGCGAGAACTTGCTGTGATAGACACATTGATGCTCCTGCATCCCATCTAACGGGGATGGATCCAGGAGTGTCCCCAAAATGAGTACTGCCACCACTGGGCCAGCGGATCGGCCCAGCCTCGGTCCTGCTGCCCCTGGGGCGCACGCTTCGGGGGCTGTTAGAGACTAAAGCTAAATTAGAGCAATTCAGAAGTGTCTCAAGAGTTGATAACGCAGGTTCCACCGAGAACCGCAACTTCCGAGTGTTTTTTTCCTATGCTGGTCCCTCAAGCTGAGCTTGGAAGTCTGTAGGGTTTACTTCAGCTCCATCAGGAGTGGATCGAGCTCTCAGCATAGCGCTTCAAATGGACCGTCGGGTATGAAAGGAGTCCTTCTGTCTGTAGGACAGGAATCCAGGACACATTAAAAACCAAAAGTCCCAAGTTTGGAACGACAGCGCTTCACAGCTGCGACGCTCTGATGCAGCTGAGCGGGACGGCTCCTTGAATCCTTTGCAATGTATCTAATACAGTGTCCAGAACGCTTGCAAAATAAAATGTACGTCCTCTAATTTGTCTTGTGGATACAGTAAGCAGAGCGAGTTGATATAAATATAATAAGATTGGGAAATGATTTAGAAATCTATCTGTGATGACTTTCTGTAGGGAGTAGACACCCAAGTGCCATCTGCACCTTTAAAAGGATGCACTAAAAAGGCATCCCAACGTGCCTTTTCTATATATAAAAACAAGCCTGTAAAAATCCGTAACTCCATGGATTATCTAGCCTAGCAAAATGAAAAACCCAGCGCCTGTATGTTCCCAGTGCTGTGCTGTCCCAGCATCTAGTGTCTCGCTGATGTTCATTCCCTCTTTTCTTACCAGCGAAGGGCCACTCCTGAGATCAGGGCTCTGAATACGGGTGTTTCTGCAATACAGCTTCCATCTGCTGTGCAGAGTCTTCCGGTAGCTTTCCAGGAGGATTACGTGGAGCAAGATTGTATGACTATCATCTTAGTAAAGGAGTTAGAAATCTAGGAACTCAGATGAATAAATTGTTTTTCTGTTCCCGTGCGATTGTGTTCTTGCGGGAGAAGTCATCTCTGTCTTGTGATGGCTCCAGATGGCTCAAAGTTCAAGTGATCTCTTTTCTGACTTGTCTGCAAGATGGTGCTCAATATCTTTTTAATTCCCCTTCTGATTGTGTAAGTGAACTGCAAATGGGAAGAGCTCCTCTTTTCTGCCACGCTGCTTGGAAAGGACTGAGGTAGAAGCTCCTGCAGATTTTTTGCGCCTCCTAACTTCTTCCTCAGTAATCATTCTACGTGTCCTCCAAGGTGGGCGCTGCTCCGAGACTGGCCAGGCATCGGGCTGCTGGTGGGAAGTGGTGAGCATCCCTTGGGGCTTTTTTCTTTCCTCTTTCCTTCACTTATTAAGCTGAGTTTATCTCAACGCACTAATTTATTTATTTATTTATTTATTTATTTAGCATTTTCTCTGCCAGTTCTGTCCCAGTCATGCTGAGGACAGTGATCGAGAGCTGTGTGGATGCTTCTCTGCTGGCCAGGGTCAGCAAATCTTTACCTCTCTGTCATGTGGCCATGCAGCTGTGCTATATGGTTTGGTCACTGCACAGAGGATGCGTTCAAAAGGCCAGTGAGATGGACTTGGTCATCTTAAAAGTCTTCTCCAACCAAAATGTTTCTATATTTCTATGAGACAGGACAGATGATCATGTAAGTGTCCTTCGGGAGCTGATGTGGGGTTGATTATGAGAATGTCTAACTAGGAGGGGACGGCCATCTAAGCCTGTTGCACTGGATGGCCCCCCCTGCTAGACTGTGTTTCTCTTACGGTGTGTGAATTAGTGCTGTATTTTATTGTAACACTTCAGGGGTATATGTGGAAATCCTATTTTGTGTGCTAGTGCCACGGGTGGTGGAGTAGATGTTTAGTGTTTCTGCTCTGGAGATCTTGTGAGACCCTCCCTGCAGAACTGCATCCACCTCAGGGGTCCCCAGGACAGGAAAGACATGGAGCTGCTGGAGCAGGTCCAGAGGAGGCCCCGGAGATGATCCAAGGGCTGGAGCCCCTCTGCTATGAGGACAGGCTGAGGAAGCTGGGCTTGTTTAGCCTGGAGAAGAAAAGGCTGCGGGGAGACCTAATTGCCACCTCCCAGTACCTAAAGGGGCACCAGGAAAGCTGGAGACCGGCTGGTTCCAGGGAAGGACAGGCCAAGGGGAAGGGCCTGAAGCTGCAGGAGGGGAGCTGGAACTGAGCTGGGAGGCAGCAATCCTTCCCTGGGAGGGTGCTGAGGCCCTGGCACAGGGTGCCCCGAGGAGCTGTGGCTGCCCCTGGCTCCCCGGCAGTGCCCAAGGCCAGGTTGGATGGGGCTTTGGGCAGCCTGGGCTGGTGGGGGATGTCCCTGCCCATGGCAGGGGGTTGGAACTAGATGATCTTTGAGGTCCCTTTCAACCCAAACTCTGTACCGAGTCTCTCAAAACTAAGTTATGAGCTCTGCTGGCTTAAAGCTTGGTGACTGGGGACAGGACCGATTCCCTCAGCAGAACTGCATCATACCTGCTGCCTGGGGCGGTCGGCATCAGGACTGAATTGATGTTAGACACCGAGAGGGACAACCAAAACCTAGAGAGTCCTTCCCAGGTTCCAGACATCCCGATTTACCTTGGACTCTGTGTGCTGAAGTCTCTTTGGAACTGGAAAAACTACTTGGTAAAGTATAATGAGTTTATCTTAACATACCTCAAGTTGGCTTTTCTCTCTTTGAGAAAAAACACTTTTAAGGCCCTCAGCCCTCACCGCTTCAAAGGCAATTTTGAAGATTTCTAGTTAGTGAAATAATATCAATCAGCAAGGGAAAATTAAAACATTTTTCGAAATGGTAGGAAAGTATTCCATTAACGTCTGTGCAGCGATAACGTAGGACTTAGCTACAAAAGGTAACTCAGCAAAATTACCCTTCTTTGAATCCATGTCACAAATTTCGTTTAATATCAAAATATTCTTATTATTTGATGTGTTTTACTTTGGGGGCTATGGGATGCTCAGAGGAATTAATTCATGCTCGAAGTTAGTCCTGCTTGGAGAAGGTGTGGATGGTACTCAAGAGGAAGAGGCGGATGGACAAGCGGGACAGCCTGGGCGTGCGCTGCCTGGGAGGGGAGGGAAAGGGGCACTTGTGGTTCTGGTACAAAAGGGACCAAACCAGGCAGATGTGCCCCCTCTGCGACACGGCACCCGGGTTTTGGAGCCAGCCGGCTGTGCTGGGCACGCGGCGGGAGCGTCTTGCCATCGAAATCGGAGAGCCAGGCTCACGGCCGGGGGCTGCGGGGCCCCGGGGCTCATCGGGGTGAGGGGGTCGCGTCTCCACTTGCACAAATTTGTAGCGTATGGTTTGAAAAATACGTGTGTGGGTTTTTCGTTGCGTCCCATTGTGAGAGGCTCACGTGCTGGCAGGTGCTTGGCCTGCACTGGTTGCAAGGGGCGGCTGTGGAAAAGCAAAGGGGAGAAAAAAAGAAAGGGTTGGTTAGCGAATTGGAAACAATGGCAATTTACAGCGAAAGCAGGAGGAAAGCAGCGCTTCAATTTATTAATAAGCACCGTAAAAACTGTCCTGTGGTGTCTTTGAAAAAGTTGTAAGGATATTACGCTGTTCTGAAATGAATAGAAAATGTTTCCTGAAGAGAAGCTTCATCAGTTTGTTTGAGGAGTTAGCTCCCAATTAAGGATAAAATACTTTATTTTCACTGGAAAAGAAATGATCAATCAAACTGCACAATGGAAGGCACCAGGGTTATGTAGTTTTATTCCTGATAATGTCTTTGCAAGCAACTTTTATCCTCCTTGCCTCCGTTGTGGCGCGTGTGCCGGAGCGTGTTCCCCTTCCCCTCTCGGCCGTGCAGCTTCCATCTGCCGGGTACGGTTGACGTCTTTTGCTTGCAGAAAAGAGCTTTTTGCAATTTGCCTTCGTTCTCTCTTCCTTGTGCTGCTGCCGGAGCCGATTTTCAACCCTCTCTGATTTGCTTTTTTGTAATTCGCAGCTTGCTTTACCTATGGCCGCGCGGAGGCGTGAGGCAGGGGGACGGCGATCCACCTCTCTTTGCTCCTGTTGCCAGCTTTCCCGTGCTCCGTGCGAAAAGGCTTGCCATTATTTCACACACTTTAGACTGAATTAGCTTTTGTTGTCTATTTTTGGTTACGTAGAGGACAATCTTGTTATAGTTTTGATCACGAAATTCTCACCAGATTAGCTTCTGTTGCATTAAGGGGGGGGGAAGTGAGAAATCAATTCTATTGGGTTTTTGTTGTATTTTTTTTTTAATCCACGTGACTATTTTATTATGTGCATAGTTGTTCGTAGTGATTCCCTGCCTGCTCGCCCAAGCTCTTCTGGGTGAAAAGTTAATAATGAAATTGTTTAACTCCTGTATGGAGCGTCTGGCTAGAAAAGTTGCGCTCTGCTTTGGCAGTTGTTGCCTGACGAACCTTACTCTGTCTGCTCATCTTCAAACGAGCATTTGTCTAAATTATCCATAGACCCATCAATAGATTGTTGTAAACCATTTTCAAAGGTCTTTTTAAAAAAACATATATTTTTCACCAAAATTTCTAAATTTTATATTTTCAAAAAATTTCAAATTCCTCAATATTCGCCGTTTTATGGTTTTAGATCTAACTCCCCGAAAGGCAGCTGCCGAGCTGCCAGCCTGTCGCAACCTTTACCGAGGAGAAGTTGAGCTTCCTCACTGTGGGAAGCAAAAGCCACCGTGCCAAGAAAGCAATCGCTCCTCAGCCCGCGAAAACCGGTTATTCACCCCCACCCTATAGCCAGGGTGTCTTAACATTACTTTTATTGTAATTTTATTGCCAAATCAGGTGTGAGATTTGATGTTGGATGTTACATGTAATCTGCTCGGAAATCAAATTATTTGACCTCCAAGCCCACCGATGCCCCCTCCTGCTGGTTTGCTGTTAAATATGCAGGGTTTTCCTGTCATGAATACAAATCGAGGACAAATTAGAATCTACAGACAGCTGACCTGAGCTCCAGATTAGAGACTGGGGGCTTGTGCGGTTTTAAATGTTTTAATTACCATAGTCCCTATAGCCAGTTGAAGGACACACAGCAAAATGATTTATTTTTTTTTTTGGTGACAAAAAAGCAAAGTAAGAAAGAAAAAGGCTCCCTCCATCTCATTTGAATTTTTCAGTTTGATTACATTTGCACTTCCATTGGAGCTATGCTAATTGGCTGCATGAAATTAGGTCTATTAATAAAAAAATTCCCTACTTTTACAAGAGTATTTTCAGTGGAGGGCTTTTTCTACTTTGTTTTTTGTTTACTTGTTTCCATTCGGGACTGCCTGGAAAATGACATCAGAATCTTGAGGGGATTTTACTGTCAAACCTGATTTTCACTCCAGGGCTGGCAAACTGAATTCAAAGGACCTGGAGTGGGTAGCAGCAATAGCTGAAATAAAGCACGTGATGTGCTGCGAGAGGAAAATTCAGATGTGTTGGACTGCATTACTGTGAGCATTTTTTGGATCGCTTCTCTTCGTACGCCACGCGTAATAAAATGTTTAACTTTCCAATTTCAAACACACCTTGTTCTGTGCTTGCGTGGGGACGCCGCAGCGCGGCCAGCGCTCCCAGCACCAAACCGTCCACGACGGAGCTGCGCACCCAGGAGGGTTCGCGTCGGGTAACAGGGAAAAGAAGTTTTTCAGAATGCACCGAAATGCAGTTTGTTCTTTTGAAATCAATCAATAGGTAAATCGATGCGAGGGTGGTGCTGGCGCTGGGGCGGGTATTGTCCTGGTGCCTTGATCCTGGAATTTGCATTTTCTGTTTCTGGTGTGTGTTGGCCCAGTGTTGAATTGATTAGTTATGCCTACCCAGTAAGCGGTGAAACATTTTTATATACTCTGGGGAAATAAATTTGGCAGAAAATCAGCATGAGTAGATTTAATTATCACTCTGAGACCTTTCCCTTTTCTGGCTTAGTGATCCTGAAACTCTGTGTGTTTCACTGAAATCTGTGTGGACGCTAAGCTTCACTTCCCAATTTGTTCCTCCACGCAATGATAAGCCAAGCAATTACGGGTTTATTGATTTTTCATCATGGCAAATTTAAAGTTGATTTTTTCCTGAAAAGGCAGGGGTGATTAAGTGTTTCCCCTCGGTTTAGTACAAGAGAGCTGTGTGGCAGAATCTAATATCCTGAGGTCAACCTCTGCAGGCAGATAATACGGTGTCTTGGCCACGTGTTAAGGAGAGAAATCAGGGCTACAAATGTGATAGGATATATGTGGAGACAGTTTAATTTGCTCCATTTATATGAACAAGTCATGTGGCACATGCTTGGAAAACATCATTTTGAGCAGGCTTGGAAATGAAGCCCACGTGGGCAGGAGGAACAAGGGAATGCAAACAAGGGAGGCATTAAGGCGTTCAGCGCTGGGAGGGAGTTGTCTTTTAAAATAAAATAAATAAAACAAATCCTTGATGTGGTATTCGGAGATTTCACCCAGCCGCGCGTGCTGCGCTAGTGGCACCTCCCTCGCGGGCCTGGCTTTAGCGAGGAGGTTAAACTCTTTGAGTCTGGGGAAGATGGGGTTGGTGTCCGGAGCGTTCTGGCTGCAGTCGTGGCAGGGAGTGCGCCTAATTTTAGGGCAGGTTTTGGACGTGCGGATTAACAGGATTTAATTCGGAGCAGGAAAATTGTGCTTTGCACAACTGATGTAATGTATCGCCGTAGCCTAAACGTGCTTTAGAACCAATATATTTTACAGATTTAGTTAAACTACCGTATATGCGCGCACAGGAGGTGGTTTTAAAGTATCTTTTCTCCTATCTTTGTATTTCATATCAAACAGATATGTAAATCTAAATGAAATTTTTTTTTTAAAAAAAAGATAACTTGCACATAGCTAAGGAGCCATTTTGGTCAGCGTGGGAAGAATCTCAACATCTTCTGCCATTTAACTCAGAACTGCGGAGGGCAGCACCACTGTGGGGTGGCCAGGAAGGAATGGGAGGGAAATTCAGCTGGTAGAGGTTTAACTGATTGATGGAAAAATGTATGAAATGTGCTCTATGGAAATGTGATGGGCTCAGGTTGCAGTTTTTGAATCCAGATTTTCAGTGCCTCGAAATCTGGATTTGGTTTGGCTAAAGCGTTATCATTAAACCGGCGAGGATCCTCGTCCTGAATCAACCCCATGCATTGCGTCGTCTCGGAGCGGCGTTTTTGGTTTGGGAGTCTCTTGTTCTACCACTCCAGCTTCTCTCAGCAGTATCATTAGAATTGAGAAGCAGAAGAAATTCAGATAACTCACTTTTTACTACAGAGTGTGAATAAAATGCTATTTTAGTGAGAAAGACAGTTTAATTAGATATTGAAAGCATCAGAAGATTTGCTTCTGGTGTGCCTTCTGCCTGCGCGTGCTGCCTGGTATTTCACCAGCGTGATGCAATTAGCGCTGTCCTTTAAGCTCGTACTGAATTACTGAACTCGCAGTGGCAACAAACTGAGATCAGAATTTCCTACCAGAAATCCTCGGCAGAAGGGCCGAGCTGCAAGGAGGGCTCCCCTCTACCTCCCGCGCTGCCCGGCCGAACGAGCGGGAGGAATCCGTCGCGCTGCCTCGCTCAAACCCCGCGTTGGGGGACGTGAAGCCTGCCTGGGTTTTGCGAGATGGGGGGGCACAGAGGAAAGTTAGTATCTACAGGAGAGGCTCCATTTTTAGAAGATTCCTTAATTATAAGTTCTGCACATATCCCCAACTAGAAGCTGTATTTTTTGATACTCTTTAACCTGTTGGGCGAGAGTTCTCACATGGAGAATCTAACCGGTCGTTTATCCATGACAAAGTGGCTATTTTACTTACACTTCCCGTAGTAAAAGTTAAGAGGGCTGTACCTTGATGTAATTTATATTAAAAACACAGGTTGAATCTGCTACGAAAAGATTTGATTGCATGAGGTCAGGCCGTGTAGCTGTAATAAGTTAAAGTGCTTTACTCAATGATATGGAAATATATCAGGATGCCCTTAAGTTCATTAGTTATTGCCTTGGGTCGTAGTTTATGTTCAGTAAATTTTATTGAAGTTCCTTGTTACGGCAATGACCTGAACTCAGTCTGTTAAATCTCCAAATTATTTAGTATAAATAATGTATTTAGCCTAAATAGGTGAATTTGATTTTTTTTTATTTTTTTTTTTTACTCTTATCAACATTTAAATTTCAAATCTTTCCCGTTTCGCCCTCATAATGGCAGGTTTTGAGCAAAGCGTGCGTCCCCGCAGCTCCACCTCCGCGTCCCCCGTGAGCGCGTGTCGCTTCATTAGCCTGACACAAGCACCTGGTGTTGCGCTTCCCCTCTCGCGAGGAGGTTCCAGCAGCTGGCGCACACTCTGATCTTTGGTTTTTTTTATCTGGGTTTAATCTTTTTATTGACATTTTATAATTAAAAGTAAGCAGAAATGAATCAAGGATAATATAAAGATGCAAAGTTTCGTGCAGTTGCGGCGGCATCCTGCAGCATATTAGGAAAAGCGTCCAAATAATAATAATAATAATAATAATAATAATAAAAAAAGGGAAGGATAAAATCGCAGTATGGAGCGCGGCATCTTTACTGGCCACTCCGTGGCCGAATTCTTCCCCAACAGAGCTGGTTGTCAGAAAGGGGATCGATAGACCCCCACAGATAATGGCTATCTGAGGAATCAATTCCAGGCTTTGTATTAAAGCGTCTGTAATTAATAATCACTTTAAAATGTGTTCCTTAAATTTTAGACCTCTTTGTGCCTGCCCATCATCGCCTGCCCCTTCGTACTTCATCCCTCCCTCTCTTCCTTCCCTGCTCTCCCCGGAGAGCCTCGGTTCCCGGTGCCCCATTCTGCTGGGCCGGTCCTGGGATGTGCTGCTGGGCGCAGCGTGGTCCAGGCTTCAGCGGTGCTGCCGGCGCTCCAGGCTCAGCCAGCGTGGCCAGGGGGCTGAGCTCCCACCGCTCCTCAGCCACCCACCTGCGTGACCAGCGGGTCCAGGGAGGGGTTCTGCCCCTCTGCCCCACTCCAGTGGGACCCCCCCAGAGCACTGCGTCCAGCTCGGGGGGCCCCGGGGCAGGAAGGCCATGGAGCTGCTGGAGCGAGTCCAGAGGAGGCCCTGGAGATGCGGCGAGGGCTGGAGCCCCTCTGCTCTGGAGCCAGGCTGAGGGAGCTGGGCTTGTCCAGCCTGGAGCAGAGAAGGCTGCGGGGAGCCCTTGGAGCCCCTCCCAGTGCCTGCAGGGGCTGCAGGAAAGCTGGAGAGGGGCTGGTTGCAGGGCAGGGAGGGCCAGGCCAAGGGGAAGGGCCTGAAGCTGCAGGAGGGGAGCTGGAGCTGAGCTGGGAGGCAGCAATCCTTCCCTGGGAGGGTGCTGAGGCCCTGGCACAGGGTGCCCCGAGAAGCTGTGGCTGCCCCTGGCTCCCTGGCAGTGCCCAAGGCCAGGTTGGATGGGGCTTTGGTCAGCCTGGGCTGGTGGGGGGTGTCCCTGCCCATGGCAGGGGGTGGCACTGGGTGGGCTGGGGGGTCCTTTCCCACCCACACCAGTCTGGGATTCTGTGATTTTCCCCTGTG
This sequence comes from Psophia crepitans, assembly GCA_013399095.1. Lineage (NCBI taxonomy): Eukaryota > Metazoa > Chordata > Aves > Gruiformes > Psophiidae > Psophia > Psophia crepitans. The sequence goes on along the minus strand of VWZZ01001016.1, from coordinate 391,085 downwards.
GCAGAGCCAGGGGACTCTGTGCCTCCCAGCAGCCGTTGGCCGTGGTGACTGGGACACTCGGCTAACGGGGGAGACTGAAGGGGCCAGGGACACTTTCCACCTCAATTTGAGCGTGTGCACGTGGCCAGGGTAGGCTGGATTTGGGAGCCCTGACTCAGCTTGGTCTTAATGAGCACTTGACTTAAAAAAATGTATTTATGTTTTCATAGCACCAACCAAGTTCCCAGGAGAGTGGCTGGGGAGGTCTGGTGCAAGAGCATGTCATGCTGTTGGCAAAATTTGGCAAGGAAGGGAAAGAAAATGCTCTTTAAAAGTGTTTTCTTATATAATTTTGAGTTAGGGACCATTAATGTAGTGAAACAGCACATTCTTCTTGTCATCACCAGGGTTAGTTTTTTTCATCTGTGTTTTTATAACGCTGGCCACATGATACTACAGTTTGTATTTTTTTTCTGTATACTGAGTTAAAAGGAATTGAAACATTAATTATCTCCTTAATGTCTGATTCCAAGTGCTATGCAGGACATTCACACCACCGTGATGGGGCGGGATGTTTCTGCAGGGTATTTTATTTTGTGAGGAAGCGCTGAGGCTGCGCTGTAGAAGCATTTGAAAACACCAACATCCTTCAGTTTGTGCAGAAAGAAATGATTTCAGCAGAGAAAAATCTTTGTACTGCTGATGTAATGCTCCTCTGAGCTCACGTGTAACCTGAAGCATTGAAAAATGCAGGGGGAATAACCAGGGAATAAATAAAGAGGGAAATTGCCTGTGGATGTCTGGAGCAGAGCTGAGGTGTCAGTTCAGGCATTTGAAAGGACAGAGCTGAGCCCCACACGTAAAATCAGACTTGAGTTTTCCACAGAGGGCGTCACCCACGTCCTGTGCCAGTGTTTAAATCCACAGTTGACATGAATAAAGTTTCAAATCATCAGTGATCTGCTAAGTTAAAGACGTGGGAAATTATATCCCCTTGGGCAATACAAGGGGCATCCTCCCGAAGCAGAAACACCCGTGCCCGACGGGGGGACGCGGTAAGGACACGTGGAGGGAAGGAGGGGTTTGGCTGTTCAACATTGCTAACTTGCAGAGGATACACAGCGGTTTGGGTAGAAATATCCCTTTATCAGGGAAGAGTCACTTGTTGGTGGCAGGGCTGGAGCAGTGGGCAAGTTACTGAAGAATGTGCTGAACTTTGTTAAACTCAGCCTGAGCCCGAGGCCGTGCGGAGGCACGCAGCCCTTCGCCTCCCGCAAAGCAGTATTTGTAGTTTTTAAAATACTTTAAGCGTAAACTGTAAAAATAGAAAAAGCAGTGCAGAGTTTTAGGAAAACGCCAGGACAGATTCATTTTTCCTATTGTTATTTTAAGAGCATTTCAGTCCTTTCTCGCTGCAGTGGGTGAACTGGGGGAGCCCGTGAGCTTCCCCGGGGGCAGTGGGACAAGAAGGGACCATGTCCACCCCATGGGCCCTCATGGGGCATCTCCACCTGCTGACGGGCTGATCGAGCCTGATTATTCGCAGTCAAGCAAAATTTGGAGCCGTTAGGAACGTTGCCACTGTGATTTAATGAAGCAAAATTTTTAGGGGTTACAGAATCACAGAATCGTAGAGGTTGGAAGGGACTTCGAAAGATCGTCTGGTCCAACCCCCCTGCCAAGGCAGGACCACCTAGAGCACATCACTCAGGGGTTGTGTGTGTTAATCTAACACAATGGAATCACCCTTGGAACCTGCCTGGGTTATCATGAGCTTCAGATGTTTGCGAGGACTGGGGTTTCTTGGAGGGGGGAATAAGTGGGGAAGAGAAAACTGATTGTAAAATATTAGCCGCTGCAAAAATGACGTGTTTCCTGGAGAAAGGCCGTGCTCGTGCGCCGCGATGTTTGCGTGCCTTGCCATTCGTATCGCGCTTTTTGATATCGTGGATTTTCGGCTGCTGGTTGTCTGTGGAGAACACGGTTTGGAAGATGGAGTTGTAAAGGGAATAGAGGGAGAGGCCGTCTGTCGGGAGACCTACACGAGCCATTAAAGGCTGTTTTCCAGTGTGGGTGGCGTAAAAATGAGAAGAGTGCTAAGATAGGGCTCTGTTGATCAGGAAAGGTCCCTGGCATCCCCTGCTAGGAAACACTGTGTACTGCGGTGAGCTCCTTCACGAGATGGCCAATCTGTCCTCAAAATGCCTTGGGTGCCTTTTACCCCCTCGCTGGCTGGGTTTATGTAACAAAAAAGAAAAAAGTGAGCCAAAACGGAAATTTCCTGAGCAGAAAATAGGGTTGTGTTGGTATGAAACCGCCTTTGACTGAAAAGGCTTCCTGAAAGCTTGCTGTGATTTGTGCAGGCAGAAGACGGGCCCTTTCAGACATAACCTGAATGCACGTTTGCACTCTGCAGAAGTGAGGTTTTGGACAAAAATTTAAAAAAAAAAAGAAAAAAGTCATCCATTAGAGACTTTCTTTAAATTAATATGAATTGATCTGACCGTCAGTAAGATGTTCAACCTGCAAACTGCTCTCTCTCTTTTAAAAGTTTATCCTCGGTGATTACAGAAACGACAAAGAAACAAGAAACCACGGATTTTTATCAGGCATGTGGTATATTTTAGCGTTCACCAGCGTTGCCCGCTGAACGGGCGCTGCTTGAAGTGTTGCTGCTCTCATTCAGTGCGCACGTGCTTCACCTGGAGAGTCTTTTAGTTTAATCCTCCCACTTGCGTATGAATTGTCTAAGATTTGGCTTTAATTCGCACGTTAGCTGAAAATCCATGGAAGAGGGAATGCACAAAGCTTGCGGATGGTTGCAGGGAAGTTGTAAAGAAATTGAAGGAAAAGTAGATTAAAAATAACAACTTCCCTTCTATCATCTGAGGCAGCGTCTTGCTGGGCCGCTGTATTAAAACACAAAGCAGCTTTTCTCTGTTTTCATCTGCTTTTTATGACGGGGAAAAAAATCAGATACTTTTTCTCCTGGAATGAAGCACATTAACAGATGGAGTCCTTTAAGGAGAGATACAACATCAACAAGGTATGCATAAGTATTAAAATAATTCTGAAGCTGGTATTGGAGTCATTTTCAGAAACAAAGCAGGTAAAAAATGGAAATTTTGCATCTGTGAAGATATCCAAGCAAGTTCTCCCTCGGCAGAGCAGGTTCTCCCTAGGTAGGCTCTCCCTGGTAGAGAGCGCTGGCTCAAGGCCTCAGCCTCAGCTAACCAACAGAAAGTTATTTTCCCATCCTGGGTGTGCACCGTAAGTCGGTGCATTTCGCCAGCATCGTGTTAAAAAATATTTGATTTCAAATCCTTTCAAAGATGTATTTTTGAATTACATCGGCATCTTCGTTCTGTTTCATGGCTGTCTTCGAACAGGTGGTTGGAGTGGGGCGCACTCGTACAAGCCGGTGGCAGGAGACCATCAAATATTCAGTTTTTAACTACTTCTGCTCTGAAAGTGAAAATACAGGTAAAGCCGTGGTCTCTCTCACAGGGCAATTTATGACTTTTTAAATGAATTTAAAGTCTTGAAATTGTCTTCAAATTTTAAGACAGATGAAAACCAAAACCGGCTCCTGCACTTCATTAATGTTGTGTATTTTACTGTCGTCTTTATGGCATTTGTTTGTGCTAAAGGATACGCCTGAGACAAGCGTCAGTTAAGGTAATGGGATTGTAAAGCAATCACGTAATTAGTTATCTGACTTCAATCATTTTAAAAAAAAATTTATAGCTACGTATTGAAAAGCCACTTCCAAAAGGGAAAATGAACAGCGGTGTACGAAACGAGCGGGCGGCAGAAGGGGTGGGAGTTCTCGTCTTGGGCAGTGAAGAGGTCTGATTTTCAGTCCTCTCGTCATAAACCCCTTGAATGACCCCAGGCAGCAAAGATGGAGCTCGAGGAGAGCGGTAGGAGGTGTAGAAAAGATGGGTTGTAGGCAGCACAGGATGGGGCTGGGGTTATTTTATCCTAAGATGGACAGAGGAGAGGAGTCCTCCAGTTTGCTCGGGAGGGAGGAGCTGCTCTGAAAGGGGGGCTGGACGTGCGGACACCACCCGCGTTGCCAATGCAGTCATCCTCTCCTCTGCCTTAGGCAGTCATTTTGTCTAGTAAAAAGAAAAATTATCCTGCTTAGGAGGAAGCTATAAGTATATTTTTACTGCTTCTTTTTTGAGTCCAACTTTATTAAACCAACAAACAAACAAAAAACCAACCAAACAAAAAAAAACCCCCCACCAAACGCAAACCCAAAACTCCCCAAGGCAGCAGAAACCCACGCTCAAGGCTCGGGGGGAATGCGAGACGTTGGTTTCCAGTTGTGATAACAACTGTCTACAGAAATGTGCGATCTGGAGATGTGTTTGTACCACTGCAATGTGCACGTATTTTGTCTGATTTAGCCAATTATTCAAAAGTGTTCAACTTTCAGCTATTCCCTTTGAATCAGTCATTTCTGTTAGGAGCTGACATCTCGAGTTTGCTGTTCCATATTGCAGGATTCCCTGGTTTAGGTACCAAGAAATGAGCTTCCTTTTGGGATCTCCTACGTATTTACTTATTCCCCCCATACAAATCCCAAAATTTTCCAGAAATGTAAGGCATATTTATCCATTCATTAAATATTTCACTTAAATTCTGAGGTTTGGTCTTTAAATTTCCATTAATTTGCACTGTTTGGTCTATTGAGGTTTTCATTTGTCAAAATTGTTAGCTCTTGGGTATTAGTTACGCAAATATTGATGTGTAGCTTTGGCCTGGTAGCTATCAATTGAAATCAGAAAATCAATAGACTTAATAGCTCCTCATTACAGAGTTGATGCATTTGCAAGGCTGAGTCGCGTATTGTCAGGGAACAATCAATTCAGTCAAAAACTATTACACCATCACCGCCAGAAACGGTTTCATAATGCTTTGGTGTGTTTATCGTTGACCTGAGCTTCCACAGTGGCTCGAAACACAAAATAACCCACTTTTGGGGTCTCTTGTCGTAGAGTTGTAAAGTTGGAGCCATGGGGGACGGAGATAGCAGAGACTCAGGAAACGGGTGCCGTGCTGCCCGGCGGCAGGTCCTGGCGTGGTTTGCCGTGGGTTACGATGCAGGTAGAGACTCTGCGCTCCGGCTTCCAGCAGCGCTGACCGTTTCCTAAAGCCCTTCGCTGCGTCCTTTGTGGCCACGGTGTGAACTGAGAACCTACAAACCCATTGCTTTGGAAGCAAGTACGGAATTGAATCAGTATACGTCACAGCTCCCAGCCGACATCGCAGCCTGAACCAAAGCCAAGCCTGTTCTTCGCTTTCCTGAAATACTCCAGCCATTGCCTTCTCCTTCTCCAAGTGCACGGCCGTGCTTTCTGGGGTTTATGTTGTGGAGCAGGAAAGGTACCGCTGAGATTTCAGGCTTACGTACGTGTAGGAGGATACGCATCTTTTCTTTCTTTTTCACAAGAGAAGCATACAGTGTTTGCATTCTTAGTTCGAGACTCTTTGCGAAGTAATTAGTTAAACATAGTTGAATAGCTCTGAGGTGGCTACAAAATTGGAGACCCGTCCCTGGAGGGGTTCAAACAGCGTGTAGCCGTGGCACTGCGGGACAGGGGGCCGGAGCCATGGCGCGGGGGGGTGTGTTGGTGGTTGTACTTGATGATCTTAGAGATCTTTTCCAACCTTAAAGATTCTGTGATTCTGTGAAAATGCACCTATACAGAGAAGATAATGCCTAAAACCAACCACAGTGCTTGCCGTGGTTTATAAAATGATTTTTGTCGGTAAAGACTCTGCTTTCTGGCTCCCGGCAGCGATGGTGATTTCCTAGAGCCGTTGGCCGCGTTGGTTGGGGCTCACCCTGCCCCATCAGCCTGGCATCTCCAACCGAGCATCGAACCCGCTCGTTACTCCATTAAGAACAATGAATGATTACTTTAACTATGGTCATACTATATAATCTCTCGTGTGCGTATTGACCTACGGACCAATCATTAGTGTACAGGCAGCTGCTTTCCTTCTCTTTCCGTGTCGATGGATGCGGATCCAAGCGATTTCTGGTCCGGTCCTGCGCTGTCTCCTGGTGTTTGTGCGGCTTTCTGAAAAATGCCGGTGGAAAATTATCCGTAGGTTAAAGGAATACTCCTTGAAAGCTGCATGTTGTTAAAGTTCAGTAGCTCTTTCAGCCGCTCAGCTATAAGGAGCACGCTTCGTAGTTGGGAAATAGAGAGTTAAAAAGCAGGAAGAGCCAAAGGTAGCAGCAAGGACACCGTGAGCGTAGGCTGGTTTGATGTTAAAATGCACTTCCAGGAGTACCTGAATACATTGCTCGATGTAACGAGAAATGGCTCTGTGGACTTTAAACGAATTAATTATTTGCAGTCAGAAGAGCCCTGTCTTTTTGATTTAAAACGACTACAATCCCACAGAAACGTACGCATCGCCTCTAGGTTCGTGTGGACGTCATCACGCTGAATTTAAAAGAAATACGTATGTGTGTTCGAAGCATCGAGCGCCTAAATGCTGGCTCGTGATTATTTCGAAGTCTGTGCCGCTGCTCTCCAAAGTCATTGCAAGAAAGTTGTGCCATTCCTTTTACTGAAGTGTTTTTCCTCACTGGAAAAAGATAGGTTGTTAAAGTCACAGAAAAAATCCAGACACTCGGTAAACATGTAGGATGAGTGAAATACAGACTAAATTAATGATATTTAAGATGACGTACATAATTATAACAGAAAGGTCAGGGTAGGTGGCAGCTTTCCCAAGTATATAGAGTGTCAGAAAAGTCCCCAAAGTACATATTTTAATTGAGTTATGTTTTCTTTCCTTCACATCGAAGCATTAAGGTATTACCCCAGTCCCGGGCCCGTGTTCCTATAATTTAACGTGGCAAAATTCCCAGCTCTCCGTTTTGACAGTAAAACCACATCACGCGTTGCTCCTTCCAGCAATGAAATACCGCTTTGCGTCTGTCTCCAAATCGTCAGTTTCTTGTTTCGATTTAAACAAAAATATATTTAATATGCGGGGGAAATAAATTCTGCCAGGGCGAGGATGAATTGAACGCTGGATTTGGAACAGGAGAAACACGTGGAAGGGGAAAGGAGGCGAGAGGTGCGACAGGAACAAACGAAACTGTACAGAAAAAGGGCAAATAACCCGCAGGCAGAGCGGGGGCGTGTGCGGAGGAGCCGGGTGGGTTGCACGGCCCCACCAGCCCGCTGCAAGGCAGCGACCGGCCGAGCCGGGTCCGGGGCTCTGTCCGTCAGTCCCGTTCCGGGCTGCAGAGCTGCAGGAGCCGTGGGGGTGGGCAGTGCCGGGGTTCCTGGGCAGGGGCTGGCTGCGGACCCCGGCCACACATCCCCCCCTGAAGGCTTACGCTGACTGCAAACAAACCAAAACGTCGGCTAGTGCAGTCAGTCACTTCGGGTTTAGGTTTGGACTGAGTCCGGCTTAAAGCGCTCGTGCCAACAGCAACAGGAGGCTGGAGGGACGCTTCACCCCGTCTCGCCCAGCACCGAGGCCGTTCTCCTTCGGGAAGGAGGCCTTCAGGGGCTCCGTGTGCCGGGACGCGGGGAAAGTCACTTCACTACACAAATTCCCCGGAGTAGGGATTTATTATAATTGTTTTCTCCAGTAACAGTTATAAGAAAGGGGTTTTTTTCTTTCTTTCTGTCTTTCTTTTATATTTATTTATTTTTCTCAGTCTTTGATTTGCCTCCAGCCCATCCCCATTAGCCAGCATCCCTCCCCGAGCTTCTCCAGTTACACTTAAATATAGCTGAGGAATAACGGGGGTAAACGGAGCCCACATCAATACCTCAGCTGGCTGGGGGGGGGTTCTGCTGCTGGGGACGTTGTCTGCCGTGTGAAAGGGAAGGAAAAAATATAATTGTGTCCTGGGAAGGCTCCATCCTCAAAGTGGGTGAGTGGGATTAGCTAAATTAGGGGTTTGGAGCAGAGAAATATTCTTAAGAAATATAAAAAGAGAGGCTAACTAAATGTGAAATCCCTTCTTACCCTTTTCTTGCTCTGGCATCTCGTTTAGTGACGTACTCCTTCGCGGGGAGGTTTGAGCCCGTGCGTCGTCTCCGTGGCCCCATTCTGGGCTGTGCCTGGAAGAAAGCGCATTTGTGTGCATGTGTGCAAATGCCTGTGCACGTTCACACACGCACCCCCCAGAACTGCTCCTCTGCGTTAAATCACACGCCTGGATATGAAGGAAAGCTCCAGAATCCAGCATTACGACTTCTAAGAGCATAATTGCAAATTTTCTGCAGGGTCTCTGCCTCGGTGTTGTTTCATTTTGGACAGTCTTTAGTTAATAGGAACTGTTAATTATTTTATATTCTCATTATTCAGTATGCAGATCTGTATTATATTTGACTGTAGCTATTCAAACCTCGTCTTAAAAGCAGCATTATGAGTTTCTTCACAGGCTGTTCTGGGGGCTCCTCACGACGGGATCTGAACGTGTCACGAACATTAATGCTTTTATCCCCGCTACAGCCCCTCGCAACCAGCGAGCACTGTTAGTTCTGGGGCTTTAAGGGGAGAGCGGGGCCAGAAGTGTAGCAGAGTTTCAACTCTGGAGAACTTTAAAAGCAGGAGATTGCCTTCAGCGCACTTCGTTTTGCGTTTGGGGTACCCAAACCCAGCCCCTGCGCGTGGTTTGGTCGGTACGGCTGCTCAGACGCCGGGCGCTCCCGCAGAAGGTGGGCAGGATGGTTGATGCAGGAGAACTCTGGTGCCCAAATCCGCCCTTCAGGGGGCAGCAACTGCCCCTGCCCCGATCTCCCATTGCGTTTCCCCGTTGGTGCAACGTGCTTGTCCCCTCCTGGCTCTTTCACTTCCACTTTGGTTTCATCCGAGCTCCGGGGAGACAGCGCCTGGCACCCCTAAACTGCCGTCTTCACCATCATCTGGGGCAGCAGCATTTAAAGTAGAGTCTGGGGGTTTAAGCTGGTAGATATGTGTGTGTATTAAGCCCATCTTCAGGATTTGGGGGCTGAAAAATAAGAACTCTTGGTAAAGCAGGAGCAAACAGGATTGTTTCCAGGTTTTATGGTTTGACCAAATGAAGGTGAATTTTTAGAAGCCAGGTTTGCTGATAATGGGCAAATCGATGCCATTTCACTGGATCTTCATAAACGGCTGGACCAGCTGCACTGAAATCTTCTGCAAAACATCAAGCAAGGGGTAGGTGTGAGCAGAGAAGACTTTAACCCAGAACATTTCAGGTTGGACAAACTTGCAGGCAGCTCAAAGCAAGATCTTCTAGCGGGATAGACTCGGCCATCTCCACTAAAAGTTTTGTTACCAGCACAACGTATAGCCTATGTACGAAAAAGAAGTCTTAAACGAGGGCCTCACGGGGTCCTCAGTACGGGTTCAAGATAATCTTTTGCAAGTGGGCCCCGCAAGACCTCTCAGAAACTTTGGCTGACATGTTTTTGGTCTCTCAAATTTTATTTTCTACCACGCTTGGGAGAAGAAAAGTCGGAATGTTTTGAAAATCGTTTGGGGAGAGGCTAAACTGCAAAATACATTCGTTTATTCGGCCGGCTGCCGTTTACGTGTGATGGCCACGTCCATACTGACAGCCGGACCGCTGCGCTGCCCACCTCAAAGGGCACGAGCGTGTACAAAGAGCTTCGTGGTGAGGGTTTTACTGGGTCACACGGGTTTTGCTGCCCAGGCCGTTCGTGCCGGCACCGAGACTGCTCAGCGCTTTGCTGGCTGCCTGCGTCGGGAGGACGTGAGTCAGAGCCCAGGTCTGTGTTCACCCAAAAAAGGGATGAATTAAGGAGCCTGCGAAGCTAGGGGAGCCTCTGCCTGTGGTTAAATCTAACAGAAATTGTGTCCGTTCGTTTAAAGCACAATCCCTTGTGTGGAGTCTTTCAGGTCCTGCTAGAAAACGGGGTTTTGTTGCTCTCGGTGGCCGCGCAACGTTCCACGTGTACTTACCACGTGTCAGGTGGGTATTTGTCGGAAAGACCAGAGTGAATCTGTGGGATGAGCATGAGACTTAACTGGGAGTGGTCTTGTTTGTGCTGGCTAAGGCCGAGATGAAATGGGATTTTAAATATGTGTATTTTATTGGTGCTGGGCAGGTGTTTAGCTGGTGTGAAAGGCGTTATTTCCTGGCCCAGGGAAAATAATTAAAAACAACCAAACAGCAATTTGCTAATCTACATTTCATTTTCCCTTTAGCCACTTACATTGTATTCAGTGTTTGAGGGCAACCAGAGGTGGTTGTAGCTGCTGTGCATTTCCCCTGATGCGTTACTGAGGATCAATATATGGACTGGAATAAAAGCATGGAAGTCACTGACACGGAGCATCACAGTGGCACCGCGCGGTCCTGCGCAACCGTTAGAATTCACCGCTAAATACCGTGTCATGAAGGGGCTCTGCGGACGATGCCACGCGCTGTAATGTGCGAAAGAGAGAAAAATAAATCTCTGGGCATGTGTGAAAGCCTGAAAACCTACAAAGTTTCAGCCCGCGCCGTCCTGCGCGCCTCGCAGCGTGCTGCAGCCGCAGCCCAGGTTCAGGCACTGGCCCCGACCGTGCAGCGGTTTGGGTCTGTACACCCCGTGCACAGCACCGTTGTGCTGCGGAAGGGCTCGGGCTCTGCCGCTTCTGTACGGTCCCGTCACGGCGCATCGCGGGGTGCGGCCAGCAATACTTTTATTTATCTGAATGGGAATAATAGAAACGTGTAGAGGCTTAACATAGACAAATTGTTATATATTATACGTACATGCAACATATACGCTCGTTAGTTTGTACATACCATATAGAGGTTATTTGGGATAGAGATATATAGAAGATAGAAGAACCCAGTAATTGCCTTTAAGATCAGAGCACAAAGCATTACCTTGGATTTTACAAGGCCAGCGAGCAACAAAAGAGCAGTAATTTATGAGCTCAGCGTAAAAGAATAGCATAATTGCATTAAAAATTAATGCTAATGAACACTAAAATGGGGAAGGTGGTTATGATGAAAGTTTGTATTCATCTTCCCTGGTTTGAATGATGGCTAGTGGCTTGATTAATGGCTTAATTTCTATCAATTAGCGGGGAAAAATCTCCTACGAGACAAGGGTAAATTGAGCATTGAATTACATATCTTGCTTTTGTGTGCTGAGAAAAAAGAGCGGCGTATCTCTGATATTAGCCGCAGTGACAAATGCGGTGTGCCCTGCGCCGGCTCTCCCGACGGGCTGCTGGCGTGCGGTTCGGGGGGGAGCGGCCGGCAGACGGCCAGCCGGTACCGGCCCCCCCAGCCTGCGCTCGGGCGTCCCGCTCTGTGGTTTCTCTTTCTCCCTCTATTAAGGGAAGGAAAATATCCAGCAACTTTAAGCGTATTAGGGCTGTTTCCTGCCACTTTCTTAGCTGGTTTTTTCCTTGAAGATTTCCAGAAATACCCTCAAATGCCTCAAAATGGGAGCGAGGGTAGGAGCTGGCACGCGTGCGAAAGGCGCGATGGTGGAGGTGACCTGCGCGCAGGTTAAATGTGTGGCTGGAGCAGAAACCCAAATGTTCTTGAATTGCTCAAAAGAAATGTTCCTAAATGCAGAACTCGGTTGCTGAAGTTACCCGTCGTTTCTTCTGCTGGATTTTATACCCAATATTTCTGTTCTTTTTAAAGAAAAAGGTATCAGTGTCCAGATTTGTTTTAAAATCCTGGGAAAGCCAGGTTAGAATTATAATGCGTTAAAACAGCAAACAGGTACTCGAGTGCTCTTCCTAGTCGGTGCTGCAGCAGTTACAACACCCCCTTTTACTACATTATAGTTGTAGTACCAGCGTACTAACAACAAAGTTTGGAGAATACAGATTAGCAGTGAAAACTTCCTCTGGCCACCGTTGCTCGGGTTGGGGTTTGTTTTCTGGTCTCTGTGACTCTGGCTGGGAAAAGTTCTGTCTTTGGAAATCTCAACAGTTAGGAAATAGTGTGGCCAAGCGTCGGAACGGCGCTTCGGCGCAGCAGCGGGGAGCCGCGACCCTCGGCGGCATCGGGCGGTTTTTATCGCCGCTTCAGGTTGTTGGAGGGAAGAGGTAAAGCTAATCCCAAATTCCCCTCCGGCTGCGCGTCGGCGGGCGTCCCGGCGGGGATGCTGGGCTCGCCGCATCTCCGGGGCTCCTCATCCGCGATTTTCCCAAGGCCTCAGACAAAGGCGGGGATGCGGATGGCGATGTGCGTGGCGGTGCCTCCCTCTAACGGCTGGCCCCGCCGAGGCCGGGCTGCCAGACCCCCCGGCTGGGAAAGCGGGGCTGAGGCGCTCTGGGCCCGCAGCCCCACCGGGGCGGCTCTGAAGGCACCAGCGAGGTTCTCCCCGCGGGGCATTCGCTGGTGGGGAAGGGTGTCAGGGCTCTGCAAATACCTGCGGGCTCCGGCGTGTGCGGAGCGCTCAGTCAGCCGTTGCTAATCGTCTCCTGCACAGAGAAAATGTTTGAGGGGGGTGGGAAAAAAACCCCAACGACCAAACAAAACGCAGAGCTCTGAGTTTTGTAAAGGCGAGAGGTGACGGAAATGAAGCGAATCCCACCCGTCCTGCTGGATTTTCCCTCCTCCTCCTGCTTTCATTTCGGTTAATGACACCGCTCTCCCTGCGGCGCGCGGCCACGTCGGGTTTTGTCTCTTCGCCGCACGCTGTCCAGCTGAAAACTTCATTTTTCTTCGCTGCGTCAGTTTGTGGAGCTGAAGTAGAAACGGGAAGCGGCTCCAGAGCCCTGTGCATGGGAAAACCCGCAGCTGCGCGGGAAAAGCGCGTCGTTGTTACTCCGTCCCTGCAGGTGTGTGTACATGGGTGTATAAAATGGTACACCGCCACCTAAGCTACCCCCAGTTAAGTGGGATGCAGGGGAAATACTTTGCTCTCCAGCCGGTTTCTTTAGTCGGGGATCTGTTGGTGTTTTCTTCTTTTAATTCTCAACTCAGAAGCAAAAGAGCAGGAAAAAAATAGCAACTTTTTTCTGTGTATGTTTCAAAGCGTGTCACTTAAAACGTGTTAGGTTTGCAATGGGTCAGTTAAATTAACCAGCTACACCCCTTTAAATATAATTAGTAAAATATGACAAAACACATGATCCGAGGAATAGTTTAGGTTTATTATGTCATTGCTTTGACTTGTTAAGTCAGACCTGCGTGGAAGAAAACGCTTCAGGTAACGGCAGGGATTGCAGATCAGCCGTGAGCCCAGTAACGCTGCGGATTTACACCGACACATTACTCAAGAAATATTTAAAATATGTTTTGATGTAACGGGTCATCCACAAGTTATCATTACTCATTTACTGCTTCTGTTTCACTGCTCGTGAAATTCTTAGCAGGCTCACTGCCAGTTTTGCCTTTAGAAATAAGCAGAGAGATGGGAATATTTTCCACAGGCGAGTGACTTTATTACCTGATCCTCCGGTGTTCCCGGTTATTGTGTGTGTGAGATTTTGGGATGGCATCCAAAGGATGAACGCACGTTTTATTTCTAACGTGACGTTTCAAATTATTACTAATAGTGACTAACTCGATATGTAAATAGCAGCTATAAAAGGGGGGGGGGGAGTGTACTTACGTATAGGTGGGAAGAGGTGAGCAGCCTTCCCCGTTACATCCTCCGTGCCTGAGGTAACTGGGGCAGAAATCCATAGATTTCTAGAAAATTACATTAACTAAATCTTCCCCTAATGGAATCAATTTTAGGGTACGGGACATAAATCGCGAGGGTTTGAGGCTGGGCGGGGGTTGTGGGGCAGGGCGGGCGGCCGCACAGCGTCACCACAGCCAAGTGTCAGCGGTGACAGCCACGGTGATTGTGACTGCTGCCAGAGTTGCCTTTTTATAAACAACAGCCGCAACAAGCCCTACTACAATATTTAGTTTATTTTTTTCACCATAACACGGTAAAACACTTGCTGTGCAATGAGTTAGTATTGATTTATTTTTTTTGGTCTGTAGCCTCTTAGCTTTCTGACTCCATTATTTTTGATTTTACTATGAAATACATATCCTTTCTCCTGACATCTGACAAACAACATATGGAAGTCGTTTTATCTACCAATAATGTGTTTGTCAAAAAAAAATCCTACGCTAATGGGTTGTGCTTCCTCCGGTCCATTTTCCCCAAGTTAATGTCACTGATGTAATTCTAAACATCGAGTGATTTTTGCCCCCTTCATAATTTGTCATTCCCGTAGGTTTGTGTAAGGTTCGTGTAAGACACTTTAACAGGCTGGGAACTGGCCGTAGGTTTTGTAAAGAGCTGAGCGATGGATTTTAAATCGACATTCGCCTGCCTGTCGCTGGTACCTGGGTTGAATGCTGTGACTACCAGGTATGTTCCCATTCCTCCATCTACGCTCCGGCCAAGAGCCTGATGAGTTAGGGTTTCCTCTCCCTAGTCAGGCATTAGTCTGTTTGGGTTTAGTCTTCCTCTGGAATCCTTAGGAATCTTTTTTTTTTTGAAAGACCACGTTTGCAGCAAGGCAACAGAGCAGAACACAGGCAGAAATAGTTACCATGTTCCTGACTTTTCCGTTCATCATCTCCATAGAGACCAAACCACCTTCGGAATAATCTTTAAGCGACAGGGCGGGTTCTTGTTTGCTGCTGGAAAGTTACGTCTCTGCCTCGCTTGGGTCTGCCTTACCCGGTTTGTCAGCAAAAACTGCCCGCTGCTCCCTGGTGCAGCCTGGACCACTTCAGGCTGGCCCCAGCGTGCCGAGCGTAAAGCAGACGGGTTTCAGAAATAAACTGGAGCTGAATTGGTTGCAGTTTTAAAGGAAAGCACGCAGTTAGCGGAGTGAATGCACGATTTGCTTGTCCCTGTTGGTAGAAAGTGAGGTTGTTGATTCAGTGTGCCCGTGTCCCCTGCAGGAGGGTTCCTGAGCTGCTCTTCGTTTATTTGCTCATCTGAAGCTCCCCGTACTCATCTTTAACAGGCTGACCTCAGGTTTCAGTGGTTAGTCATTGCCCAAGGACAGAAGTTACGTTTATTTTTTTCTTGTGCAAAAGAGAAAGTTTGTGTCCATCTGTCTGAACATGGATTTAGAAGTCTGTGTGCAGAGAAGCTATTTGGTATTTCTGAGTTTAATTCTGCCAGCTCTTTTGGTCTGCAAGCACTCTTTCTGATTTTAAATATGATTTGGTTTCTCTAGAGCAAGAAATGTCATCGTTTATACACACATATGTGTGTACTGCAAATGTATAATTACAGTTGCTTTCACTTACATTTCTGGTTTATATAGTGTTTAAAGTATTCTTGTGTATTATTGAAATTGTTGATCGCACTTCAGGTACCTGAAAAAAATGGCGCTGGCATACCCTAAGCTGCCTCTCCCTCAGCTCTCTGTCAATCCCCTCTTCCCGTGATCGCTCAAGCCCCTGGTCCTGTGGCTCAGGACCTCACCTCCTCTGTGCCGGCTCCCTCAGCCACGCAGAGATAAACCTGCCCTGACATCAAGCCCACCGGTACAAAACCTTTTAAAAACAAATGTGGAGTTAGAAGAGTCTGTACCAGATCAGCCGCAGCAGAGTTTTGGAGACGATGCCCTATTTTGTTGGACAAAATTGGGCAAAAGCCGAATTCGCCTCCATGCAGGCAGAAGTAGTTTTACTCCTACGTACGGACTTCTCCACCGAGTTGTCCGCACTGTCCACAAATCCGTAGCTTCTCCAGGAAGTCCTCATGCCATCGTGTGGCACTTGTCCCGCGAGGACATCTCCAGCAAATCCTTCAGGTAGCATTTTGCACGATACCGTACATCGAACACTAATGGCTGAGTCACTGTTGTTGTTTTTCCTAAAGGAGAGCGTTTTCCTTTGTAACAGAGTATTTTAGGCTGCATGACAAGTTTCGTTCTGGTCTGTGCTGTTGCAAAATACATTCAAGGCATTGCTTAGAGACAGCATTTACCGCAGGCTCACGCTAATGTATCCTGACACTGCACCTTCTCTTTGTAGACCAAGCCACCCTAGTAGAGCAAGTGAAACGAGTAAAAGAAATTGAAGCTATTGAAAGTGACTCCTTTGTTCCACAGACATTCAGATCAAGTAAAGAAGTCAAAAAGGTAAGTTTGCAATCTCCTTTCTTGGTGCATAATCCTTTCAAAGTCAGGTGGAAGCTGCGCTATTAATACAGTTTCCGCTGATGAGAGAGCATCGATGCTGACAATCCTAAACCCCACCGACGACTCTCCTGTGTTCTTGGTGTGCTGGTCAAAGAGGAATGCATTTAAATGTGCGGGAATTTCAATGAAACCAGCTGCTTTGGCAGTGTATTCTACCTACGCTGAGCAGCTCTGACTTTTAAAAGTTATTTTAAAATCACATACAACTGTGAAGATTTTTTAGGAAAAGCAGAAGAATTAAAATCCAAAAGTAATCAACCATTTATGTTGTAATTAAAGGTAGAGATCGGTACTTTAATTCTGCTTAACTGAAGCCAGACTTTAAGGCCATATTTACTCCCTGCAACAAAACGACATTGGTGTCAGTCAGCCTCCCAAAAAACTGCCATGAGACATCCAGGTTTGAGAATGTTCCCTGCATTTTGGCTGCCAAGTCTTCTAGGGAACTCGGACGCGTTTGTCTTTGGAAGCACGCAAGCAAACGTTCGGTGCGGTTTGTCCATCCGACGGTGAGGTGTTTTGAATTATCACTGTTTGTTTCCCCCAGAACATGCATTTTCTTGCCTTTCCAGAAGTCTCCGAGGAGGTCCTGCAGCCACGTTTGGGAGTCTGAGGATGAAACACTCAGATGTGTTTGTTTCTTTTTAGGCAGTAGAGCCCACTGAACCACAGTACGAACCTGTGACTGTCGGAGCGGGAACTGCTGAGGCGTCTGCTCCTGAAAAAGAACCACCACCTGCCAATATTCCTACTGCCATCAAATATCAAGATGATAATTCTTTAGCTCATCCAAATGTAAGTGTGCCGATACTTTATTTATCTTTAGAGCAAGAATGAGAGCAGGTTCACGTGACCTAACCACCGTTCTGCTGTGCTCTGCAGACCGTTAGTTAGCTAATGGGCCGCTCTGGCTCAAAAAGGATCACGCTCCTTGCATCACCCAATGGAGAATAATTACAAAAGAAGTAATGTACCTACCAGTGATGTAGTTTGAGAGTTATAAGGAAATTTTATAACAAAGTAGCACACTAATTTAATGCAGGGGAGTTTAAGATCCTGTTCGTATTAAAATTGCTGTTCCATAAAAATTCAGGAAAAATTGCTTTTGGTTTCTGGAGCTGGAAACCTGGTGGAAAGCACCACTTGCCCACCTTGCCAAACTATGGAGCTTTAAATAGAATCACAGAATCTCCCGAGCTGGCAGGGCCCCCCCAGGCCCATCAGCCCAACCCCTGGCCCCACACAGGCCCAGCCCCATCACAGCAGATGGCTGAGAGCGTTGGCCAGACGCTGCTTGAACTCAGCCCAGCTCGGGGCGGTGACCACTGCCCTGGGGAGCCTGTGCCAGGGCCCCACCGCCCTCTGGGGGAAGAACCTTCTCCTGATCTCCACCCTAGCCCTCCCCTGGGGCAGCTCCAGGCCGTTCCCACAGGTACATGACAAACTGAAGAGAATTTTAAATCATTGTGGCTAAACTCAATGCAAGTTCCTTTGTGAGCACTTGTAATTGGAAATGGAGTACTCAGAGAGTTTTTAAGAATCAGCAAGTTAAAAATGACTTGCAGTAAATAAGCCAATGCAAGTTCTGCATAATTAACGTTGCTAACGAAGATCAAGCCCGGTACAATATGATGAACTTCCATGACTGGAACGGGAGCGTCTTTGCTTTCTGATCAGTAAGAGTCTCTGTCTTTACTAATGTCTTTATGTCACCTTTGGATTTTAACACCCCCATGCAGTCAGGCGTTCCCTTGGGCACTGAAACAGTCAATGCAAATTTCAACAAATTATAACAAATAAAAAGTTCACAAGTTGTGCTGACTTCTCTTCCTCTCCCCCTGTCTCTCAGCTGTTTATCGAGAAGGCAGAAGCAGAAGAGAAGTGGTTTCAGAGGCTGATCGCTCTTCGGCAAGAAAGGCTGATGGGCAGCCCGGTGGCCTGAGCGAACCGCTGTGACCGTCACACACCAGTTCTCCATGAATGCTAAGAAATCCTACCATTAAATTGTTTTATTTTTCTCTCTTGAGAGGATTTTAATACTCAGTATGAGCTGGACAGAGAATAAATACTTCATCTGAATAAAACAAGAATGTTCTGTCCGCCGTTTTTCTCCTGAGCTCATTGCTGGGTGACTTGTATCGCTCAGCGCCCCGCTAGCAGAGCAGCGTCATTCTCTTTTTTTGTACTGAATTCCTCTGCGGTGCAAAAAAACCCTGACAGCCCAAGGAGACGTAATTTTATGCCTCCCAATCAAAAAATATATATAACCATGTAGCTGTTTAAAGATAAATAAAAAAATAAGCCTGTCAAAGAAAGTCCAGATTTACCAGCACTCAGGCAGCGAGGGTCCAAGCGAGACCACCCTGGGCCGTTCCATCTTCTGCAGCTCGAGGAGGATTCAGGGCAAATGATATCGCTGCCATCTCGTCTTCCTTCCGTTCTGCGTCACGGGAGCAGCCTCTGAATCCCGGACACCTGCGGACAGTCTCCTTGCCGAGGAGATGGGTGCGTTCACGGGCCTGCTCCAGCCGCAGTGGTCCCTCACTTCTGGTGGGCTTGAGCGGAACATCTACCCACTGCTGCTAGCATCCCGGAGGAGACGGAAGGAAAAAGTTATGTTACCCTCTTAAACAAATCCATAAAGTTTTCAGCAGGTTTCAAGAAATTATTTTCCGAGCAATTTTAAGCACCATAAAATATTCAGTAATCTGGAAAAGACAATTTTCTATGAATTCTTAATGGGAAATAACAAATATTATTGTGTGTAATGGTGCAGATCGGTGTCGAACAAGACGAATGGCGTACCTATTTCTGTACAGAGTGGCTGTTTTCAGTCTGTGAAGCTTCTGTTTCTCTAGGTGTGACTTCAGAATAACAAAAGGCGAGTCCAATTTGAATGTAGCAAATTTAGCCCGAGTATATTTATAAAAAAAATCTGTCCATCATCCAACTAAATACCAGAGATGAACCAAATAAAATACAAAAGTATTTCTTCTGAGGTATCCAGCAAAGCTGTGAGAAAACTGTTACATCAGTAGACGCCTGAGCTGAGCCCCTCTGGACATACCTCATGGGAAATTACCTGCATCCGCTTTCCCGTGTGAGTGAAGCAGCGAACTTTTTTTAGTGTTATTTTTTTCCTTGTTCTCAGATCTGTGGTGAAAAAAAAAAAAGAGGAGGATTCTGGAAATGTACGTTGGTTGTCTCGTTTTCTTTTAGATCGCCGATCGTATTAAATTTGCATCTGAACACATTTTTACTTTTCTGTTGTGAACAGTGTTAGTTTTACATGATCGGCATTAAAATCGTTACTTGTCTGTCAAGACTACCCTGTCCGCAGCAACAAGTGGGAAAAAAATTGTTTCCTTTGTTTCATTTCAGCATTTTCAAATGGTAAATATCAGTCATTGTGCTGGTTTCTAATCTCCTTCTGTGTTTCTTTCACAGTAAATAAAAACTATTTGATCTCCGTGTAAGGTACAGGTGTAAATTCCTCTTTTTCACACATTATGTTGGATAGTTTTGATATTTTTATTGGATGCAAAATGCTTCCTTTCATATAATTTGCAACTCTGTGGGATATTAAAAACATTTCGAGGCTGGTCTGTTATAAGTAACTAAGACTTAGTGGTAACAACAGGGTTGTCCCTTATCAATCTGGCTTATCAATCGATAACTTTGTCCAGCAGGTCCATGCTGGAGGAGAACTGTGAGCAGGATCTGGAGAGCCATGGAAATAGCATTGCGATAATCCGAACTGGATAGAAGCACGGACGAAATATGCCAAACGTAATTTGCAACACGGAGCAAATCATTATGAAGTTGATTTTTATAATGATTAGCGATCAGAATAACCACTACATCCTCACTCAGACCCCTGTAGTTTTCCTGAAACACAGAGCTTGTTTGTCGCCCCAGTGTCTCTGCAGACACGGCCCGTTTCCGAGGGTTTTTCTGGTTTAGGCCCTGTGTTCTGTCAGCCTGTCTCACCTCCTTTGGACGTTCCTTATGCATACGTGGAGGTTTTTGAAGTTACTGGTGCTGGGAGCGGAGGGGGTTGTCAGGCTGGAGTTCTTCCCTAGGCACCATCTGCTGCAAACGAGAAAACATCGCATCCGTCTCGTTACAAACCGGTGAGCTCATGCAGCACAGGTTTTAAAGGTTGCTGAGTGCTCAAGCGCGTGTCCTGGGGGCGAGAGCTCACGTGGAGCCGACTGCCACCTTACAAATGCCAAACGTGTCTTGCAAGTGAGTTTTTGTCTTTGGGCACGGCCAAGCTGGGTGTTCAGAGCGCTGGTCGTGGAGAGGTGCGCGGCCTTTCGCGGGATCCCTTCGCAGTGAGGCGCAGTGCCTCCCCGCGCCGCGCCCTCAGAAGGGTGCTGGGTCAGCGCTCTGCCGTGCGGGGAACCTGCCGCCGCCGATGCCACCGCTTAAACCTTCGGCAAAAAGAGGCGCTGCTCCGCTGCGTTTGCTCCGGTAGAGTGAGATAAAGGTTGTCTGAGGCCAGTCCGTAGGGTTGTGAGTGTAAAAGTTCAGGCTGCAGCGCTCTTGATTCAGGTTGTGTAAACTATTTCCTTATTTTCCTTTTACTTGAATAGCATCCTGCGATAAATTATTCATCTTCCTGTCAAAGGTAGGCAGGTACTCCGGTATCAGACGTCAAATACAGAAGGAGGCAGCAACATCAGAAATAAACTTCACCCTGAACCCGGTGGTGCACAGCTGAGGAGAACTGTGACAAACTTACTGCTTAACGTTATTCCACAAGACTTGGAAACACGATTAACGGGTTATAGCCAGATCCACGTGCGCTCCCCCATTCCACGTGTGGGGCCTGTCGCTTGAGGCCCGGATAGCGTGTGTTACCTAATCAGCCAGGTACAAATTTAATTAACTGTGTCGCAACGTGCACAGGAAGCCCCGTCAGTGTGTACAGACCGATCACCATTAACCGGGGAAAGTGCACTGCGGGCGCTCGGCCCGCGGTTTTCCTGATCCAGAAAGGAGTGACACCTTTTGACGACAGTCCTACGTTCTCGGTTTCTTTGCTTCTAAGATCTTCTGATGTTCTCACACTTGGCTTTTAGGGCTCTTGCCTCTCGAGAGAGGGTTTTTTGGGTTGTATTTTCCACTTTGCTCCGTGCTCCTGGTGAAAGGGAGTGGATTCCTGGTTAAGAAAGGGAAAGCAACGGCTGCTTGCTAGTTGCTAGTTACCCCACTGAAACAGGAGCGCGAGGTGTGCTGTGCAGCCTGCAGGGACAGCAGTGACACCGTTTGTCATTGAGGACTCGCGGCGGGGAGTCTGATGCCATCAGCTCGAACACCAAGTCCCTCCTAATGCCAAACTACCTTAAATCTGACTCAGAACGTCGTGTAGGAGGAAAAGAGAATGCTGTAACTTGAGCCATTCAGAGTCCTGGTAGTCAGCAAAGACCTCTACCCCTAGAAATTGCATTAGCAAACTCATTTCACTTAGCCTGCGGAACAGCCACCGTCAATTACAATCAAACCAGGCTGATTTCGATTTGATAACTTTTAGGTTCAATGTTCACTAGCCCTTTTGGTTTCTTGAGCCATCCAGCATCTCCACAACTAGTTTTTTTATTATGGTAATTGCTTGAAAAGGAGCTGTGTTCAGTTTTTAAATTATGATTATTGTTACAGCATTTTAGAAAGATTTTTGCTACTCAGATAATGGTAGCTAAGAAAGCACTGCCAGCCAGATCAAATTTTGCTCCTTCTGCTTCAGTCGCTCTGAGACAAGCAGGACTGGCTGATCCCAAAGGCCATTTCTCCATCAGTAACCCAAAACCAACCTTCTCGATGGTTACGGCTTTCCATTTGTCAAGTTACAAGAAGGAGGTTATTTTTAGTGGAGATCCTTGAACTCTAGAAACCTGTTCCAGGAGAGATCAGCTTGAACCTTTGACTTAATCCACACATGACACTGGGCTGCGGCAAGCAGCAATAAAAAGCAACACTAGAAGTAGTATTACTCCAGAATTTAAAATGTTCCCCATTTGTAATTCTGACTTAGCGCGACGTTGCCTAATTTCTTTTTTCCTGACTGTTCCCTCCCCTCCTTGTCTCCTCCGTTGCTGAGACCTGGGAAAAAGGAGTGGCAGTGGCTGGGCCAGATCGTGTGGCAGTGGGGAGCAAGACTTAGGCAGTGAGTCACCCTGGAATGGCCACGCTGGGGTGAGATGTGACGCGGTACGGCTGCTCTTTCGGGAAGGAAGCCGGCGTTGGAGCTCAGCCCAGGGAGGGAGGGGAGCTCGGTGCTAGCGCCAGCCTGAGCTGTGCTTCGCTTCCCGGCAGGCTGCCCCCCGGCGAGGCACGCGCCTCGTGAGCTGGAGATGGTTATGCCGGGATTTATACCCGGGTGCAGATGAACGTGGCCGCTTGGCTATGGTTTTGCTTCTTCCTGAGTACAGCATGGACCGGGGCTGCGTGGTCACAGGGATGGCAGTGACACGGGAAGCCTTTCGGCCCTCGGGCAGCGGTTCCGAACTGTTTGGGAAGGCTGTAGTTTAAATGGTGTCATCTCTGCTGAGCTGCCACTGCAAAAATCTCGTTCCCACTAGATGTCTCTGCCGTCCCAGAGCAGTTGTCGCTCTGAACATCCGTGGCTGTCTAGAAAGGCCACAGAAATGAAACGCGCGGAGTCTGGATTTGCCTTTTTACTTCATAAACAGAGCTGGGTAACGACAGGGCAGTTTTCTCATGGGTTTCTGTTGCCTTACAATCTACATCTTTTCAAATACAAAACACTGCTCGAAAAGGTAAGCTCTGAATATTTACAGTCTGTGCGGCGAAGTCCCGGGGGAGTTCAGAGGCAGGACAAGTGGACTCTTCCCCAAACCAGCTGCCTCAGGGCGTGCTGCCCCTCGCCCACCAGCGCGGCCGGGTGCCAGGAGGGACCGGCACCTTCCTCCGGACACCGCAGGGCTGCACATCGCTGGAGGCAGCGGCTGGATTTCCATCTCATAGCACTGAAAGGAAGGCAGAAACAACTCCTTATTAATGGAAATTAAATACAGTTAACATTTGTAAAAATGCCAAATTGTATTTTCAGATCCCTTTTTGGTGCATTTCAGAGTATTTTTTTTATAAATTATTGTTGTCTTATTTCAGTATTCATACAAGCCACAGAGCCGGGTGACTATGTGAGCTGAATATATATTTAAATAAAATATTAATGTAAAAGTTATTACACATCTACCTCTAGTTGCTCGCAGTAGAACGATGCTTTTATCTGACATTTACGAACAATTTATAACAAACGGCCTTTGCAAAAGACTCCGCACCGGGCCGACGTTGCGGCTGGGATGTGACCAGCTTTGTAACGACGCCGTCGAAAGGCCGCGTCCACTAAAAATACGCTTAAGCCTCTGGAAATTGCACTGCGACGTTAAGGCTGCCTGTAAAAGAACTTAACTGTGGGAAGTCAGGCTGCCTCATTTACGCCAATACATTTTGAATTTAAACAGTAAGTGCTGACCCTCACGGAACTGATGGGGGATTGAGCACCCACTGTCAAATTACCTCCAGCCTTGCTTCGGACACTGCTGGGCAGCGCCCGGCGAGACGCAGGGCAGCGCTGGCAGAGGCCCCGGGTGCTCTCCCACCACTTCGTTCCCAAACGAGTTCAGAAAAAAGACCTCTAATATACTGCGCTGGTTCGCAACAGTTGGGTAAACAGAGCTACCCTATGCTTTTGGAAGTTAGGGGCCGCAACAAATGTAATTAAAAAGTAATTCCGTAATAAGAGCTGGGATTTTTTTTTCTCGCCAGCCTACGGCAGGCACGGCCTTTCGGAAGAGTCGGGCGCCTGAACCGACACAGGACGGTCCGAACTGCGGTCACCGAGTTTAAACAGTGCAGAAATTCGGCTTCAGCTGGTGCAAACCCCCTGAAGGCAGAAAGCTGGTTTTCCAGTTTCCTGTGGAAGTTGGCTCTGCAGGCAGCGGGTAACCAAGCAGCTCTGGCTGCCCGGCTGGTTTGTAGCCCCGGGTGTCCATTGCCGTGCATTTTGCATTTTGCTTTGTCTGATAGAATAGAATAGAATAGAATAGAATAGAATCATTAAGGTTGGAAGTGACCTCAAGGATCATCTAGTCCAACCATCCCCCCACCACCTATTACCCACTAAACCACGTCCCTAAGTACCATATCTAACCTTTCCTTAAACA
>VWZZ01001016.1:343952-360182 GCA_013399095.1 Psophia crepitans | reverse complement strand
CACGTAATGGTGATGTCGCTGTGACATCAGCTGAGGGGAAATCTTCACCCCCCCATTGGTTTGATTTTCTCGATTTTTGGTGGTTTTTCTTTTTTTCCCCCTTCAGTTTCTTAAAAAGTGGGCAGGTGCTGGATGTTCTCGTTTTCTGGCATTATTTGTGGGGTGTTTTTTTCTGAGCCCCTGCTGTCAGTGCATACACTAAAGGTAACTCCTGCTCTTCGTGCCTTAAAACTTCCCAAATGCGTGTGCGAGACGGGTGAGGGCAAACTGCCTCCTCGTACCAATCTCCCGAGCGGGAGCCGATGCTTTCGCTCAGCAAACGTGAGTTCTTGGTGTCTGTACCGTGGGCGCTGTGGTGCTGCTTGGGGTGGAGCATGGCTGTGCCTCAACCCCCCAAATCGGTTTGTTTCCCATTGGGAATCCACATTTGGCGTTGGAACCGAAATCCAACGTGTGGTGGGAACGCCGCCCCGGAGTGCTGGGGCAGCCCGAGCTGTGGAAGGGTCTTGTCTGGCCCCAGTTCATGTCTTCTGTCAGGATCTGTGAGCTGTGGCGGGTGAGAATGGGCTCGGAGAACTCGGAGGAGCCTCAATGGTTTTAGTTTTTCTAAAGGCTTGGTGCTTACTCTGTGGGATTTAATTACCAGCAAAGATAAGGGGTAGTGGTGGCGTGGATGAGGAGGGCTTGTGCCTGACGCCCTGTGATGTGGGTTTGTTGACTGTATCTCTTAGTTACAGGCCATTCTAGCTGAGGCCGGTTGGTACCTCTTAAAGGAGAATCTACTGCTTATCCGCAAATCCCGTTCCCAGCGGTGGGACAGTTACTAAAGCCACGCAAGGTGAATTGGAACGCTTGGTTCCTGGGAACACGTGCACTGTTACAACCACTCACCAGCTGTTTGCAGGATACGCTATGCAGAAAACTTCACTATGCAAATCCTCTGCATGAAGTTAAAATAATAATGGAAATTAAGTCTTGTTTGTAGTAATTTGTAGCATGCTTTTGCAATACCAGTTGCTCTCCTCCTATTTATTCATTTTATTTGTTCATTTTTATTGTAGCCACTGATGCAGTTTAAAATTGTAGGGAAAAACTATAGAGAAATTGTAGGGAAAAAAGATTGCAGAAGATAGAGGAAGGGAGTGTGTGTGAAAGAGATGGGAGAGATTGATATTCATACTTCCTTGGCGCTGTCCTTGTAAGTCTGTTTTGCATATAGTTAAGGAAACGAGCTTATTACTTCAGATGAGATTAGCTTCCAAAATAGTGTAATAATAGGCTTCTGTTGCCTCACAAGGAGAGGTTTAGACTGCTGAGCTGGAAATAGTGCCTGGGTGAGCAGGAAGGTCTGGGCCTGCAAGCAGCTGTCCTGGGAAGCGTTGGCCAGCCCGTGCGCTGCCCAGCCCAGCGGAGTTCCATCCCTCGCGGCCCGGACAGGCGCAGGAGCTGCGTCTCCTCCACCAAGTGCAGCTGGCCTCTGCTTTTAATCCACCACCCAGCTTCGGGTTTACTGTTCCGGGTGTTATCTCCAGTGTGCTGCTGCAACTTCAGGCTTCCATAACTTCCCAAGTTAAAAAAAGTGTGTGTATGTAATGCAAAGTACAGATTGCAAATAATAAACTGCATTTATTGTTCCAGGACACTGGTTTTCAATTGACCAGAAACTTGAACTGAAGTAAGGAGTAACACTCTGCTTTTACTGTAACACCGTAAAGGGCTTCAGCTGGAACACAGAGCCTTAAACTTTGGAGCTTCAGCCTGAATCTTAAGAACTTGCCAAGGAAGATGCATCTTAATGAAAATCCTCACTCACACATGTGTTAGCAGCCTCAGCCTTTTTATTTTTTATGTTTCTTTCTCTAGACATTAGACATACTTGTTCAAGACTGTAACAGTCTCAGAGGCTTCCTTCATTGATCCCTGCAAACACCTGAATGTCAGGTGAAGGTCAGATTAACTCCTTACTCAACAAAACTTTGTTACTGCGGAGCAGTGGAACAACAAATGTACAAATTGTTTGTCTCCATTCAGAACTTAATTTTGAAAATAACTTGCGATGCTTGACAGGTGAAGGGCACAAATTCTATGTGCAAAGTCCTTATACAACCCCTTTTCATTTTCCTCGTTGCTTTTATGCTGTAGTAGTGCCAAGTGTGCAGATATTGTGTTGATTCCATCAAAAATATATTCCTCCCCCCCAAAAAAAAAGGTCAGATTTGAAGTCAGATGTGATCAATGGTTATTTAATGAGTGTCCTACTCCTGTTGCTGTTCTACACCAAATCTGTGCTTTGAACAAAGAACTTAAGATCCTCTACCGGAGAGACTTAGGCTCGTTGAACACATGTATATATTTTGTGAGGACGACATACTTCTCTTGTAGTTGTGCTTTGAGTTTTGTCATCAGAGACATCGAGGTGGTAGGTTTAATTCCTTGGAAGCCTTGTCTTCCAGACAGATTCTCTGTTGACTTTCCATTGGCTTTGCCCTACCAAAACTGTAGTATTTCTTTCAAGGCTTGACGACACTAGATCTTCTTATGGATGGCTCCATAATATGTCCTTAGGGAACTGGGAGACTTCACTTCTGCTCCTAAATATGTCACTCCGCAGTACATATCTTGCTTCCCTGTATCTGATAGTAAGAAGCTGTGTTTGTAAATTTTTGCATAGACCTTTCATTTTTTAAAAATGACCACAAGAAAACCCTACAGTTCCAGATGCAGGTAGAGTGTATCAAATCGATGTAGTGGAGGGTGAATGGCCAAGAGGAGGTGCCAGAGAAATTGAAATAAGGCAAAAAGGACCGTTTCACAAGGCGTTATCTTGTGGTGGGTGAGATGCATTGCTGTATGTTATGCACACTAAATTCAACCAACTTTTATAATCTACAGAATTTTATAATCTATGGATTATAAAAACCATAGATTTTATAATCTATGGAATAGATTATAATATAATAATAATATAATAAATCTTTTATAATCTATGGAATCTTGTTTTCCTTATGAGGTGCTGCAGATGACTTTTGTTATGAGTGTCCTACTTCTTTTGAACTCAAAGGGACGGGGAAGAGATTTTGTTACGTGTACGTTACTGTTGGAATACAGTTCCCATTTATTTGTGCTTTGATTACCAAACCTGTCTGAAGTTTGTGGTGTCAGAACAGATTTGCTGGAAGTATGTGTGCGCTGTGGTAGCGCTTGTGTGCTTCCCTCCTCTTGGCTTGTGCGGTGACTTTTTCCATCTGTTCCTCGCCCTGTGAAAAGCGAGGGGACGCTTCATGTGCGCGAGCTGCTTATCACATTAGGGCTGAAGTTAAAGCTAGCAGTCACGTGAGGGGGTAGATTAGGGTCTGCTTAATGATGATAAAACTACTTCTGGACTATAAATGTTTGCACTGGAGTGAGTTGAGCGTGTTCACAGCTTACAGGGATATTTTTGTGTTAAACCTTGCTTGAAAATAAATCCAGGTTATGTTTGCAAACGTAGTTCTTTTTCACTTAGAAGGAAAAAAAAATAATTAAATGCAACTTTGGCACATGAAGAGACAGTACAAAGCAAAGAGATCAAAGCAGCCACGCGGTGTGGAAACGAGTTTTTGTGGGACTGGAGATAAGGGGTGGGGAGAACACAGAAGCTGTGCAGGAGACTTTGAAGAGGTGATTGGGTATTGAAGGCATCAGAGGAACAACCTGAAGCTTTTTTTCATGGAGCCATGAGATGACATGGGAAAGGTTGCGGTCTCCTGGAGAGAATGAAGGGGTGAGGTGTCTGGGGAGTGCCAGGAGATTGATAGGAAGGAAGATGAGGGCCTGTTAAGTATAAGTGAACGTACCTGGGAAATGACTGGTAGTGTTAATAAAGTGGCTTTCAGCGAACAGCAGAGGGGAAAATTAGACTGGAGGTGAAGGGAGGAAATGAAGCATGTTTTTTGCATGAAGTAGTAATTTTGTAGCCTTGGATGACAGGCAACAGTACTGATCCTGTGTTGTGCTTATGACAGAATGATATTTTGCTCCTCTCCTGGCCTCAGGTTGGAATATTTAGTTCTTGTCCAAATAGAGAATGCAAAGAATTCAGTAATAATGGAGAGCAACTTCAGCAATGTTTTACCTGCAAGCCAAGCTTTGGGATTACTGGTGGAGTTCTGTAGGTTTTTGGAGAGGATGGATACTTAGAAAGAGGAGAGAAGCCAAGGGAAAACTAACAGGAAAGCAAAAAGCCACTAAGAGGCCTTCTTTCTAAGCAGCGAAAAAGGCGTCCGAGAACATCACTTGTGGAGAGAGAGGAAAGGGGAGGCAGAGATGCAATAGTGGGTGACTAAAGTAAAAGAGATGGAGCTGCTTTGAATTTTGAGGATGGTGTACCTTTTGAGTGTCTAGTTCAAGGAGGATGAAAAGTAGAATAGGAGTGGCAGGCAAAATAATTTTGGGAGTCGAGGGGAGAAAACTAGTGGGACACGATGAGTTCAGTGAATAGTGCTGTGCTGAGCTTGAAATGAGATGCTTTCTGAGATAAAAGCAGAAAAAAGAGGGGGAAAAGCCATTCTTTTACTACCAGGGTTGGATATAGAAGTAATGATAAAGAAAATACAGGTAGGTTTTATAGTTCCTGGCAGATGGACATAGGTTGGAGTGAAAGATGGCCGCAAAAGATGGAATATTTTTGGCAGAGATGGGGAAAGAGAAAAAGCAATAGGGACACCCAAGAGCATAGGAGAGCAATGAAGGCAGCTGAGAAGGCAAAAGGACTGAAACACCCAATCAGCCTGTGAGATGGAAGAGAAGTGAAAGATGTGGGAGTTCGTGGGGAACAGGAGATTGCCCAGTTGGGTCCTATTAAAATTAAGAATTTGAATAAAGAACCAGATGGAATGATTTAAAAACCTGAGTTTTAAAAATATCAGAGCCATTTTATGTAGCTCGGAATAAGACCCGATGACTTTCTATACGAAATGTCTCTTTTTCAGCGATCCCTTTGCTGCACACCATGAATACGTGCGGCAGATGATGAGAAGCTTTTCTGATCCTTTTGGACGAGATCCATTTCTCAGTATAACAGATGGTGGGGAGAGAACAGGAGATCGAAGAGCGCGCCAGGACTCTCAGGTTGCTCTAAGAGGAAATCGCAGAGTAAGTATTTCCTTAATCTCTGAGGACTGCTACAGGGTATTTACATTTACTGGTAACAGAGTTGGCTTCGCATTTCCTTTTCTGTTAAATTTGGTCCGTTGGGCTCAGCGATGGCCGCCTTGGTCAGGTTGTTTCATTGCTGAGTGAAATGTGAATAATAAATATCCCACTTGGTTCCTTATTCTTTACTCATCTATTACTTACCACTGACAAACTTGTTTCTGTTAGGACTGAGGGCAAATTTGTGTGTTAGGGAACACTGAATATACAAAATGTTTGGTTTAATAAAAGAGGAGGGTTAATAAAAATGTTGTTTCAGCCACATAAATAGTATCTACACGGATACTTTAAACCCTGGTTCAACTTTGCAGCGGTGAATAAAGGGTTCACATTCTGTATTTGTCTGATTCTTAATGTTTCTTCTAGATACAAGAGTGTAAGAATTAAAGATTGGGGAAATTGATATGAAACGTAGTATTTCTGTAAATTACCACCTGAAACTGAAGTGGACAATGATCTATGTTTTATATCATGTATATTTTCTACTCTCTGGACATACAGGACAACTATGTCTTTACACTTTTGTAGCTAAACCTTATCCAGTTGCTTTATTTAGAAAGGAAACATGTTTGAAGTTGGTTTCTTTCCTTCCACCAGGCTATTTTGCAGCTGAACAATCTCTTACTTTAATGAATCACACTTGATTTAAAACAAAACAAACAAACAAACCACCACAACAAAAAAACCCCAACAAACAAAAAACCCCCAAAAATAACAGTTGGAAGACAAGACTGATTACAAGGGCTTGTGGAACTCAGCCAGATTTGGTGGTGGTTGCTCAAACCTAGATAGCTAGAGCTTAATAAACAGAGCTGGAACACGTACTGTCACCTACAAGTCAAAAGGGTAACTGTCAGATTCTTTCCTCCGTGCTCATACGTCGGCAGTTTGTTTCAAATATAGATGTTGCTGTGTCTAATTAGGGCATGATCTTTCCTCTGCTGAGGCAGATTCTTAGGCCTTGGTTCAGTAGATGCATAAAACCACATCAGACTTCTTTTTGCTTTAGAAAAGGAACATGTTAAACCTTATCCTAATATCTTGGGGGTTTGTACCCCTTCTTCTTGGCAGTACAGGAGAAATGTGGTGCATAGAAAACCTTTATCTGTGGTTGCAGGAAGGAGTTAAAGGTGCAAGAGTGCTGTGCTATTTTGATAAGCACAGAAGAATTCCACACCTGCTAAAATCTTTCCAGTGTCTTGTAATATCCTTCATCTTTCACCTAAGAGTTGTCAGATGTCACAGAAGACTCAGCACTGATTATCTGAGCCTTGTAGTCTCAAACTGCTTTTACTGTTTTCCCTCCAGAAATGATTCAAACACTTAATTAGATTTTTCTGTAGGAAAAGATGGATATCTGTACTACCATGTAAAATACACTTGGTTATAATTACCCATGTTGATTACTGATACTGTAATTCTATGTTTAAGTAATCTATGGCATGCCTAAAACTGCTTTACAAGGGACAGAATTTGTCGCAACACCTCCATGTGCATCAATATAGCATCCAAATTGGAGAATGCTTTTCCTTTCTCAAGCAGGCTCGCAGGGTCAGATTTTAGCCTTTGGAGGGACAGGGGGAAGGAGGAAGAATGGGGTAAAACACTTTAAGAGATACTGTCATTCGCTTTTGTTTGGATATCTGATTGTCATATATATTAGGCAACTGTTTAATAGCTTTTAGTATTCTGAAATAAAAAGCTTGTAAACTTTTTATGGCTAACAACATAATTTCCAAGGATACCCTTTAGCCCTTGATATGCTTTTCTGCCACTACATATTAGACAGAGCTGCAGTCTGAAGGAGTTCATAAAGGTATTCAAGAATCGGGTATTTCCTTCCTTTTGTATTTAAACATTTTGCAATAATTCTGGTACTTCTATCTAACTTGTCTTTCTTTAAGTAGGTTTTTATATAACCCTCTAGTCTTAGTTTCCTGGAAGCATCAATGTGTTTCCCAGCATCACGTTGCCCTGTCATATAGGGATATTCAATATCAGTTGGTCAAACAGGAACTGTATTTGCTGGTGTTTATAGCTACAGCTATTTATACAACTGCAGAAGAATATAATTTGCTCATGGGGGATTTGTCTTCGGTGGTTATGTATACGATGATAGATTTACCTAGAACTTGGATGCAATGACCTTTGAAACTGCTGACAAGTTAGACTTAATTTTGTTTATTGCAAGGGATGTACAGATATTTTAGAGACGTATCTTTTTATATTTACATTAATCTCTTGTAATACATAGAGTGCTTGTGAACAGGTCATCTGCATCACTTGATTTATTTTTTTTTAAGCTCTAAA
This sequence comes from Psophia crepitans, assembly GCA_013399095.1. Lineage (NCBI taxonomy): Eukaryota > Metazoa > Chordata > Aves > Gruiformes > Psophiidae > Psophia > Psophia crepitans. The sequence goes on along the minus strand of VWZZ01001016.1, from coordinate 352,679 downwards.
ATCATATGCCAACCTTCTAAAATTTAATTGCATAAATTTATATTAAGGGGACTATTGACTTGTAGATTTTAATCAACTTTCAGTGACGGAGTTCTGCATAAGTGAAATGTTCTCAGAGAAGTGGGTGATGTCTGAACCACTGTGCCATGTCTTAAATAATTTTAGTATAAAGGTTCTATGGTATACAAATGTTTCTCAACTTCTAGCTTTAAGTGCTTCTAGTACAAATGTATGAATATGATTTATTAAAGGTAGTGATCACTGTCCAGTATAACTAGTAGAAACTTATTATTTCTGTATACCCAGAGACTGCTTCCGTTGTATTGTATTACGCTATAAATTGCCAGGTCCTCTTCAGTGACTGCCTTTATTGGATCAGAAATATTTAATATCACCTGCTGTATATGAAATTGCACTAGATACTTCTGCTGTGTCTGATAACAGGTACAATGACTAAAAGACGCGGGTCCTTTTTCTTCCAGGCAACAAGCTGCTCCCTCATGCCCTTTGCAGGCTTTGGTAGAGTGGTTAGTATCCCAGGAACAATAATCCTTGTAGCTCTTGCTAGTGTGCCTGTGTAACTAAAGCATGGACAAAGGCTAGTCTCAGTGTGCTTGCAAACTGCTTTTGTTGGTGTTTACATATATGGAACAATATAATTCAAGAAGGATTATTTTTAATTTTTTTTTCCTTGTTAACTGAAAACGCTGGAGTAGACTACGCTGCTTCCGACTGGAAAAGTTACTACTTAACAGCTGGCTTTTCTGCTTGGTGATGTATCCGTTGGTGCTTGATGTCTGATGAGTATGAATGAAATAATCTGTGGAGAGAGATTCCAAACTTTGAGTGGTGCCTGTAGAGGTACGCTAGTGCCTTGGGGTGTATTTGTGGGTGTGATACCAACAAGACCTGTCGCACTGGTCACAGCTAAGACGGGCCAGCTTATGGAGACAGAATTTCCACTGGAACTGCCCTTGGAATGGTTTTCAGCTGTAGTTTGGGTGTCTGGAATACCTTGTAAAAGATCTGTAAAAAGTACCTGAGGAAAAGTGAATTTATTGTTATGACCCTCAGGGTGGCTTTGCTTTAAAGCGTCCTCAGATGGAGAACCAGTGGCTTAGAGAGTGGGTCTCACCTGTACAGTGGGTAAAAAGGGGCATGGGTCTTCGAATTTTCAGATCTAGAAGTATTGTTTCAGTATCTTTTGCAGAAACACCAATTGGCAACTTTCTGTATGCCAAAAGTGTGTTAGGTAATTGATGTTCTTCTATTAACTGCCCAAGTTATACTCTTAGTCTGCCACCTCAATCTACAACATGTAATTCCATGGGTACAGCTGACTACTATGCAATGTCATCGCTCAACGTCCCTGTTTCTAACTGTAGAAGGCAGTTTTCTGAAGTTACTGACACTTGCAATGATTCGATGCCCTAAATCATCTGTAACTATTGCCTGGAGATTTTGATAGCCCTTAAGGATTCAGATTTCTTGATACTCAAGAAGCAAATTGAAGGTTTTCTATACCTGAATTTTACCTAGTTTTATGCTTAAACTGGAATTTTTATTTTTAAGCTTTTAAAAACATAGCTATTTAAGTGAATTTATTTAAATATAATTCCCTATACTTCCAGTAGTTGGAGGAACGTGGGGTGTTTGCTGTTATAGTTAGCACCCTGGTGTTTCATACAGCACCTTAGTAGTGCAAAGGGCTGCTACGTGCAACGTGGCAGCCTGCTTCTTGCCAATGCTGCTGGGTTTTGCAGAGCCCCTGGGAGCTCTTTTCCCCACTCTTCTCACAGCTTCGTACCTGTGGACTAGAGCGTGGCGGTGGCACAGCAGCTCTCCTGGGAAGCAGCTAGATATGTGGGTGTCTGACCTCACCAACCAGCGTGTGGTGTTTGCTCTTAACTAGTGTACTTCGACCAGAGCTGCTCATGTCAGAATCCAGGCAGGCAAGTAGGGAGTTTGAACAGGTCCTGAGGAAAAGCTCGTAGCAGTAGAGGAAAGGGATGGCAAAAATCACCTTTATCATCACAACCTGCTGCACTGGAGAGGAGCCTGCAGGAGGATGCTCATTTGGGACAGCATTGCTGTCTTCCCAGATGGTCACGTAGGAGAGTTCACCCATTCCCTGCTTTATCTATTGGGTTTTTTTGTTTGTTTTGGTTTGTTTCAAAGGATGCTTCCATCAGTATAGTCAGTATGTGCCATCAGCCACAGAGCCCAGTAATAAAATTCTGTGCATATAAACCTTCATATCTGTCCTTTGTGCAATACTGGATCTTCCGCTTTCATGTAGAAATAACGAATGAATGTTTTGTTGAATACCTCTGTAGTATCAAGTAATTAAGCTGCCATTAAAATACTAAGTCATGGTTCCTTCCCTGCCCTTCTGTGAGGCGCTGCTGCTGCAAAGGAGCAGCCACGTCTGCTGGAATGCGTTTTCAGTGTCATTCCGTTCGCATTAAAGGATTTGCATAATAGAGATAATTTGTTGATCAATGGATTATAAGGCACGGAGGGTCATATAGTACTTCTTACAGCAGAAGCTAGTTAGGTCAGAAGGTATATAAAAGTAGTTCTTATACATTGGCCAGAATATGAGCTTATTTTGATATTTGAGTCTCAAATCTTTCACTTCTGTGTCTTCAGTATCTCCAGCTTAACAATCAAACTCCTCATGCTAGCTTTCAATTTTTCATTTGAAAAGATGCATTTTGGCTTGTCTGTCTGTGAACTGCAGTCTGAAAAACTTTTTGATGGTCTGATTTGCATTAAAAATGCATGTGAAAAAACAGCCTGAAAACTTGAAGAGTCGGAAGGCTTTGTTTTAATTTCAACGTCGTCTTTTAGCAGGATGCAGATTTTGGGGAACCTTTTTTTGCAATGGACAGGATGATGTCAAATATGAGAAACAGCATGCTGGAAATGCAGAGAAAATTTGTAAGTTCTTTTTTTTAAAATTTGTTCTAAAATTGATTGCATTGGAGAAAGACAGTTGTTGAAAATATTACTGAGAAAGTCCTGCCAAGAAAAAGGTTAGTAGGCTCAAGTAGATAGTAAGATTATTGTTTTCCCCCAGACTGTATGACGATTGTAATTCTCTGTGCTGTCGCTGATTATGTGCTGCAACAGTACCTTAAATGTCTGCTTGATTCTGTAGAGGTTAGAGTGTTACTGCACACTTAAAACCAACAAAAATGCAAACACCTAAAGGCAGCCCTGCATGCGGACTTTCCTCTGATTTTATTTTCAGTGCCGCATCTTCTTTCTTCACGGTTTTTGAAGGTAATGCTGATATCGAGTGTTGCTGAGGATATTTACGGTGTCTCACTGGCCTTGTAAAATGCCTTGTAACCGTTGTTGCTCAAGTCCTGTTTCCCCTGAACTCTTACCACAGACAGTGGATACTAAGACGTGTAAAGGCTGATGTTATAGGTTACATCTTTGTTGCTAAACTATGCCAGGGCAAACATTAGAGCAGTTTCTTATTGCTGCCCATGGCTTTACTTGTGCTTGCTGGCACAGGATCTGTGGCCGGACAAGGCTAGGACAAGAGTGAGGGCATAACAAACGCTGTGGTCTCTTCCCAGCAGGCCGTATCTGGGGTGCCAGGGCTGAGGGTTAGTTTTTCAGAGGACTGTTCTTTTTCATAACGATAAGACAGTCTCAGAGTGTAAGAATTATCTATTATCCACACTTTTTAATTTTTACTAATGAAAGAAGTCTGCATTGCTTGTAGGATGACCTGTCCATCCACCCAGATGCACACACGTTCAGCTCCTCCTCTGTGATGACCTACTCCAAAATAGGGGATGAACCACCTAAAGTTTTCCAGGCTTCAGCTCAGACACGCACAGCTCCGGGAGGTGTAAGTAGTGCTGAGATGCAGCCACAAGGTGGTATGTAATTATCGGAATCAGAGTTCATCTATACCAAACCATTGTTTCCTTCAGGTTCTCTTTACTGGAGACAGTTACTCTTATAATTTAGAAAAATGTATGTCTGTTCAAATACTCTTCTATATTAAAGGCTGCTTAAGCTAAAGTGCTGTTTTCTTCCTTGTAATTTGCATGCTTCTAAGAATGTATCTAAACAAATTGTATGCCTGTCAAAGACCAGAAAAATTGAGTGCCAGAGCAGCTGATTCTTCAAGGCGGTTTTCAATGTCTTTCTCTTTGCTATAATTAATTCCCTTCTTGTACATTTAAAATTCTGTCTAAAATACAAGATAGCAAGAGGCAGTCTATTTATGCAAAACATGGCTTCAGATCATCCCCTTTACTCGAGTGCTTTTAAATGCTTACGTAACGCTTCAGATGAAGATGCCCTTTCATTGACTTCCTTGCAGCTGTTGCGTCTAATTCTGCTAAGAAATTTGAATTTGAACCCCGAAGCGAGGTTCGTGAAAGACTATATGTGAGCAGTAAAGGCCGTTGAACACGATTGGCTGGGGGATATGGTCAAGTTCAAGCAGACACTCAGTTATCAGAAAGGTTCTAATAATATACCCATGAACACAGCGATAAGTGGTTGCCTGGGTTTCAAGCCAGTCAACATGACAACCTAGTAATTAGTTATCCCTTCGTGCTGAGAATATTGGCATCGGCTGTTACTCGTTCTGTTGTCAAGGGGAATGCTGAAGACTTGTCGGTGTGTAATATATTTAGACTAAGGTTTGTTGTGGGTTTTTTTTCCCCAGCAATTAATATCTAGTATGTACGTTACATAAGAAGCTTTAGGTGTTCTTGCTGAATCTTCCTGTCTGTTGGCAAAAGAAAACAGACTCGATGTGTGCTTTGTTGCTGTATTTTCAGCCAACGCAGTAAGCAGGACAATTGGAATAGCCTGTGAAACTGAACTTTTTCAAAAGAAAGATATAAAACCTTTGGGGAAGAAAATTGGAATTTTTAAAAAACTTTTAAAATTCTTTTTCTGGTTGGAAGGACACTTACTTCCCTTTTTTGTCCAGGTTAAGGAGACAAGAAAAGCACTTAAGGATTCTGAAAGTGGACTGGAAAAAATGGCTATTGGTCATCATATTCACGATCGTGCTCATGTCATTAAAAAATCAAAGAACACCAAGACTGGTGATGAAGAAATGAACCAAGAATTCATCAACCTGGATGAAAGTATGTCCTTTAAGCAGTACTCTGCAGGGCTTTACACTGGTTCACGTACCGATTTTCAGGTTCCAGCTTGAGAGATGTGAAAAGGGATTGTTTTTTCAGACAGTCTGAAAGTCTGCATCAGGTTTCCTTAGTCGATGGAAACTTGGACAACCGAAGTTAAAGCAATGAGTTAGTCTTGAAAATGTTGTGCTATGAGCAGTAGGTACTGTCAGCTGCTTGTGTTTGAAAGTTCTTCAAATGACATTTTATGGTTTCAAACTTTTAACAGAATTTTACTATGTGTGTTTGTGGCTAATACAAAATACATATTTAAGAGATGTGTGGTTAAAATGTGCATAACTCTTACAACACAGGGGCTTTCAGAGTTTTATTTTTATCTTCCAACCATAAGCCTACTGGCAGTAAGCTTTTAGTTGTCTTTTACAGATCCCGTAGAAATAGTTTGCAGGCCGTGTGGAGAGTCATGGACCACAAGTTTAAAAAAAACACTTTTCCCATCTTGTTTGCATTGATTAAAAATGAAAAGTAAACTTTGTTTTTCAGCTGAGGCCCAGACCTTTGATGAAGAGTGGCAGAAAGAGATTATGAAGTTCAAGCCATCTAGAACTAGATGCACTTTAGAAACTCCAAAATACAGAAGTATTCATCACATACCCAAGGAAGGTGGCCTAAGAAGGTAAAACCAGTTTCCTACCAGAGTTAGGAAATCCTAGCAGCAGAATGAAAACTCGGTTCTGAAGCGATCTGTTTGTGAATGAAGAGTGCTTACTGGCACTCTGAGGAGAAATAGCATGGTTTATTCCTCCTTTCCTCGTGGTGCCACAGGGAACGGCGTAAGGCAGTGCCCTTCCACTGTCAGTGGAAGTTGTGACGCATTTATCACTTGCACGTTTGGTAGAGAATGCTACAGAGGGGAAATAATTCCTCTTCTGTAAACTGCACGGAGCACTTTCCCTCTGGCACTTCCTCAGTGCTGGAGGCTCATTACAGAGGCTACTTCAGTTTCGGTTTTCAAACTAAGCTGTTTCTTCTCATAGAGTGTGCAAGATGGTCAGACTCCATGATCTTAGAGGTCTTCAACCTTAAAGATTCTATGATTCTAAGATGAGGGAACGCTCCAACTCCCATGGTGCTCACATTGGAAGTAGTTGTGGAGGGAAGAGTCCATATCTGTCTTGCAACTAAAATAACTATATACTTCCACACAAGTAACTAACAAAATGTGTGTTCCCCCACCCTATACCATATGGTGGCTGTGACTGGCTGTTGTTTGTTTCAGGGAGAAACCTCTGGCAGTTGCAGGTTCCAGGGAGCCCAGAGTTTCTGTGGAGAATCTCAATGTGAAAGGAACGCATGTCCCCATCAAAAGCAGCAAGAAATAAATTGCTTCCATTCTCCACTTGAATGGAGTTTCTTCAGAGAAGATAATGGTGCTGCATTGCTTATGTTCATATAAGTACACACGTATATATGACCAATCTCTGTTTGTTGTTTTAGGAGGTATTAGTGTGCCTTGCTACTCTGATTGTTTGACAACTGAATGTTCTTTAAAAATTCAGATCTTTGGGTTTTTTTTTATTTACTGAATCCAGAAGGTTTAACCAACAACTTTCCACTTAAAAGCACTTTAAAGGATTATCACTAATTCTGTTAAAAAGAAAAAAAGCTTTGATTTGCAAGATTTTTCTGTTACAACTGCACCAGTCTCAGACTTTTATGAAGTCTGGTAATCTGCTCTTTCCCCACACTCTAACTTGCACAGAAAGTAAATTGTCTTTTTGTTTTGTGTGGCTGAAATATAATTATTAATTTTTTTAGGTAATACAGCAATCTAAATACACTATAACCACTATATATATCTTAAAGTAATATTGTTAATTGTTACAGTATCCCCAGATTCACCTCAATTTAACATGAAGGAAAGCGAGAGGAAATACTAAAATGACAAATACTTTAAATAAATTTTGGTGTATTGGCGTTCTTGCGTTCCTAAGCTGTGGTTGCATCTCGTACCTTCTGTGCCCAGACCGTCAGTTTGTGCTTCGAAGCCTTTGTACACTCCTTTTGGAGGTGGCCCATTATTTTTCATTCTTGAAGTTTCTCTGTAGTAGCTTTTGATCATTCTGTAATAATACCACTGTGTCTGTGTCCTCAGAAGCTCTGCTGTAACTTAGTTATTCATCAGAAAAATGTGGGAGACATTGGTTGAGTAGGCAGTGTTTAACTGGATAATGAGGGATTACACCATTTCTTCTGCTCTAAAAAGGTAAGAGCTCTGCATACAGGAACCTGTTTCCCCCCTCAGCTGAGACGAGACGTGTCTGTATTCCCTCGTGGCCTGTTTTAGTGGATGCAGAATATCCAAACTCTACCACTTCATCTCCCTTGACATCGTCGTTCTCGTTTGGTTGAAGTCAGGTGCTCTAGAGGATAGCCAGCAGTGGGACTGCGAGCAGGAAAGGGCTTTGTAGCAGAAGGGTTAAGTTCGTGTGTGGTTTTGTTACGCGGAATTGATCCCCGCGTTGTAGCGTAAATAACTTCTGTAGACGATATCCTTACAGTGTTGGCACTACAGAGTGTGTCTCAAGGCTGAAACATTATAGTGGAGCCTGAAAAAAGGCGGTATTTCTATGATAAAAGAGAATAGCTTCGGTAAGTTAAGATTAATACTTGTTTAGCCAAAAAGGAAATAGCTTTTAAATCCCATGTTTCTGTGGGTTCCCCAGATTATTTAATTTTATGTTTATGTATTAATATGCAAAAATAACCAGATGTACTTCTGTTGAACCTCTGACAAGGCCAAGACAGTTGTTTGTTTGCTTGTTTAACGCAACAGCCTCTTCCCGTGCCCGCAGCACATGCTAGCGGCAGGACGTTGGTGCCATGAACCGTTCTGCGAGCAGTCGAGGCAGGCGGGTGTAAGGGGGGGGCAGCCTGTGATGGGGTGCGATACCGCGTCACGCTGCCTCCATCCAAAGAGTGCTTTTACTCTCCTCAAAAAGCGGCCCTGGACTTGTGCTCTTACGCCTTCCAGAGCCTGCAGAGAACATCCATTTGGCAATAAACGCCACCGAGGATCCAAGGCCCTGGGGGCACTGGCCGGGTGCATCACGTCCATATCCCAGCAATAAACAGCGGAGACGTTCTTCATGTTGTACCTTCAGGAGAAATCTTTGATTGGAGGCATGTTATTTAACAGAAAATAGTATTTATCTCAGAACTTCTGTCTGTGCTTTACCAAGACAAAAACCTGTGATACATGTAGGTACTAACACAATACATACTGTGGTTTTTAAATTACAGAGGAGAGAGGCTAACAGCCATTGCAGATTACTCTGTCATGCAAAACAATGTTCTAAAATGTAATGCAAAAGAAATTGTTCTATGTGGAAACATCTGAAACTGGAATTCCTTAATAAAGTTATTTATTATTTACAGCTGTTGTTTGGCTCACTGTACACCACAAAATGTTTGTATGTTTTGGGCTCCTTTGAAACATTCTTCTCTCTGCGCCTTCGTTTCCAGAAACACGCATTTACCACAAAACGAAGTTTGCTAGAAGGACCCGGCAGGACGTGGGCAGCGGTACGGAGGG
>VWZZ01001016.1:324677-343450 GCA_013399095.1 Psophia crepitans | reverse complement strand
TGTCTGCGAGCATTGAGGTGACCCTGTGGGTGCTCGGGAAGGGCGTTCTGCTCTAAATGACCGATTTGCCATAGAAATGCTGATTGGAAATGTGTTTGTCGGCAAAGGGATCTGCGTTTGACCTGCTGCTAAATAATTCGGCGACCTTTTGCCTTCCAGCTTCTCCTGAATTCCTGCAGGCACTGCTCTTCGGGAGCCCTTCCCAATGAGAGGATCCGCAACATTGGGATCTCGGCCCACATCGACTCGGGGAAGACGACGTTAACGGAGCGAATCCTCTTCTACACGGGCAGGATAGCGCAGATGCACGAGGTGGGCTTGAGCAGGCCGCCGGTGTGGAGCTGCTCGTTGCGGGCTGTGCGTGCCCCATGACGTTGCTGCGACTTGTTCGTCAGGCGGGGCGTGGGGTGAGGGCTCGGCGAGGCTCTTCTGGCCGAGCTGGAGAAGAAGTCCTAAAAATCTGCTTGTTTCCCCAATGCCCCTTTAAAAGTAAGTGTAGGGCAAGGGTGTAGAAAGTAATCCTTCGTTTACTGCAGTGTTCCCTCTTTCCAGAACACTTCAGATCTTATTTCGAGGCTCTCTTCTCCCTTGCCATCTCCACGGTAAATGTACAATGGAACATACATGTTGCTTTTGACTGGGAGAAACAGAACGTAGGGATCTAATTTTTAGCTTCAGGTACGTTAGCTTGTTAAATTCACAGCGAAGCGTAATTTGCCACAGATTTCTGATCACCTTTTTCAGGAGCGATCTTCAGGAGAGCACAACACATTGAAGTTGCAGGCGCAGCTGCAAAAAAAAATAATAATTGAACTTGTTTGTAGTTGAAGAATTCTAAGTGATTCGGCCATGTCTGCTTTCATTCACTGCAGCAGAGATGATGCTCGGTGTATAACGCATCACTCCTGCACATGCAGAATTCTTAGTGAGCTCCCTTGGACTAAATTTTTTTCTTCTCTTTTTTTCTTTTTTCCCTTTTCCTAAGGTGAAAGGTAAGGATGGAGTTGGAGCTGTCATGGATTCAATGGAGCTAGAGCGGCAGCGTGGAATCACAATTCAGTCTGCAGCAACGTACACCATGTGGAAAGACACCAACATCAACATCATAGACACGCCAGGTAATGAAGGCGTTGCGATTGCTGTTCCCTTGTGCGTACAAAGAGCACGGTGCCACCTCTGTGTTCGTTAGGCACTCTGGGTGAGCTGATAGGACTCTTTCCCTATAGCTGGAGACTGATGTTGTTTGCTGTTGCTCTTTTCTGCAGCAGCAGAAAGTAATTCCTCATTACCTTTTATCACCTATGAATAACAGGAGTTTTTTTGTTGTTGTTGTTGTTCAGGGCATGTGGACTTCACAATTGAAGTGGAGAGATCGTTGAGGGTTCTTGATGGAGCTATTCTGGTTCTCTGTGCTGTTGGAGGAGTTCAGTGCCAGACAATAACTGTGAACAGGCAAATGAAACGTTACGGTGTCCCATTTTTAACATTCATCAACAAACTGGACAGATTGGGCTCTAGTCCAACCAGAGCAGTACAGCAGTTGAGGTATTTATCCCTTAAAATTATTTGTGAAATAATCCTGAACTAGTCACGCAGCAGATTAATACTGAGAACATTGAAGCATTCTCTTGTGGCGTCTGCAGTCGCAGTTTTGGAGGTAATACCTGATGTGACGTTAAATCTTAATCTGTTTTTCTGAGGAAAAACGAGTGTTAGTGTCAGCCCAGGCCTGCAGTGACTGAGAGCTGGGGTTTTGATATTTATTTTGTTGATGGAACTGTGTTTGGAGCCACTTGGAAAACAGCCTTTTTATTTTTCCGAGATCCTGGTAGCAGCTGTGCTGTAGCTTAGAGCAGGGGGATGACCGGGGACTGGACACCGTCTAGTTCAGATACCAGAAGTCCTGCTTGCTCCCTCCCTGCAGGCTTTCTGTGCCTAATTTCATGTGTGCGATACACACATTAATATGCATTAAGGGAGAAGCAACTCCCCTACTCAGGTAATGAATCTGAAACCAGTTTGCCCTGCCTCCTTTCCCGGGAAGGTTGCTCACTGTGTCTGTTGGGATAGAGAGGGCTGGCAGGCACCCAGGTTAAAATGCCGTGAGGTGTTTTTCATGGGTGCTAGTAGATTTTTGGCACTGTCCGAGGAACAAAAGATAGGGATTTCTATAGGAATGGGATCTTGTTCAAAGAGCGTCTGGAGCACGTATATAGAAATGACTTTTTTCTTAAACTAATTAATATTTGCTCACTTTTTCAGATCCAAGTTGAAACACAATGCAGCTTTTGTTCAGATTCCAATGGGGCTGGAGGGAAACTTTAAAGGAGTTATAGACCTGATTGAAGAAAGAGCTATATATTTTGATGGTGCGCTTGGGTAAGTTTTGAAACTTGCGTATTTCTTAGCTGGAGCTACTGTTTGTGTGAGTAATGCTACCTGTAGTTTCCCTTCAGCGGTGAAGAAGCCTGCTCTTTGGAAGGTTAGGGATGGGGCTCGTGCTGGTGCAGAGCTATCTCCCTCCAGCTCTCCGAGTTAGGGCAGAGTGGTTCTGCAGGGTCAGGCTTAGCTACGGGGAGCTGCAGCGTGAGCTGTTCGCTAACTGTAGTGTGAAGGGGTGGTAGCCACGCTTCCCACCCTGAGAAAGAGGAGACTTGCTTCATAGCGGGAACTGACGGTGTGTGTTTAGCGTGAGCTTACCGGGATGAAGATAAGGTGTGGGTGAGGTTGTTGAACAGGTTGTCCCGCATCCTTGCAAACTCCTGCTGTGAGTGGGAAGAAACCCTCTGCTGCTGAAGCAGCAAAGATAATGCATTGATACTCTGATGTGATTTTTATTTCAATATCCATGCCACCAGTGAATTCTTCTCAGTCAGGCTGCTTGCCACAATGATTAGTGATGGAAAGGCTGATTCGTGTGGTATTCCTTTAGAGTGGTTACAGTATTTATCTGTGTGCAGCCAGACTCTTCGGTATGAGGATATTCCAGCTGAGTTTAGAGCTGAGGCTGCAGAGAGACGTCGGGAGTTGATCGAATGTGTTGCTGACTCGGATGATCAACTTGGGGAGCTGTTTTTGGAAGAAAAGATTCCTACAGCTGCTGAGTTAAAGGTAACTTTATTGTGGTTCTTCTTGCTGTAGCGCTGTTACCTTGCTTTTTTGTGCCCTGATAAAAAAACTTCTTGAAGTCTGGAAGAAATTTTCTTTGCTTGAGGTCCCTGGTCTGAGCATCACCTCCCCCAGAGTGGACTCCTGCATCGCTCCCTGTTGAGGGCCCGTTCCAAACCTGGTCTTTGGTTTGCATTGGAAAGTCTGTGCTTGTGTATTGCCCTTTAGGGACCAGCAGATGGCCCAAAGATACATCTAGTCGTTGGTGTCATTCTGTTGCCTTGACTGTATTACAGCTTGGTGGCTGTGACTTGCTTCGTGACCCACGGCAAGTCAGTTGTTGCACTGTCAGTCGTCTTCATGCTGAGGAAACCCTGCCTTATTTTGTATTTGTGCTGAGTACATGGGAATTGAAAAGAGCAGTACGCTAGAAGGGAACTGGAATGACTTGGAGGCTCTGGAGGACAAGAATCCAGGTCAAAATACAGTTTTCAAAAAAAAAAAAAGGATAATTACATTTCTTGAAAGGGGGAAAAATGATACAGGATTTATTTGTGAGATCCTTCAGATATCCAATGGCAAATATGCCAACATAAAGAGATGATCACAGAAGTAATCAGGTGGCTGTAGACTGAAAACTGTTTGTTGTTATGACAGTTTGGTATCGCTGCTTCTTCAAGTGCACGTCCGTTTATTAGAAGGTGGCAGGGAGGCCTCGGAAGATCAGCTGCAGCTGTACAGTCTTCATGCGAGTCCTGCGGCTGTTCACTGCAGGATGAGATCTGCTTGTGCGGCTCCGTGGAGGCTGGACAGCAGGCTGCCGTGTATTCCTCCTTTCAGAGCGTTTGATGTCAGGCTTGGCAAGCTACGCGTGCTGCGGTGGATTGTTACGTGGGATGGCCGTCCCTCCTTTAGGGATCGCAGTTGTCTAATGATGCCTCTTGAGTTACCGTGGTGTTGGCTTTGGTGGGGACAGGTGGGAGAGCTTGGCTCTCCTGGCGTGAGAGAGCCTCTGCTGCACGTGGACCTGCTTCTGCCGTGCGTGTGGAGGTCACCTGAGGACGTGTACCCTGAGAGGAGAAGTGCTAAGCTGGCTGGGTTTACCGCACAGCCCCCCGGGGTAGGTGTGTAACTCAAGACGAGGCGTGTGGCTGTTACACGCAGCTGTCTGCCGGGCTTCGTGTCTTGGCAGACGGGAGCGTGAGGGAGCCACGCTGAGGGCTGTATGGTTTGCAGGCCTGGTCTCAACACGGCTGGGTTCTGCTCTGAACATACACTCGGAGCGAGGACTTGTGTGATGCATCTTGCTGTTTGCCACCACCTCTTGCTAGTGTTGGAAGTGAACTTGAGCAGTAATCTTCTAGTGCCTGGTGTTAATAGCCATTAACTAGTCAAACATTGAAACTGCTGCAGGAAACCAGTTGCTTAATGTGTTTAAATAAAAAAGCGAGGTCTGACAAGCCTGTTGTGGTGGGAGAAGCCTTGCAGGCGGACTGCTTTTTTGAAGAGAGCTGCTGTTGGAGCTACAACAGCTTGTCTCCAGCGGTGGTGTTGCATGGGGTCTCCTCAGGGCCTGGAGCCTGCCTGACATGACACTGCCTCCTCTTGCTTTTCTTTGCCTGCAGCGTGTCCTCGGTTGGAGCCTGCTAGGCCAGCTGAGTTCAGGTCACACGTGAACACTGAGGTTGCTGCTTTAAACACAGCGTTGATATTTGAGTCCTTGTCCCAGCGTTTGGCCCGTCAGCAGTGCCTGTGGCCTCTGTGCCATCGTCCTTTCCCTGGCAGGGTTTGCAGTGCTCGCTTTCCTGGAAGTTGCCCGCTCTGTCTGTTGGGATGCAGAGGACTGGCAGTCCCTCACAGCTGGTGTGTGTTGCAAATCCCCTAAAGGTTTAATTATTTCATTTCCTGACCCCAAAATTTTGATTGCTTTTAGCATTGCTACAGACCTTGAGTTTGGAAGTGTAGGGTTTTTTTTAAATTGTGGCTGTATGGGTTATTTACTGGTGGTTAACATCCTTAGGAAGAGCACGCAGGGATCTGTATATCCCAGCTTGGCTCGAGACAAAAGCACAAGGGTTTTTTTTTGACAGTCCCAAGCAAATGTATCTCTTATTGATAACCAAGCGCTTAGTTATTTCAGTATAAATATTATTTTATGAAGCCGGAGCTGTTCCTGTTACAAAGCAGCCCTTCTCGGTTTGATAAAGACAGGAATGTTGTAGTGGTTTTAGAGACCTATATGGATCTGTCCCTCACCTGGCAGAGGGAATGGTACAGACGTGAATGCGCTGTATTGCTGTAAGAGGTGAGAGATTTTTAGCAGGAGGTTATTTTTGATAGCTCCTTCTGGGAGGGAAACCTGTTACCAAGATAAATTTGTCTATTCAGCATGCCTCTGTTTCCCACTTCTGAAAGCCAATTAATTACAGCTCTAATAGCTGTAGTATTGCAGATGCAGGTTAATTTGTACTGATACGTCCCTGAAGATGGATTTTCTTTCAGTGGCCAGCAGCCAAGTTTCCACCAAAAATACCTTTTTGTGGAAATGATGCTAAGCATCACTCCTGGAGGCCACGGACGTAGCATATGATGTTCGTTGCTAAAACATCACCTCGTTTGCTGCTTTCCGTAGTGCTACGCTCAAGGAACTGGTGTGTCCCAGGTACTGGTGGGGCACTCAGGGATAATCATCTGCATGTGAAAATACAATTACTTTTTTCAATTTTTACAGTTACTTTATTTCCAGCGCTCTGGTGTATGAGAACAGATGTGGGCTAGAGGAGCAGAATTGCTGGTGGAGGAATTTTTTCCTTCTGTTATTTTTTGCCAAGTCATTACATCAACAAATTTAAGGAACTACCGTTCTCTCTGTTAATTATGAAGATAACTTGAATGTCTGTCTTTGGGTACTCTTAAATAACTCCCAGATTAGATGACGTGGTTAACTGTCCTGTCTGTCAAGGCAAACTAATTTATTTTAGCTTATCAAAGAAGGCAGGAGCTCTGGTGGGAGTGAGGACCTCAGCAGGTGTAGGGAGATGGCATCCTCTAGTGGCAGGGAGAGGTGTGACCGAGGTGGCAAGCCTGGCTTTGTAATTCATTGTGGGGTGTGGAGAGGGCAAATAGCTTCTGTCCACCTTTATGGAAGACGGCTGTGATCGCTATTACAGAAGCTGTTGGTGCTCAGTTACGCTTTGCCTGCGTTCTGTTGCTTGGGTGAAAGGCCCTGAATAAGCATGAGATTGCGGTGAGGTTTATCTTGCTCCGTTTGCTAGGGTGTCCTGGGAAGGTTCCCAAGGTGGTGCAACTTGAGATGAATGTGAAGCGGTTCTTCTGTTGTGCTTTTAAAACATTCTTCATCAAAAAACGATGACTCATTGCGCATGGCACTTACCCAAATATCCCCTCCCTGCCTGAATTCCTCTTTCAGAAGAGTTTTCTGTACTTGGAAGATGCTGAAGCATCTCACCTTACTTTCACAAATCTAAATGTGTATTGTTTCCTACCGTAAATACGTAGGGGGAAGGAGACATCTAAAACAGAAATGAAGAGTCCTGACTTTACCAGCAGAGAATCAAGAAACTTTTTCTGAGTATGTTGAGGTTATCATTACATTTATCGTAGGCATTTTAATTTCTAAGTTGAATTTAAGATGAGGGGAACCCCCCCGCCCCAACCCCTTGCATTCCTCTAGAGTTCTGGCGAGCAGGTTTTATGGGAAGCTCTTGTGCAGGGGGTGGTACAGGAGACTGCGTGGGAGCGGCTCCTTTACTCCAGGAGTAGGGATAACCAGCAAAGAGAGAATCTAAACTGCTGCGTGGTTAGTACTGCGTCAGTCTCCTGAACTTGTTCCAGGAGGAGAGTAACGCACTGATATTTTTCAGCTTGCAATCAGAAGAGCAACACTGAAGAAGTCCTTTACGCCAGTACTGGTGGGAAGTGCTTTAAAGAACAAAGGAGTACAGCCGTTGCTGGATGCCGTCCTGGAATACCTCCCCAATCCTTCAGAGGTTGAGAACTATGCTCTTCTTAACCAGAGGTAGGTATATTCGTGAGCATGTGGAGCGGTCTCGGAATCAGGTTTCACAGCAGTGTAATACCTAGCAGGAAGCTTTACTAACAAAATACACGTTGGTTACTATTTGTGTTCAGTAGTGCCATCAGAATTTTGCACAAACTTCTAAACCGAAGAAGGCTCATCGCTCATTTGAGGGTTGCTGTTTATACTGCTATTTTTAACACCTATTAAATGTTAAATTTGAAAAATTATGACCTGATGAGATAGTTCTGTAGAAGTTAATGGCAACTCTTAAGCCCCTGCCTACAGTAGAGGAGAGAGCACATCTAAAAATGTGTTAGCTGATGTTTTTATTCATTTGGATGTGTGTGTTGACGTGCCCTCCCAATTAAGCAGCATGACACCCAGCGTTAGAGCCAGCAAATAGCCCTTAACGTTCCAGTCGTGGCTTAGGGGTCCTGTCAGGTCCTCTGAACGTGCTTGAATTGATCAGAGGATATAGGTAAAGAGAAACAGTAATAATAAACAAAGTTTATGACTTTTTCTCCCAGTGATTACCTGTCTTTGAGTCCTCAGTGCTGCTGTGCCCCTCGCTGCCTCTAACATCTGCCTGCTGGGATAGGCTAAAACTTCTCACACAGCTCGTGAGCATCGTCGGAAGAGTTACTGCAGTGTCTCTTTTTCCACTCTAAAACTGGACTTGCTCACGAGTTGGGTCCGAGTGTATGATTAATTGCTTTCATGGCAAAATAGTTGGATGATATGAAGGACTAGTGATATTTGTCATAGTTTCGACCTCCTTTTGGGGTTCTGCAGTTTCTCAGACACTTTCTGAGTATATGGGAGCATCTTTAAGTCTGTATTATAAACCTGTGGAACCGAAGGCCCTGGGGACTGTCTAGGGTTGTGCTCACATTTAGAGGCTGCCAAGTTTGATTCATAACATAAACGCCGTTCCTGTTTCTAAGGGATTCTGAGGACAAAAGCAAGTTCCTATTGAACTCTTCTCGAGACGAGTCCCAACCGTTTATAGGCCTTGCTTTTAAACTGGAGGTAAGCTGGTAACGTTTTCTTTTCTAATGCAGGAAAACCATTAGGGAAGCATTCCCTGCAAGAATTGTTGGTGTACGCAAGTCCTGCTTGCACTGAGCTACCGGTGGCTTGGCACTGACGCCTGGCAAACCCTTTCGTTTTGGGGGGAAAAGCAAACGTTTAAAGCTTTGTGTTTTCAGCGTATCTGTTTGTGCATGCGGTGGCTTTTTTACTTGGTCGCTGTGTATGTGGTAAAGCTAAACGAAAGGTTTCTAGAGAAGGGATGCTCAGAACATCACCTAGCTGGCTTGATTCAACTGCTTGCAAGTTCCCCATGCTACCGGTATCTGAGCTGTGCTGAGCAAAACTTGCGCTCACGTTGTGTTAACCCTGACGGAGGAAGGAAGGTGTCAAGGTTCGTTATTTGTGATTTGAGTAGATTTGTGAATTGAGCGAGTTCAAACAGATGCTACTACCAAAACTTAGGTGGAACAAATTTTAAAATCAGTTTGTTTAAATTAAATTTAAATTAAACTTTTTTTTTGTAAAATGTTTTCAACCATAAAATCCATAAATGTATCAAATGATGCCGAATTTGAAGGTTTTAAAATGGGTTATGTGCCTCAACTACTTCATGATTTTCTTAGTTACAACCTGAAAAATTGGGGATTTTGTGGGCTTATTTCAAATACGTTTAGAGAAAAATCCTGGTTTTGTGTGAAGTTGAAAACAACAGCACGAGAGAGTCAGAGAGGAAAAAGTACACGGTTTTAACCAAACAAGTTGTTTGCTACCTAGGGAGTAGCAGTTCAGAGTTCATATGGCAAGTGGCTGGCCAAATTGCTAGTTAACGTATGCCTCTGTGGGAAGGTTTAGGAGCGGTGAAGCTGGTGAAGAAGATTGCCAGGAGATGCCAAGTGCCATTCCAGCACCAAGCGAAAGCTGGGCCTATGTTACAAAGAGTTTCATGTACGTGTCTAGTGGGTAAATTCGTGACGGAAACATTGAGTCAGTCAGCACAGATGATGCTTTGATAGTAGTGGTCTTGACTCCCAGAATGATTGTATCTGATTTTTATTGAACTTTGATTCCAGGCTGGCCGTTTTGGGCAGTTAACCTATATTCGAGTTTATCAGGGGATGCTGAAGAAATCGGATTATATCTATAACACCAGGACTGGGAAGAGAGTGCGCGTACAAAGACTTGTCCGAATGCATTCAGACAACATGGAGGTGAGCGTGAGAGGTACCATCCACGCGGGCTGCCTTTGCAGCCACTCTTACTCAACAAGCTTCTCGCTTTTCAGCTCACTCTGAACAATGTGATAAGTCAGATCTGAACAATGGGATATGTCAGATTTCTGCTTTTCTCATTAATTCATACCTGCCTGTAAAGCTTCATGGAGCCCTACAAGAAACCGGAATGATCTGCAGTGTATTCTTTCCACTGAAGTGGAAGACTTTTTGCCCAAGAAGCGTTATAAAATGGCTTTGAGGCGATACATAAAGCCAGCCAGCTCTGGTATTATCTCCATATTCCGTACTTGCAGGAGAGGGAAAACAGGACTGGCAAAATACACAAAAATGTTTTCTTCCACGCTGTTACTGAATACAATTGTTAAACTAAAATTCATTCTCAAATTTAGCCGGCAGTGTGCGCTGGCAGCCTGGAAGGCCAACTGTGTCCTGGGCTGCATCAAAAGAGACATGACCAGCAGGGTGAGGGAGGGGATTGTCCCCCTCTACTCTGCCCTCGTGAGACCCCACCTGGAGTCCTGCATCCAGCTCTGGGGTCCCCAGCACAAGAAAGATGTGGACCTGCTGGAGGGAGTCCAGAGGCGGCCATGAAGATGATCTGAGGGCGGGAGCACCTCTCCTATGACAAAAGGCTGGGGGAGCTGGGGATGTTTAGCCTGGAGAGAGAAGGCTCCGGGGAGACCTAATTGTGGCCTTTTAATACTGAAAGGAGTTTTATAAAAATGATAGAGAGGGACTCTGTACCGGGCAGATAATGAAAGGACAAGGGGCAATGGGTTTAAACTAACAGAAGGGAGCTGGAGCTGAGCTGCAAGGCAGCAATCCTTCCCTGGGAGGGTGCTGAGGTCCTGGCACAGGGTGCCCCGAGAAGCTGTGGCTGCCCCTGGCTCCCTGGCAGTGTCCAAGGCCAGGTTGGATGGGGCTTTTGGCACGTTGGGGTGGTGGGGGTGTCCCCACCCATGGCAGGGGGTTGAAACTAGATGACCCTTGTGGTCCCTTCCAACCCAAACCATTCTGTGATTCTATGAAGTTGCTGCAGATACTGCCTTTGCCTGTTTAAGCTTCCTGAACTCTGTAGCTCGGCCAGGATTGCCTGAAACATAGTATGTCGCTTGCTTCACATCCTCAAACTAGAATAAGTTACCGTGCGGGCTGAGCTCTCCTCCTTGTGCTTTGAATAAAGAGACAGAAGATTTACAGAGCATTTTATCAGAGCTGGAATTTTCAAAGGAAATTAACTTCAAGCTTTTAAACGCAGTATTTCTATGTCATCTTAAATTACAAACTACACCTGGTTTTACCTTTCAGTGTTATCTAAACAGTAAACTTTTCTTTCTGAAGGACGTAAATGAAGTTTACGCAGGAGACATATGTGCGCTGTTTGGAATCGATTGTGCTAGTGGCGATACGTTCACTGATAAAACCAGTACTGACATTTCCATGGTGAGTACACCTTCTCGTCCGTGTGCCTTGTGCACCGGAATTCACTGGGATTGGGTTGGAAAAGTTTGTAATCCTTTGTTGTGTTTACATACTTTTTCACGTATAGACAACCCCCAGTATTTTTGGTGATTATTTGTTATACCTCGAGGAGTCTCAGTGTATTGAAGTGTGGGATGGCAAGAGAGACACACCTGTGTCCCACCCTTGACTTCAAATACATTACTTCAGTGTTGGCAAACACTGGATGCCGTCACCCCAAAGTGTTAAGCTATGTATTTGTATATCTACTTAAGTACATCAGTTTTGTATTTTTTATGTATACATATTTACAAAATCTGAGAGGAAGCAGAGTCTTCTAACTAGTGTGAAATCCAGATGCCACCTTACATCTGGGAAGCAGTGCTGGAAATCCGTGGTTGGCAGTGCAGCACGCATTACGGTACAGCCTTGTGGTAATCCTCAGGTGTGTTACACTACTTTGTTACGCTGTGATATTAGATACAAGCCAGATAAGCACAACAGTCGTCCCTGTTTGTAACCCAGAGTTCTCGTGACCAAACTTTTCTGGAGAAATAACATCACCGGGTGTAGTGGCAGTCGATTGTATCATCTCTTCCTTTATGGCCGTTGCAGGAATCAATTCACATCCCTGATGCTGTCATTTCAGTAGCGATGAAGCCTTCCAACAAGGTAGGAGCCTATGAACCAACCTTTTTCTGACTGAGTTACCTTTCTTCTGCTGCTTTTGTAATTTTATGCACGTTAGTAGTTAAATATGGAACCACGGACTAAAATGACCGGTCTGTCCAAAGTATTGAAGAAGATACCATTCAGGTGACTCGGCCTGTGACTGCGTTGGGTGGTATCGCTTAGCCATAAAGAAGATGCATGTCTTTGACCTGGGTAAACGTGGCCTTGAAGTAACCGGAGGGACAAATGGAGTTATAAATGTACGGCTGTGTTTGAGAACGTAACCTCAGGAGAGCAGAAGTGCCGAGCAGTTGATAGGAAAATTTGAGGCCTTCTTGTTGTGTGACTTCTGGATGTTGAGTTAATGTTTTCTTCTGCGCGTAATTGTTTTTCAGAACGATTTCGATAAATTTTCAAAAGGCCTGAACCGCTTTACAAGGGAAGATCCCACTTTTAGAATCCATTTTGACGATGAGAGCAAAGAGACCATTGTTTCTGGGATGGGGGAACTGCACTTGGAAATCTATGCCCAGGTAATTTGGAAAGCAGATGCCACGGACTCTGCTTTTGACCGTTTTCCCAACCCAGAATTCTCCTTCCTTTCTGGCTGAGACCAAAATCTATCTGCAGACGGGCTGATGCCAGCCTTTACGCCCCATTTTGTAATTGGGTGCCTAAGCGCGCACCAGGTTTATGGGATGTTTGGAGGTGTACGACTCCACTTGCTTCACTGTAACCTCACCATTGGGCATTTCCTACGGGAGAGAGAAATACTCCGTTTCCGTGTTTTTAAATATATCGTTCCATTATAAGAGATGATGCAGGCAGGAGGGAATAGTTACTTACAGTGATTTATTTTCTTTCAAATTGATGTCTGTATTGTAGTCTAACACATTAGATGGATCTGAAACGTTGACAGAATGAACAGAAGATGTCTTTGTCTTGAAACAGACTTGAGTAAAATAATGAATGCTGTTCCCTTTTCCTGTATCTAAAGCTATAGGCCCTCAGCAAGGTTGACTGCAGAATGACAGCAAATAATTTGTAACATTTAAACAAAATAACAAAAAACCCCTCACCAAGACCCCCAAAATCAATCCAACCCCAAACAAAAAAACTGGTTAATGCTGATTAAGTTTCTCATTTCAGAAAGACTTCTAAATAAAATAATTTCCAATGTATTGTTCCAATGGAACAACCTTTTATTTCATTCTAGTTGTTTTGTTTTTTCCCCCCGCAGCGAATGGAAAGGGAATATAGTTGCCCTTGCACCATGGGAAAGCCAAAAGTTGCCTTCAGGGAGAACATCTCCGCACCTGTGCCGTAAGTGTTCCTTCTGGCAACAGAGGGTTTTTCTAAATTCATTTTGATGCAGAATTTGGTTACGTAGCAGACAGAGTGCCTTTTGGATTGTCAGGTCAAAGCATGATGTACAAGAAAAGTTTAATTGAGGAGGGACTTTTTTCTTGATTGCATATCCACCCTCATCAACTTATCTCCCTCCCTTCGGACGTTTGTTGTAGCATTTGAGCTTCCTCCACTGCAGTATCAGGTGGTCCCTTACTCCGATGCGTGTTTTGGCTGACGGCTGTCCTGTGTTACTTGAACACCATGCTGTGGGTGCCAGAGAACTGTCATTTGCCAGGGAATGATCTCCTGTGGGTAGAAAATAAAAGCGTAGAAAGTGAGAGGGTATTTCCTTTGAACACCACCGAAGGGGAATTGATTGCTGTAGCACAGCCGTACCTGGGCTGATAGGAGGTTGACTAAGGACCGGTAACAGTGCAGGGTAAGCACTGTAACACACAGTCCTGCTGATCTCAACTTCTCCTGCAAGCTTTTTTCAGCCTGTGTCGTGCTCCATGCTGCTGCATGCTTTTCTTTAATCTGGGCAAGTTTTGCAGCTCAGGCACGTCTGTGGTGGATTACCCCTCTTACTGTTAGTGCGACTCATGTTTTGGGCCACCTGCCCTTCACCAAAGAGTGCAACGAAGAACCTGTGCTTTTGTCCTGCAGTTAGTTAGCCACTACTTTTCCCTTATGCTTCTTCATAGAAAACTTTGAAACTAAAATCACTATAGATGCCCCAACTGAACTGAGAGTGCGGTGGGGTAGGAAGCAGTGCAGCTAGAAGTGGGAGTGAGATCTCTGACTGTTAGAAGTGGATGATTTATTACAGGAGGTTGCGCAATCGAGAGCTGCTGGTTTAATCAAGGCCTTCTGCTTTAATACTCTTTTCAAATTTTCTGCATTTTTCTTACGAAGACGCTTGCTCGGATCGCAAAGTTAGGTTGCAGAATAACACGGAATGTAAATACTGTTCTGGGAACCAAAGTTTCAGCTGCTTTCTTCTGAGAGCTCCTGGGGTAGATGGTGCCTCTGCGTATTGGTCCACTGCCGCTCTCCTGTAGCGGTGGAGCACTCTGCAGCTCCAGCTGGAATGCAGTTGGGCAGCCCAGGATGCTGGCAGCTGCTGCTTCCCTTTATCCCTGGCCGGTTTGGCAACAGCATCTCCCAGGAGGAGAGCACTGTGAACGACCGGCGTGTTGAACCTCCGCCATTCCCAAGGCAGCCCAGGAATAGCTGAAAATTGCTGCCTGCTGACACAAACTGGCAGAATACCCAGGTGTCCCCTGCCTACACAGGGATAATGCTGAGACAGTCAGTGACCGTGGCCCCAACCTCCCCGTTTGCAAACTGACCTGCAGGCATAGGATCTGCGACTGCCCTGCCATCTGCGTGTCTCGGTTGGAGGTTACACAGTTGACAGCCTTAAAAAGGGGATTTTTAGAACTAAGGCTTTACCTGGGACACCATTTCATGAAGTAGAATCGTGTAGTCAAATTCAAGATGTTCGTCGCTCCTCTTCTGGAAAGACAAGATGAAAAGGGCTGAATCTAGGGCTTCCCCTAAAAGCAGTGAGTCAGTTCTCTTTGGTTAGCATAAAAATTCTCTGATACATTTCAGATGAAACTGGCAGCTCGTGTTAACAAGTAAAGGAGATGGAGCTTAGTCACTATAACAACACAAAAGATACTGTTCTGTATTTCTGTGAACTCCCACATTGCATTTGAGATACTGAATGTGAAACGCAAAACTCTGCTAATTCCTCCTTTAAAGAAGCTAGATGTATCTCAACTTCAGGAACTCCTTTGGGAAGGGAACACCTCATTCTACAAGGTGTCAGTTTAACCTAAATCAGTCTAAATAAAATTGTCAATAGGGTAAGATTTGGAACGCACTCCAGAGGCTTTACAGAGGATACCAAGTTATCAGTGACCAAGCAAGCGACGGAGTATGCAGTGGAACATACTCTTAACGTGTCTGTTCTTCAGGGAAAAGAAAAGGAACAAAATTACTAGAGAGATCACAGCTGGTTTAGTTTGATAGTCTTCTGTCTGCCTGATCCTTAAACTCACCTGGTTTGTTAAAGAGGGTTTTAAAATCCTTTTGTGCGCAGCCCTGCAGCATCTGTGAACTGCGTTCAGGCAGCCATCAGAGGGAGCAAAGCGTTAACAAATCCTGCTCCCAGAGTGAGCTGCCGCCTTTCCTGCATCCCCAGAACTTCATGGGAATCCACCAGCTGTTCTCGGTGGCCAAACATTCGGGCTCTGAAAGTCTGTTTGGAGGACTCCTGATAGATGCATTGGGTTTTCTAAATCCAGAGTCCTGGTTCTTTGTCCTAGCTTACATACTCAGCTTCCTTCAATTTACAGTTAACCGTCCCTTCTTAGCTCACAGGGTATTTTCCCCAAATACAGCAGAGAAGAACTGGGAGAATCTATAGAATTCTCGTAATTTAAGAACTGCTCTGGTAATTACTCTTCTGAAAGCACGCTGCCTTATCAGCCAAGCCTGTTGCAGCAAGAAGTCCGCAAGGCCCGTTGATAACGGCAGCTGATGACTCAATTAATTTGAATAGCTGTAGTGAGGTTTGCCAGTCATATTTATTTCTTAGCTTAGGGCAGATCCAGAGCTGCTCAGTATAAACACGTTACTGGTAACGACCCAGAAAGAAGTGAAAATAGAAAATACTTTGTCTTGAAGTATTCTCTTCCCTTTCTCTGCCTTGTGAGGTGTCTTCCTGAATTCAGTTTTCTTACTGTAAACTTAATTGACACTCATCATGCTAATCTAAGTTTAAGAGCATTGCTTCAATTGACTGAATTTTTCAGATCAGGTGGAAAGCTATCCCTGAAGCATCACTCTTCACTGGGTCATTTAAAAACATTTACAGAGTGCTTCTGCAGTATATCTCAACTGAAAATTTAATTTGAGGTTTTCTGTCCTTCTCCCCCTCCCCCCCAAAAAATAAATAAGTTTGGGAAGAACAAAGTAAAAAAGCTAATATTGCGAGTGGAATTAAATCGGTATTTTCTTTCTTGATTAGCATTTTGAGGTGAGCCAGCACATGGAGGGAGACTGCAGGACCGCAAACAAAAGCAATGCAGATTGTGGTTGATTGGATTTGAGGCGCAGCCCATTGCTATTTGTCTAGACACGGCTATCGCTGCGATGTCGGGCGCGGTGGCGTTACTGTGACTGATTGCTCCATCGCGCTGTAGATCAGGAGACAAAGGCCAGTGCGCAGTATGCAGATGCAGGAACGCTGTCACCTGGGCTTGCGCTCCAGAGGGAAGCAGGAAGGTAATATAAAACTGTAATCAACATGACGAGCTCCGAGCGGAAGAGTCAATTTTCTTAACTAAATAAGCGTATAATACTGCTGGTGCCGAGATGACACGGCTTCTATAAGCAAAATTTATGAAGAGGAGTGACCTAAATAAACACTCAAGCGTTCATGGTTTGCTGGAGGAAAGGGCTAGGTGGAACAAAAAATAAACACTGGCTTAAAAACAAATCAGGCCAAGAGGTTCAGACACAAGTGAGGTTTTTCCTTAGAAGAAACTTAGCCTCAGCTGTAGTCCAGTACGTGCACAAGCGCTTAGCTCCTAAATAAAAAGTTTGTTGCAGGGCATTGACGTAACTCACCACTTGCTTCACACGTTTAATTTGGGCAAGCTGGAAATTAGTGTTTTCAGTGGAGTTCTGCCATATCACGTAGCCAGAGGCAACCCACGCGAGCAGGTGGACGGGCTCCATTTCTGGGGACACGTTGCCGTGGCTGTCTGGCAAACAAAACAAGTAATATACATTAAGCAAGCGTCACTCATAGGCATTAACGGAAACTTACTGCCTAATAGTAGGGTTGGGTGCAGGTCACTCGCGTTCCTTGCTGCACCAGAGACCTGCCATGTAATCTTGGAATAGCAGCTACGTCACCAGGGGACCTGTCGTCCTCCTGCGTCTTGCTCTTAATGTATATTCTGTCAGGTCTTCAGGGCAGGGGTTGCTCTGCAGTAAGAGCAGACCCTCGGACTACGGCCAGGGTGCCTGCTGTACCGTACCGAGAGCAGCCACAAACAGCGAGCAGGGCGCTGGTAAAGGGAGCGGTGACGGCAGCAGGTGGCTGTCAGGAACAGTCACCTGCAATTCTGGTGTCGGTTGTGGATGTCAGAAGCGATAGACAGATGCGGTAGCGCTGTGACTGACCCGCCGTCCTGAATAGGAGAAGGGGAAGCTGGGTCTGTGGCCTGATCCCCCCTGGTCCTGGCTTGCATGGAAGGAGCTCACATGGGGACCGTGACCCACCACCGGCAGAGCTCAGCTTTGCTCCTGGCCGTGGAGGACACTGTCTCAAAAACTTCCTTCTCGCCCCAACCCCTTCTGTGTACCTGGGATGTTTTCTCCCACAAGCTCCTTTTCCAGGCTCTTGGTTCGATTGTAGAACATGTTATCTGCTTCATCTGTGTTCTTAACTTCTCCTTCAATTGTGAATTGCACATCTGGAGCAGTGGTGTTGCCCAGATGATAAAGAACCTCAGCAGTGCAGTTAACAGTACTGTCCTGTTATGGGGTTAATTACATGTATTAATATTTGATTACATACATGTATAATATTGGTAATTTGCACTTAGATTTTTTTTTTTCCTTAATGCAGTTGCTGTTCTGAGTTTGGCCCATAGAGATTTGTGATTATGGAAAGGTAAAATTGCTGTATTTCTGTGGCTGTGCTGTAAGGGCAGTTTTCCTTCTGCCATGGCAGAAAGGACAGTGTTCGTGGTGCAGAACGCCACTTGTGCTGTTCCAGAATGGGTTCAAATACCTGCAGTTTGAAATCGAACTTGTCATTCTTGTCACAGCTCGAGCATTTTCTTGGGTCACAGTTGTAGGCACCACGTGTTCGGGACTTTTGTGGGGTAAGAACTGGGGGGTCCCTTTTGGTAAAATTGAGCTGTTTTTTTTTTTTTTTTTTTTTTTTTTTGGCCTGATTTGCAGTATAGAAAAAATCGGAAGCGCAATGCCCGTTACTGTTAGCTGCTGTGCCCGCTGGCCTCAGCAGGGTCGGCAGCATAGCGCAGTGGCTTTTCGTTACACATCAGTAGCACCAGCTTCTGCCCGCAGAGTGTATCCAGTAAGTAACGCTGGACTCACTTTGTGGAGGACGTCTTCCAGCACCAGTTCCAGGTGGTACTTTGGCCCGACACCATCGATGTCCTGGATGGGGAAGACGTTAAGAACATTTTGTGAAACACTGAATTCCTCTGCACTGTGGAAGATACTCTGGCTGCTGTGAAGGGCCCATGCAGAGCTCTCTTTTATTGCTGTTCTCATACTGGTTTATTTATTTAATATGCACCTGGTGTAGTACCTGATCAGTAAGTACCTCCGCGTCCACTCCTAGTCTTGTGCACTACTGAACCGCCCGTTTGGGCTCCCGGTACGGCCGCTCTGCTTGGTTAACTACCGAGGTAAGGGTCTTAACGGAAGGCACCCAATTAAGTCCGTTTTAGGCTTCATTACGAATCGTATCATGCCATATTTTTGGATGCCTGCAGGAAGGCCTCAGGCCGGCGGGCTGGTGCTGCTGCACCCGTTGGAGCAGGTTTACCAGCGCGCCCCAACAGCCCCCGGGTGAGCCCCCGGGCCTGGCGGGGGTGCGGGACGGGCCCTGCCGCGGCGGGGCAGGGACACGAGGTGTGTCTCGCACCGCGGCCCTGCCCCTGAGGAGAGCCCGAGGGGCAGGACCGGCACTGCCAGGGCTCGTCCCTCCGCCCCGGCCGCCAGGCTGCCGGTGAACCGGCTCAGACGCGAGGCCCGTTCCGCGGCTCCGAGGCAGCCTGGCCATCGCCTCGCCCGCCGGTCCGCCCCTGCCGGGCGGTGAG
>VWZZ01001016.1:281672-324417 GCA_013399095.1 Psophia crepitans | reverse complement strand
GGCTCCCGCCCCGCGGCGGCCCGGGAGGAGCGGGGCCGGGGCCGGCCGGGGCGGTCCCACCGCAGAGGCTCCGTGCACCCCCGGCCGGGTGGGACCGAGGCAGATGCTTCGCAGAGACCCCAGATCCCTGCGGTTTCCCTTACAAAATATTTAGCAGTTCGTGTTGGCACATTTCCCCCTAATTCTCCCCTTGCTCAGGCTCTGCGCTTGTATTGAAGTACCCTTGTTGCAGCGAAACCAGATGTAACCAGGACTGGTGACCACTGTACAGTCCTACCCCTGTTAGTTACTAATGCACTCATTAAGATACGATTGTCAAGAAGTAGAAGCATAACTCATAAATTGTTGGCTTGACCAACAAACTGTGAAGAACTGTCTGGACCACCAGACACTGGGGCCCAGCGACAGAACCCCAGGGAACGGCCTGGAGCTGCCCCAGGGGAGGGTTAGGGTGGGGATCAGGAGAAGGTTCTTCCCCCAGAGGGTGGTGGGGCCCTGGCACAGGCTCCCCAGGGCAGTGGTCACCGCCCCGAGCTGGGCTGAGTTCAAGCAGCGTCTGGCCAATGCTCTCAGCCATCTGCTGTGATGGGGCTGGGCCTGTGTGGGGCCAGGGGGTGGGCTGGTGGTCCTGGGGGGGCCCTGCCAGCTCGGGAGATTCTGTGATTCTGTGGCTTGCCAAAAGTATCGGGAACCGAGGGGAAAGGTAATTCCAGCAAGGGGAATTGCAGCCACGGACCGCCTACCCCAGTTATACCACCTACTCAGAAGACAAAGAGGGGGGAAGATAACTGAGCGTGCGTTCTGGTTTGCATGCTGGATGAAGAAATCTAAACCAATCATTTAATAGAATAACAGTGCACGTGTAATAGATGAACAGGTTAATGTTCTACGTATAAATAACCGCTGGTTGGAGCTTTGGGGTGCTGTTGTGGAACAGGCACCCATACCTGTGCAAATATGCAATGGAATCCCTCTGCTCTGTGTGTATATTGTCGTATGGCACAGCGGGTACACGAACCCTAGTTTTGGGACAAGACTCTGGGGGTGGAAACTGTAAGTACACACGGAGACAACAAAAAAAATCTTGTTATTCAGTCAACAAAAAGCACCAGCCTAAAGGTGAGCAGGCTTTGTTGGCGTTACTTGCCACACACGGAGGCAGCTTGGTTTTGTGGTTGTTTTTTGAGAGATGTAACTTCTCACGATCCCTCAGCTTCCCGCTTGCCCAAGGAAGAACCGCGGTGCTCCCTCTCTGGGCATTAAATATCCTCAGCTGTTGTTTCAGCTGCTGTCGTGGCGTTTAGCCATTCTGTACCCAGACGGAATAAAGCAACATGCAGAAAGCTGCGGTTGGAGCGTGGTTTGTGTGATGAGTAACGGGGGGTTCTGGGGGATCTGTGTGTTCGCAGGTTTGAATACACGCACAAGAAACAGACGGGCGGAGCAGGCCAGTACGGCAAAGTCATAGGTGTCCTTGAGCCCCTGGACCCGGAGGACTACACAAAATTAGAGTTTGAAGACAGAACCGTTGGCACAAATATTCCAAAACAGTTCGTGCCCGCTATTGAAAAGGTACAAAGCGTTTTGCGTGTGTATATAACAGAAGAGATGCTGATTCTTGTTTTCCTGCTATATGGTCCACGTTTACTGTGCCTGTCTCACCCCAGGCAAGGCGGCTTTTCCCATTATGTCAGCGGCAGCAGAATCAAATTTGTGTGGCTTTGCTGAGTATCTTACATTCCGAGGTTTTTCACTTAGGTTAGCAGCTGCTGTTTGTTTCTCTGGTGGTGCGTGCTTGCTTTGTTGCCGTGGCAGCGCAAAAGGTAGGCTTTCCTTTCTCAAAGTCACCCACGCCTCCCTCTGTTCCATCTGGTTTTAATGTCCCTCTTCTGCTTTTGGCTGTGGCCAGCGATTCTCATCTCTAACCTCGAAATACAAACTTCTTTGGTGACTTCTCTGAGGCCGGTTATGTAGGAAGCTGTAATTAAGGCAGATTTCCCGCATGAATCACCAAATACTCTCTTTTTCATCTCTTCTGTGGGCTTCCTTTGTGTTTGTCTCTCTGTAACTTGTGTAAATTTTCATGTACTACTTGAAGTAGTGCCTAGCATAATCTTTGAACTCCTGTCATAATGGATCAACCTAAGATAACTCCTTTGTTATTCCATGATGCAACACTTCAAAGACGTTTGCCAGATCCTGGGAGAAGCATGCGTCCTCCAGAGAACCTCGTTCCGCCGTCCAGTGGTTCGAGTGGTTCTTTCCACGTGGCGCACTCGTTCAGTTTTCCATCGCACAGTTCCTTAACACGTTTCTTTTTCTTCTCCTTTGCTTGTTACGTGACTTCTGTTTTTTAAAAAAATACCAGCATCGAACTGAGGTGCTGAGGAATGATGGTACGAAGCGCTCCAACACTTGGGAAAGGAAACTTTTCCCCACTGTTACTTTCTTCCATTACCGTACCGAGCAGGAAGGTCCATTGGGTGGATGCGGGATGGCTTTAAAAACCGCACAAGGTTTTTCCTGTTACTCTTGTTTTGCTTTTTAAGTTTCATGTCCTTTATAGGCTGTTGTTAACGCTACTCTTTTTTTAAGCTTCGTTTTGGTCTAAAACCTGCTAACTTTGAGATGTTATTTGACAGGGATTCCGAGAAGCGTGTGAAAAAGGTCTGGTGTCAGGGCACAAGATATCTGGAGTTCGGTTCGTCCTGGACGATGGGGCACACCACATGGTGGACTCTAATGAAATCTCTTTCATCAGAGCGGGAGAGGGAGCCCTGAAGCAAGGTATAAAGCCGGGCGCCTGAGCGCGTAGTCCTGCTGGCTTCTTTTTGTTGGAGCTAAATTCAGCCACCTCCTTTCTGTAGGTTCGTTTGTTGCCTGCTGTGTCCGTGTGTATGTGGAAAGCTTGGCTGGCTGTGTAGAGTATGTGCAAGAATTTACAGAAATTTTGAGGGAGGCCCAATATTTCCTTTAGCTGTGTGAAGGAAATTCTGTTTTCCTAGAAAAAAGAAACACCAACAGCTTCATTCTTACCCGGGTACGAAAAGAAGCTGTTACCAGACTGCCTGCCTGCCTGCCTGCGTTGCGGTCTCGGGAATGAAAGGCGGGAGAGCTGGAATTCCACATAGCCGGTTATTGTTTTCCCCACTGATGTGAGAAACACTCGGCACTAACCGTGAGACTCTTCCCGGCTGTGCATAGGGGTATCTTGATTTATACCATGCTTGTGCTTCAATGTTTGATTATTAAATGTTTTTTCCCCAGCTATGGAAAACGCCGTTGTGCGTATACTCGAGCCCATTATGGCGGTGGAGGTGATGGCACCCACTGAATTCCAGGGAGTGGTGATAGCTGGAATTAATCGCCGGCACGGAGTGATCACAGGACAAGACGGCGTAGAGGGTTACTTTACGCTCTATGCTGAGGTTTGTGGTGTTCACTCGTTCCCGACCTTTTCTCCTCCTGCTTTTTGACTCCATTACTTCTTCACTAATACACACCAATAGCCAGGTTTCTCAGTGGATAAACAAGCATTTTCAACTCGTGGCAGTGGGTTAGTGAACCTCTTGTAGATCTGTCTTGCCCCAGAGAAGCCAACCAGCTAACCTGAAATCGTACGGTGGCAGAGGAAGGGGCAGAGCTGGAGTCTCTCACCACGGGCTGATGGTGCTGCCAGAGTGAAACAAACCTGCAGCGATGCAATGCAGGGGAAGGTCTGTCGGCCGGCTGCCTTCCTTCAGCCCTTAACGCCATTAACCGCAATAATCGCAGATAAACGCGAATAACTTGTCTTCGACGTCCATTCTTTGGTGGCCCTTCTGAAAACGTTCTGACGTTAGCTCACACAGAAGGGTACGTCTGACAGCGGTGGTGGGTGAATCGGCTCAGCAAAGCCTTAGTTAGTGACAAATCACATGCTGCGTCACTTCTGCTCATTAGTTGTGTCTAGAGCTGCAGCCTGGAGGCAGCTCAGGCGTTGCGATGTCCGGCCTGCTGACGCAGATACTGCGTCCAGGGTGCTTCGGTGTCTGGCGCGTTCAGACTCTGAGGTTTTTGGGGTTGTGAACATAAATTAGTTGCAATATGAGGTGCTTTACAAAATAATTAGATTAGTACTCTTTGCAAAGAGCACCAGAGTTCACTGACTCTTTCTATTGTAATTGAGATAAATTAGATGATGACCCAAAGTTGACGGAACAATACCTTGTTTTCACAAGAATGGTCTGCTTGGATTTTAGGTGCCACTGAACGACATGTTTGGGTACGCCACCGAGCTGAGGTCTTGCACAGAGGTAAGCGCTCTCGGTACTTTTTGCTAGAACATGCTTATTTCTGTACGTCAAGCGTGCCGGTTTGCAGCATCATATACGTGGTGTATACGGCAGTAAAGGTGATTACAGTCAGAACAGAATAGGAAGACTGTCTCCTGGGCTGCATCCAACCCAGTGTGGGCAGCAGGGCCAGGGAGGGGATTTTGCCCCTCTGCCCCGCTCTGCTGAGACCCCCCTGCAGTGCTGCCTCCAGCTCGGGTGGCCCCAGGGCAGGAAGGCCATGGAGCTACTGGAGCGAGTCCAGAGGAGGCCCCGGAGATGCTGCGAGGGCTGGAGCCCCTCTGCTCTGGAGACAGGCTGAGGGAGCTGGGCTTGTCCAGCCTGGAGCAGAGAAGGCTGCGGGGAGCCCTTGGAGCCCCTCCCAGTGCCTGCAGGGGCTGCAGGAAAGCTGGAGAGGGGCTGGTTGCCGGGCAGGGGGGGCCAGGCCAAGGGGAAGGGCCTGAAGCTGCAGGAGGGGAGCTGGAGCTGAGCTGGGAGGCAGCAATCCTTCCCTGGGAGGGTGCTGAGGCCCTGGCATAGGGTGCCCCGAGAAGCTGTGGCTGCCCCTGGCTCCCTGGCAGTGCCCAAGGCCAGGTTGGATGGGGCTTTGGGCAGCCTGGGCTGGTGGGGGGTGTCCCTGCCCATGGCAGGGGGTGGAGCTGGGTGGGCCGGGAGGTCCCCACCCACACCAGTCTGGGATTCTGTATAGAGTTTTTACCATTACTTTTAACTGCTTTTTAATTAACATCGCTATCGTTAGCTGTGTCATTTCTGGTCAAAAAATTCTTTCATACTTTGAGGAGAGAAGAGGTTCGATGGGTACGAGTAAAGGTGTTAAATTCACAGGCCAGAAAAGTGGAGGTGTACTCCTTAAATTACAGATGTCTGCAAGCAGAAGCGATTTTGGACAGCGGCGCGCACGTTAAGATGTCCTTTTTCAATTCTGTATGTGCCCGTAGGTACACGCTCATCGAGCGCATTTGAATCGGGCGAGTTCGTTACGTAGAATTTGCCGTTCCGCGTCTGGTGGCACGCGAGCGCCCGTATTCTGTCAGCGCTCGACTGGGCTGTTACTAATTAGCAGGTTTAGTTATTAATGCAGTTTTTAAGCAGAACTGTCACTGGCGAGATGGGACCATGGGCGATCCGGTAGCGATGAAACAGCGTTTGGATACTGTTTGTGGCTGCGTCTCGTGCCTCGGTGCTGGCGTACTTAATTGTAAGGGATAATTGCGTGGTATTTCACAAGCAGGGCGTGGGCTACCGCTAACCAGGGTGACACCTTCAGCGTCCTCACTCTGACTGTTCTTTTGCCAACTCTGCAGGGAAAGGGTGAATATACGATGGAATACTGTAAATACCGTCCCTGTTCGCCCAGCACCCAAGAGGAAATCATCAACAAATACCTCGAAGCAACAGGACGGCTTCCTGCAAAGAAGGGCAAAGCCAAGAGCTGACTTTGGTCCTCCCGAGCACGTCGGATGGGTCTTCACAGTCTAAAAGCTCGTTGCCCAAACGATAGACGCAGTCAGGGCGGCTGGGTAGCGCTGGCTGCGCGGGGACCTGGGCTTGGAATTCACTGTCTCCTTCCTTCGTGGTATCCCCAGCAGCCACCAGCTTACAACAGAATTGTTCGCGTGTAAATGCTACTCGTTAACGAAATACAGAAGTGTTAAAACACTGATGATCATTTGTCTTGAAATTTGTATTAAAATAATTTAATTTTTTTTACTTGACACACGATGATTTTGTAATTAGACTCGTTACTGTTTCTCTGGTTCTGAAAGTTTAACAATTCCCGTTGAGGAGACTAAACCGTTAACGGCTGGGCAGGCACGGCGGGTGCGTCGTCACCCGAAATGGAGCGGTTTTCACTCTTGCGGCTTTGTCTTTCACTCTTGGCTCTTTGTTAGAAAAGCAGAGAAAAAACATCCCTTTTCCCAGAATCTTACAGTCAAGAGGGCGTGTCGCTGGTGATGCGCGGCTCGGGAATCAGTGAGTAGATCTTGCTGCCTCATGGAAGAGAGCTAAAGCAAGGATGTCACAGTTCGGGGAGAAAGAGAAGATACTACCATCAATATTTTTGTTTTAATTACCGCCAGGAGATCACCGCTGAATTTTCTTTGCGTGCTCTCGCTTCCTGACCTGCTCAGCGTAACTACATTTTTGCAGACGTCCAGTAAAGAAGGAATGAAGCTCCAGTTTGGAACCAGCGACATTCCTGGCACGGGACCGTGGCTGATGTTCGCCAGACGCAGACAGGGCTGCAGTGGCCGGGCTGCTTCTCCGCGGCCTCCACGGTGAAAATTACTCAGCTGAACCTCAGATCTGTCAGGGGCGCACGAAGGCTAATGCAGGCGCTGTGCGGGGGTGGGTGTGGTGGTGCTTTGGGCCAAATCCTTCTCGATTCCCTTATGTTCGGGGCTTTAGTTCTGCGAAAATACAAAATCCTCAGCTGGAACTCGTTTCAGGAAAAGCCCTGCAGGTTCTCTGACAATTTGGAGATTTTCTTTAACAAATACAGCACGCTTACCGAAGTCCAAAGCCGTCTTACAAACGCAGTAGGAACGCAGGGATGAAGCGGGGCGGCTGTTGGTTCATTATATTTATTTACTATGCTCACCGGAGGCCGGCCGTGCTGGGGGCTGTGTCCGTGGTTGTTCCTGTTTCCTTTAATCACCTTGGAGGTGCACTTGTAGCGCGCCTGACTTGGTCGAACTCCTCGTGGCACACAGATGGCAGAGCTATTCCCCTGCTCCTGCCCGCACTGCTCATGAGCAGCCCCTGCGAGGGTGCTCTGGCATTCCCCGTGAACCCCCCTGAGCCTCCACGGGGATAACATCTGCACTGGTGTCACCAAGAACTCTGCTTTAGTAAAAACTGTCTCATTTTAGGTTCCGATCCACTGACTGAAGTCCTCACCCTGAAGAAGTCGGTGAAAATTCTGCCTTTGAATTCCAGCAGGTTTGCTACTTGTGCAGAAGTTACCGTGCGGTTTGTTAAACGGCGTGAGTTGGCGTTGGTTAGTGCTAGTTAAAGCTGCGGCGGGTTGGGGGAGCCCCATCCCCTGTTCTAGGTCTGGAGAGCAGCAACAAAAACAAGGTGAGGAAACTGAACTTGTGGTTAAGGGCATTGCTAACGCGCAGCCCCGGCGTGGAAATCCCGACCATTTGCTTGGTTTAATTCTAAAACAACCTTTTCACGACCATTTCTCTAAGAAATGGTACCGTTATACGCTCTGATTTCAAGCTTTTGGTGCTGAGAAGTGTTTCTGCAGCACAAAAGACGACACCAAGTATGAAATGCTGCTTCGCTGTGTTTATTCCAACGCCTGTTAGGTGCTGATGTAAAAAGCTTCAGGCAGTGGAAGTGTGTCAGACTCCTAACTGGTGTAAAATGCCTGAATTTGGGGGGTTAACATAGCACCCGCCCAAACACCCCCCGGTGAACGCTGTTCCCTAGTGCGACATCCACGGGTTCCAAAGAACGTACCTCCAGAAGGCGTTTCTCGGGAGGGTGCGCTACTGGTGCGGGGCTCATCTGACCTGGCAGAAATCTGGCTGTTGGGGGGAGATGAAGGGACGCTCGAGGCGGCGTGGCGGGGCCGTGGCGGGACGGGGGGCAGGACAGCGAGTCTGCTGTCAGCCCACAGGGAGGATTTTCTGGAAAAGGACAGAAGCGTTCTTGCAGCAGGGCTGCGCAGGGCCTAGGACGGGCGCAAGATGCGGCAGTGTGAGCTGTTTGGGGGGGCACTCCGGCAGCGCGCCGTTCCCCTGCACCTCCAAAGGCGCCAATCATCTGCCCGGCCCTGCGGGTCTGTTCTCCTTTCACGTAAAACAGTGAGAACGCTTGTACTGCGAACAGCCGGGGACAGCATCCTCAATTCCCGGCTGACAAACGCTGCCTGGCAGCGTCCTGGACTCGTGACGGATGCGGGGAGACAAGAAAACACCGTTTCCTTACAGCAGTATTTTCTGAGTGGCCTTCACAAATAAAGAGGAGAAACCTTGTGTCCGCTCAGCCCGCAGGGAGCGGCGGCGGCGGCGGGCTCGGGCCGCGCAGGTGCTGGTTGCCGGCTTCCGTCGGGCTTTGCGGGGAGACGTCGGGCTGCCCACGCTCGCCGCATCCCGTGCAGGCCGGGCGCTGGGAGCCGACGGGGAGCCAGGGTCAAACAGCAGCACCGCGAAAGGAAACTCAACCTCGACCTGCGTAACGGTATGTGGTTTATTGGAGGCGTACGTTAAAAAACACCGGTATGGATCTAGCCCGAAAAATGACACAAAAAAAATCAGTAGACAAATATTTCTTAGTGACAGATTAATACTTTTCTCAAGATTTTTATCCAAATATATTAACTTTGTGTACAAACTATGTTACGCCAAGTAACAGCAAGTTAGTGACAGAAAATCAGCCTGTGTGTGTTTAGCCGGGTATCTATGTCGTAGCAAAGTTTTTAGGCAGAACTCGAGAACACGCGAGTCTTGCAGTTTAAGAAATCAGAGGAATCGATTTCGGAACAAAGCAGAGCAGTGAAAGCATTCCAGCTCGCTGCTGTGCGGCTCGAACAGAGAGGTTACCCCACTGCTGGTCTGTTAACACAAGGATTTTCTCATTTAACACAGACAGATAAAGCTGACAGTCTCTCTCTTAAAAATTTGCTCCCATCTCCTGTAAAATCCCAGCAGCCGATCCCGACTCCAGCCCAGAGCCGTCTTCGAGCGCCAGGTTGTCTGACGCACAGAAGTATTTCACTTTCAGAGGGTGGCCAGGAAGCCAAGTGAGGCGCATGTGGCACGAAATGATTTCCTGGAGAACAGATTTAAACAAATAACACGTCTTTTATCATCTTTATACTGTTGGTCTGTTGATGAAAGTTGGCATCATACGCGTGCGCTGTCTTACCTGTGTTGGCATTTCATGGAGTAGGACAGTGTAGTCAAACTCAATAAAATCATCTTTCCTGATCTGGATCAAAGAGGGGAGAAAAAGAGCAAGAGCACAAGTTACATCGCTGAAGTTTCGAGTTTACCCTGATTCACTTGCCAGCATTTAGCTTGCTCAGAGGCGAGATGAAAAGGCTTGAGAGGGCTGTGGTCGTTCGCTTTGGGACGTGGAGCGATGGGAATTGGGAGCATTTCCTGTGTAAGAACTTGGAAGGCACAAACTACAGCGTGGCTCTGCAGTCCAACCGTTGGACTGACATGGAACCAGCCTGACTCAGATGCTAATGAACTGCGTTACCCCCTGAGTGAATGTGAGAATCCTCCCGCACTATTAACCTCTCCTTCAGAGAAACCTCATTCTAAATAACCCGGGAGCCACACACCAACGCTGCCTGTCGCTCACAGATGACTGATGGAAACAAAGCTCTGGGAACTCCTGCTCTGTACGCCGCGGGTGTCAGCGACGTTCCCCAGAGAGCGCACGTCAGGTACCAGACTGACGCTACCGTCAAGCTTGGCTAGGAGGGCAAAGAGCGTGAGGAGCGACTTAGCACGGGGGTGATGAACTGCAGGACCCCGCGTTTGAATCTCCTGACTAAACCTGCAGAAGCCAACAAGGAAAACCAAATTTTGTCCAAATAAGTCAAATTTTTTCCACCAGAATCTGGACAAAATACTTGTCCAGAGGTGGAGGTGCTTGTATGGAGAAGCCACGGGGGTTTGGGGAGAACCGCAGCCGTTACAGAGAGCTGCTGATGGCTGCTGTGCTCTCTGCTGCTGGGTAGACTGCTGGCTTTTGTAACGCGGACGTGTAATTCCGATGTGGCTTACCCACTGCTTCACGGACTTGACTTGTGCCATGAAGTAACCCACGTTCTCTGTTGATTTTTCCCACATTATGTAGCTGCTGCCAGCAACAGCCAAAGCCCACACTGGTTCCAGAGCCGGTTCAATATTGCCATAGCTGTCTGCAAGGGAGAGAGAGAGTCATGTAGAAATGATTCATTCTGGCCGTTCAGCAGAAAAAAATAATAAACCGTGGAGTGCTTTTGCCTGGCGTAGCACTCCTCCTGGAAGTGACTCTTCCCTCAGAGGCATTACAGCCTTGTATGGGGGGAGAAGGATGCGAGACCCGCAGTCTAAAGTCACGAAAGCGTGACAACTGAAACAAGAGACACTGTTTATTCCCAGGGTGCCTGCAAGGAGGAGAGAGCCCCGATGCCCACGATAGCGGAGGTCCTTAGCTAGCCGGGAGGAAAAGCGGGACTGGGGCGCGCTGTTTCCAGGGTGGAAAAATTCTGTTGGTCATCCCCTGTGAAGTGCCACCCACAGCTGGGGAAGGTGCAGCATTCGGGCAGTTGTTGCTATGTGAGGACATTTTGCATAGGCTTGGTTTGAAATCCAGAACACCGTCACAACATGGTGTTGACTACCGCTGTTGCTAAAACGCAGCAGGTCTGTTCCTCCCCAGGAACTGCTGGCGAGGTGGAATGGTTTGCATAGTTAGCTCCTTAGGGTGCTACTGTAAATACATGGGTCTGCTTTTTAAAATGCATTTGCTTCTGTTCTTAAAAGTGCCCAGACTCCCTGAGATAAAATGAAATACAACTGGTTGTTTAGAGGAATCTACCTGGAATATTGTTGCCAATTATTGGTTTGGTTTGGTGCCTTAGTTTTTGGTAAAGTCTGTTGTCCTCTTCTTGGATCTGCTTCTGGTCTTTGGTTTGCACGCACTTGATACTGACAACAGGCGGAGCCTTTGTCTTCGGATACAACACTGTAGCAAGGCAGCTCCCGGTATTTTCCTGCAAAGGTAGGATTTAGGACTGTTATTTTTAATCTGGTTTTTATTTATGTGCAACACATTCTTAAAAAAGCTCTTGGGATTAACATGCAAAGCAAATGTATGGAGTATGTATGTGTCTTTATGTGATGCTTGGTATGAAGCTGTACAGGGGTCAAGAAAGTCTTTAGATGGTTGGGCATTTTTTTTCCAGAAATGTAAATAGGTTAAAACCAGAAGGCTACAGTGATTTAACAGAAGTTTTTAATTAAAGCATAGCAGAAGTGCACCAAGTCATCTTGGAAATATGTTTGAGAGATCTCAAGAAATAGCACTAACTGGTAACAGGGAATTTCATTGTATGAGACTTCAGCCTTGAAACAAAAATAATCTCATGTTTCATATTAAATTCTGAAAATAATCTGAATTTCATACAATGTGTGTGTCATGGAGAAGCAGATGCATACAGTAAAATTGCTAATGACAAGCATCTGACAGAGTGCAAGGCGGGGTTCTAATTAAAAGTGCACACAACTGTCAGCTCTTCATTCTCATTTTGGTGTGTGGATGGCGAGGGCTGTACTGCCCCACTGCGCTCGGGCCATCGCAGAGCTTCACTCAGGCGCGACTTAAGCGAGAGAATCTCTGCAAAGCGGGCAGTTACGGTGCTCCGACCGCTTGGACCCCAGCAGAGGCGGAGGACTGCTCAGGGGAGGTACTCGGGCGATGCTGTGAGCAAACCGCGCCCCACGCTGGGCAGGCAGGGGGAAGCATAAAGGTAAGTCCGCTGTGAAAGATCCGTTTATGACAGCACTTAAATATACCCGCTGGGGGGGGCGAAGTTCATTTAGCCCACACTGGCAGAAGAAACATGGGGGACCATAAACTCACCCCGCTTTTGTAGTCTTCGGTAGTGAACTGCAGGTAATACTTGCGACCAGAGCCTGGGATGTTCTGGAAGAGAGAAGGATTCAGCCATCAGTAACTATAACCTTACAGGCTCTAACTCCCCGAGGTGCTCCCCCAGGAAATTGGTCAGATGAGATGATCCTAGCAGCAAACGCAACGGGTCTTAACAACAGCAATAACTAACCTTTCTATTACGGGATGTTTTAAAGCCTTTCCCCACAGAGAGATGCAAGAAGAAAAATGCAGTTCAAAGTCCTTCGCAGGACAGATTGATACAGAGTAACTTTAAAAATAGTAAAATCACAAACCGGTGTTCAGCGTCCAAGGAGGTATTTTTTGCACAGGCTGCCAGGGTGCCCTTGAATATACAAATGAATCAAATCTTGCTGACTGATTCACAGCTGAACAGCAATTACACCGGCTAATTTGATCTCAGGGATGCTAACCTCTCTCCGGTTTTTCCTATTGTGACTGGAAAGAGACTAATTTCACTGCACAGCGGGGCAGAGCAGGATTCTGATCTGCCTGCTCCGGTTTGCCCTGAAAATACGAGCCATTAAGTTGCCCAATCAACTACCCGAGATTCTGCTTGTTAAGAGAAAAAATAAAAAGACGACTCCTCGCTGATGGGAAGCAGCCAGCAGCCCCTCTTGTAGCACAGAACATCAGAAAAGCCTTAGCAATGCACATCTTGGAAATAGGTCATCTTCTTGGATTTGGGTGTTTTCAGTTTGTTTTGGGGTTTGTTTATCTCCATGTTGCTGACAAAATTCTGCCCATTTGCCTAATTTTGAAGATTAGAACCTAAAGCAAACGTGCACGTGTGTTATTGATCTAAACTTGGGCCTTTGTGTCCCCATCATCATTTCTTCCAGGAAGCTGTTAATTGCACAGCGTTGGCGAAGTTTCATTCCCAGGGCACGGCCATCAGCTCAGCACCTGCCTTTAGTACATACACAGAGCTACAGGCTGCAGATAAGAGGCAAATTGGCGGAGTCACTCGCTCTACGTTCAGCAAATCCCCTCTTGAGGCTTTACAGTGAGGCAAGTCTGGGGCTGGACCCAGCTGACACCGTGAAGGGACTGGAGAGAGGATGAGTTCAGGCTTTTTAATCCCTTCTCTGCCTCCCCGTTCTCCCCTGCCCGTGTTTTGTGTATTGGCTAAAATCTTGTCCTCAAAATGACAGAGATTATGACATGAACAGACACTCTTAGTGTGGCAAAATGGCTTTCTGAGATACAGGTTTACAAAAGAGTAATTTCTGGTGCTGAAAGAATCACAGAATCATAGGATCGCAGACTGGTTTGGGTGGAAAGAGCACTCAAAGCCCACCCAGTGCCACCCCCTGCCATGGAGAGGGACACCCCCCACCAGCCCAGGGTGCCCAGAGCGCCATCACAGAATCATAGGTTATCCCAAGTTGGAAGGGACCCATAAGGATCATGGAGTCCAACTCCTGGCTCCACACAAGACCGGCCCAACCTGGCCTTGGATACTGCCAGGGATCCAGGGGCAGCCACAGCTGCTCTGGGCAAAGAAGGGTCTAATCTCACATGACAGTCACTGCAGTTAAGTCTAAGTTTCTAATTATTCTGAAGGTACCCAGGAAATCTTATCACTATCATTTCTAACATTCTTCATTTGATCGAGTGCGGGTATTTTTTAAGCACAGTGACCTAGGGTTAGTCCTTTTCCTGCCATCAGTACCGCCGATGAGAGAACTTGCAATAAAGTGCACTTCTGAAGCAGAGGAAACCTGGCTCTGATTTAAGTTGTGATAGTGGATGGGCTTTCCTGCTGAACCTTTTCCTCAAGTACAGCAGCCCGACTGCACACTCCCAGTTACAGCATCAGGGTCTTAAAATCTGCCAACAGAAGCTCTTTCATAGTTAAGCCAGATCTTTTCTGTCCAGCCTATTCAGTCACTTAAAATATGTTCAGCTTTTCTTCCAGTATCATTTGTTCTTGCATTGGTGTCACATGTTCTCTCTGCTAAAGAAAAAAGTCATTTTTATAGCTGTGGTAACTTTGAGAAGAGTTAGTGATCAGATTCTGACAAAATAGCAGTTTCATTGCATTTGCTCGATATCGAGCACTAATGAAGAAAAAAAAATCAGTTGGGCCTTAACATACACTTATTATTCAGTCTCTGATTCTTCTCAACAGAAGGATATAGAAAAGCTTTGGCAATAATGACTTGGTAAACACTGGGTTTAAAAAGAATGTGTAATTCTGTGCTTATGTGGTTTTTGAAGTAGATACTCTCTCTTCATTTGCAAGGACCCCACCATAGCAGCACTACTCACCTAGAAAGCTTTCAAGAGGCACGACAGAGCTAAAATACATACTCAGTCTGGGTACACGCGCCAGGGAGCTTACCAGGGAGAGGGAGAAGGTACATTTGGCATGAAACCACTTCAACTTTTACAAAAGTATTTCTAGTTTCTAAGAAAAACATCAATTTCCACTATCATCCCAAAAATGCATCACTGTAAACCCATCACATAGTGTGAGTTACATAAGAGCTCAAGAATATTTGACATCACACAGTGATGGCTGACTGAAAAAGCATCCAAAAGAGAAGAAAACAAGTGAGTAATTCATTTTTCCACTGAATATCTGGGTCACAGGATTGTTTTATTTC
This sequence comes from Psophia crepitans, assembly GCA_013399095.1. Classification (NCBI taxonomy): domain Eukaryota; kingdom Metazoa; phylum Chordata; class Aves; order Gruiformes; family Psophiidae; genus Psophia; species Psophia crepitans. The sequence continues at coordinate 309,824 of VWZZ01001016.1, read as the reverse complement.
CGGGCTCAAAATTAATGTAACTTTCATGACAGATTTTTAGTACTGTAAAGGCCAGAATAGTAATTTAAGAGCAAGTTCATTCCAGGTCCTGAAGGAGGTGGTTTCGCAATTGGTTTACACCGCTCTAACTCCCCACTGGCACGGAAAGGGATGATCCCTCTCTCACCACTTGCTGCAAGTTTCCATCTCATCTCCTGTTTGTTTCCTCACCAGTGTTTCGTCTCTGGGATCGGTTTTCGGCCGCTGGATCAGAGAGGGCTGACCCGATCACTAAGCACAGAGAGAGAGGAGCAAGAGACGTGTCCTCTGGGGGCTCGCCCGGGGGATCCCCACCTCACAGCCCTGCTGCGGGCCCTGTGAGCCAGCTCAGGTGGCCTGTGGCCTCTGGTCGTGTGCCGGGGATGTCTGATCCACGTGCAGCCAGGTGAGCTCTCGGGCTGTCCCAGGCAGCAGGGAAAAGCCCGCAGGGGTGGCTGTTTCCTCTGCCTCTCTGTATCTAGCGTTCCCAGACAATTTACCTACCCTGCCACTGATTTTACCTTCCACACGCTAACGTGGGGTCCTGACCGTTGGCAGTAAATAGAAATCTTTTAACTGACCTCTAGTATTAGGACCAGAGTCCTGATATGACACTGCTTTGTGTCGAGATGAGCTTGTGAAGAGAAATATCCATCTGTAAAATTGTATTTCATAGTCCAGTTTAAGCAAATGTTGCAGTTTAGCAAAGAGATTACCTAGCTTTACCTTTAGATTTCGCCTCCTGGTTTGCCTACCTATGGCTCAGCTATGATTTCCAGGACAGCTTGGAATGGGAGACTGCTGCGTCAGGGTTTTGAAAGTTTCTCTTGAATTCTAAGATCTTCTTCAGCTGGCACACACTAACGCTGCTCTTCTCAAAAATGGATTTTAAAATGCAGCTGTCAACAATTCCATGAGATGCATGCTGCTGTTTCCTAGAAGATACTCACTTAAGAAAAAACCCACAGCAGTGAGAAGGGACAACAACACAAAAACTGCAGCCAATGACAAGGTAGGAATTATTCTGTGTTTGGCATATCTCTGCTTTTGTTGCACAGAGAGGAAAGCGACAGTCTCATTTTACCTGAACTTGAGAAATCCTTCGCATCTAGCAGAACTACCTAGTACTGGTGACTCTCTCCAGTCCCATTTCTAATCACCACAGTTTCACTGGCTAGTGGGCTAATAATGTTACTTTCTAAATACAGTGCTCATGATTAAATTCTGTGATAAAATTATCCTATTTTTACTAGATCCAGTAATATACTAACCAATAGGAAACAAGCCTTCTTAAAAAGAAAAAAAAAATTAACAAAAAACCCAAAAACCCAACCAACCAAAAAACCCCCCAAACCCCATCATTTCCATCTCTTGCATTCACATAATATAGCACATTCCTTCCAGGAAATTCTTTTCATTTTTTTACAGTGGGGGACAGGAAAGAAGGAAGTGGCCGTGCCTCGTGCATTTCTCCTCTTGTTTTCACAGAGCATGCAAGGAAAAAGGAGAAATAAAGTGCAGAAAGGGGTTACAGCAAGCTCATACAGCACCAAGTACTGTGAGGAAATAACGAGGCATTTCACTTCTCTATAATGAACTAGGTATTTTCTTTCTTATATTAAAAGGCAGGTGGCTGATGGTGGAAATAAATCCCCTCCCCACAATCAAAACTACCTTGCAAATACTCAGTTACACTGGGGTTGGAAAGAGGATCTGCGCTGACCTTTTACTTCTGATGTGCCTCTTTACAAGAGCAGTGCACTGCTTCCAGCAGCACACGCTGCTCCCAGAGGCCACGTTCTTGCTCTTAGAAGAGGCGCAAGCATTTGTATATGTAAATATATACATCAGCATACTGCACAGTAAATTCCAAAGGAGCACTTTTAGGTTTTGAGAGAAGTATCGAGCATCATAGCAAACTTCTGTCATTGTCTGCAGCAATTGCACAGGAAGAATGAAAACCCACACTAGTACATCCATCCTCAGCACCTCTTCCACTACACGTTTACTGATGTTTTTGGGAATACCGATGAGAAGAGCAAGTTACCCAAAGGGTCTCAGATAGATCTGTGGCAGGACATCATGTTTGCATTCCCAGACCAGTAGCATGAATAACGCTCTCTGTCAGCCTTGCGTTACACAAAGTAATCCCCAAATTCTGAATTTTTCTGCAGTAATTTGTGTTTTGTCAAATTTAATTGGAAATTATTCTGGTCTGTTAAATGTTGTGCGCAACTCAAACAGGCTTCAAATTGTTTTGGAACTGCTGCCAACTGGGATATATGTGAAAGATTGAGGCTCAAGTTCGATGTTTTAAGGACTGCAATAGTACATCCTAAACGTTTTAGGCTGGCTTGGAACTTTGTTCTTGAATGGGAGGATTTTACACTGCACCATCTTATTGTCAATTTTAGGAGTGAGGACCTGGATTGAGCCGTGCAGATGCTGAAGGACAGATGCTGTAAGACCTTTTCAGATGCCAGAGCCATGAAAAAGATCCCATGGAATTCAATGCCACATGTGGCACTTCAGACTGGGACTGCAAACCAGCCAGCCCTCACTTTAGGGAGCTGCCCAGCACTAGGCTGGACAGAAAGACTAGATGAGAGGGCTTGGTTTTAAATCCCATGCACTGCAATAGCTTAGACCCTCCTCAGCTCTCCAGGAAGGAGAGCTTTCCTTCCAGGATCTACAGACTTGGACAAACATTCCCCGAAAGTTTTTACCTGTTCTTTTACTTTTGAAAACTGAGTGAGCTGTAAAACCAAACCAAACTTGTGGCCTGAGGAAGAGGAGGGCTGAGCGGCAGTGCTTGTGGGCAGTGGTGGGGGCAGGCTGTGGCAGGGAGGCAGGCATGGCGCAGGCACGCCAGCCGTGCCCCGGCCACCACCGCCAGCATCCCTGACCAGATCTTTGGGACGTGAAAGCTCAGCCCTCATCGCTGCTCCTGTCCAGGATTCCTGCCCCTTTCTGTCACCTCAGTTCAACATGGTTTTCTGGAATATAAAGGCATGTCTTCTGACGGGAACTGCATCACCTTTAGTTGCAGCTCTTGGTTTCTAGAGGTAGAAAGCCAAAGACGTTTCCTTCCCTACTCGCACAAAGGTGATGGTTGCTCCAGAAGCGATTCTGCTGAAAATGTTTACTTCCCAAGCTGTTCTCTCTCCATCATGTGCCCACCACATGCCTCGGTTTCCTCTTTCCCTCGTCTGCGCTAAGCTGCTTTTGATTCCAGGTCGCGAGCCCGACCAACGTACGCGGTGCTGGGCTTGGATTTGGGGGATATTTAAATCAGGAATAAGTTAATGACCTGTCGAGGCACATCCCTGCGCCCCTGAGGAGACCCGGCTGCCNCCGAGGGAGGCGGGAAGGTGCTCGGTGCCCAGCGCGGAGCCGCGCTACCCTCAGGGCGGCTCAGCTCCCCACCACCGCCCTACCCTCATTATCATAATTATTATTAATATACTTTTCCCCGCGCCGGAGCCGCAGCCACCCCGATACCCCTCCGTTTTCCCCCTACCTTCAGCGTGGCCTTGCGGACCTGCCCCAGCGCCTGCAGCGCTCCGGGGGACGCCGTCTGGAAGTTGAGGTGGTGCAGGGCCACCCTCGCCGCCCCCGCTGCCAGGCGGCTTCTGGGGTTCAGTTCCCGCTCGGCGCTCGGTATCGCGGTCGCCGGTAACAGCAACGACGAGCTGAGGAGGAGGAGGACGAAGAAGGGGAGGAAGGCGGCGGGCATGGTGCTGAGAGACGGTGGGTGACCGCGACGGCTCCGCACTGAGGCGAGCTCCGCCGAGGGCCGGTACTAATAGCGGGGTAGGAGGAGGGGGGAGCCCGGCCCGCTGCCTCCCGCCCTTCCTCCGCCCGCTGTCAGTGCCGGGAAGCCCCGGGGAAACTCCTGGCCCTTCGGCTGCTCCTTCCTTATCCCTCCACCTGCTTCAGCCCGGCTGGGGGTCTTAAGGGGGGCTGGAGGGTGTTTAAGGGGAGCCACCCCCCCCCGGGCCCCCGGCTCCCCTCAGACACCCCCCCAGTCTAGAGACGTGCTCCAAGACAAACATGCGGTTGTATTACAATCGTAACAACACATACCAGCACAAATAAAGGTAATTATGCGGACCTCCCCCCCCAGTCATCTCCTCCTCAGCATTACAACTCAACGCTTCCCAAAACTAAACGGGCTCCCTCAGAGAACGCACTTTTCCCTGAGACGCAGCTGAAATATTCCAAAAACTGTGCACGAGAAGCAGGAGGAAACATTCCTCCCTGAGATAAATCTCACTAAGGGAAGCTTTTTTTGGAACTGGGTATGGTTGTGTCTCTCGTAGAGTGAGGAAAATGAAGGGAGACCGCAGCCTGGCAGCCACATTGCCTTAAGATGACTTTTTTTTAGGACACAAGTGAGCTTGCTGCCTGGCCGCTCCTGGGAGCATCTCTTCTGGCATGACTGTGGTATAACGTAAAAGACTGCAGTACTTCCTGGGTTAAAAATGCTGTTTGGTTTATTTTTTAATTACTCTATTACCATTCGAGCAGATGGGTATTAGTATGCGCAGCTGGGAATCTATTTTTGTGCTTCTGCATGTGTATTGGGGCATGTTTCTGGGCTGGGACGGCACAGAAGTACATCAGAACTCTGGTTAAAGACTGAAATTGTCTCTCTTGGAGCATGAAGTTGCCTTAATTACTGTAATGCTTTTTCATAGAGCTCGAGATTCAGTGGTTTTGAGGCTTTCCAAAGTGAGGGAGCGAATTATTACAATAAGGGCGTAACAACATTCTTTATTACACCGTTTTCTGTGCCACCTGACCAATTTAATTGCCCTGACTTGGTTGGTGATACTGACTTTCCTTCCTGAAATACTTTCAATATACAATAGTTTCTATCTCCACGTCCTCTTGCATGCTGCTTGCTTTCATTCCGCTGGGGTAGCAGATGCAAATGCCGTTCCTCCCTTTTTTCTTACCTTCCCAGAAACCCCATCCCGTTTCTTTTTTTCCCTTCTGCAGTTTTCTTTATTCCTTTGTTGTTTGTTAATAAATTCTTTGTCACCGATTTTTTTTTTTTGTAACAAATTCTGAAGTACCTCAAGAGAAATGGGCCGTGTTTTGGGTGAAAACGTAAGATAAAGGCAACGTATCGCATCAGACTGAGAGCTCATCTAGCCCAGTATCCTTTGATACACAGCGCCTGGGCTCCTACCCCAGTCTGATGATTGTTCTTCTGTAATACACTGTGGTTCTAGATAGAATTATAAACATGTTCTTTTCCCATCTCTTTCTTTGACATTATTTAGCTTTCTGTCTTTCACACCCCCCAGAGGGTCTGTGTAACCTGTGTGGTAGTTTCCTCCAGGACTTGTAGTAGAAAATTAAAAAAAAATAAATTGTTCTCTGATACCAACTTGTACTAGAAGAGAGTAAAGTTTTAGTAAAGTCAGACAGTTTCTGTAAGTTTAGCATGTAAGAGAAAGTGTGCTGCTGTACAGTTTGGGTTTTTTTTGCCTTCAGTCTTCGTTGAAACTGCCAATAACTTAAGCAGCAAATTAAGTTTCTTTTAACTAATTTAGGGGGCAAACTTCTCATCTGCACCTGAGTTATATCCCATATATAAGGTTATCTGTGGATTAATTTGACATCACTCCCAGTTTTACAATTCACTGCTTTATTGAACAGCATATCTGCGGTCACACGGCTGGTTATTAGAGGGTAATGGCATTTTTTGTATATTTTTGGGGGAAAGTGTTTATAAAAATTTGGAGAGAGAGCAGGCTAATTTTTTCCTCATTGGAACACTTGCCATGTTTGTCTCTAGTATTTTCTGTTTAGCTGGAAGAAACCAAGACCTAGTCTTTTCTCATTTATCCTCACTGCAATGACAGCTCCAATGTTACATTTAAAATGAAATACAAAGCATGACTCTCCTGAGGTGACACTGGAGGCCCGAGCAGTGCCAATTGTTTCCTGACGGTACCAGTTGGCTTCATGCATTTCATTTCTCACTGCAGCACTCCAGAGGTAGGACGAGCAGCTGAGGACGTCATGGGAGCGCAGGAAGTGCAGGCCATGGAAGGGCAAGCAGCGAGGTGAGGCAGGATCTGGTGAGAAGGGCCGTGGTGCAGGATGCGTGACGGAGGGTGGGGAGGGAGGAGGCCAGGACTGCGAGGGGCCAGCTTCTCCAGCTCACGGCATTAGTATATTGGTGTGCTGCAGCTGTCCCTGTTCAAGGAAAGAAGCTAAAACCACCCTGCACAGAAGTGTCAGACTCACGATTTTGATGCCTTAGGTTTTGTAGGAGTTCAGAAGCTTAAATTAGAGCTAAGAGCTTAAAAAGAGGTAAGAGCTTGTCGATCTGGCTTTTTGTCACTCAGGCTTGAAAAACCTGCAAACCCTTGATGTCTCCGGACTGAGCCATGAGGCTTTGACCCCATCCATGACTTTCTATGTACTTCCTTTCCCCGCTTATGTTCTCCTCCTTTTCCTGCTTTCTCTGTCAGCATTGCTGTCAAGCGATACAGTTGTTTCCTTCCTCCCGAGTGCAACAAAGAGGTTGTGAGTAACCGAGACCCGAGGGTATGACAAGGACATTGAACCCATATCACAAAGCAGGGACAAGAAGGAATTTCCATGGCAATTTCCTAAACTGCCGTCGAGATTATGGTGCTATAATTTGCTGTTGCTCAAATGAGACTGAATTTAACAAGCATTTTGCCTTGGGAAAAGAAAAGCTTAAATGCTGAATAAATAGGTCCAGGTCAAGGCTGGGGGAATGTTGCTAAATATGTACAAACACAGGCACTTGCTGCTTCCCCAACATTTAGAAAATGTATTTATTTTAGGTCCTGATTTTACAGAACCTTTAAAAGCTGAAAGTGCATTCTCAAACAGCCAGGAATCAGACTTTTTGGGGACAGTAAAAAAGCAGCTCTACAGCATGGAACAGCTGAACAAAAGAGACCAAACTGAGTGATCTAAGCTGAAGTGACACATATATTCTAGTTAGCTAGAATGCAATGCATGTAGGTTTTGTCCTTCTATAGTATCTTTTTACCTCTCGTCCTGATTAACTTGGTCCAGACTCAAAGAGGACGGCGGTGGTGCCAGTTAGGCATTAATGAGCCTCTCTCACTCTTCCCTTCTCTGTTCTTCTTTAGCAAACTGCGCGTTATGGCAAATTTCCCAACGTTAAGGTTGTGCGGCGGTTTGCATCATGCTTATGTCACATCTGACTTGGACCCTTTAGACATGGAAATGAAGGTTGTCTCAGGCAGCTGGTCTAAAAAGAATTCTGAGCTTTTCATTTTCTTACCATCTTTCTTCATACATCAGATGCTTGTTTAGAGGCCAGTTATTCCTAATTTGTTTCATATTTGAGGACTGTTTCTATATCCTTTGTAAGCATTTTACAACAGACCTCACTGGCTCATAATCACTAACAGATGACTGTAATGTAATACAACGAATTTGGACAAACTTCAGTTTGTTTTGTTTTGCAGCTTTTCCAGTTCTAACTTCAGCATCTTGCCGTAGTTAAAAACAAGCTCTGTTGCCTGAGTTTAAATGAATTCTTATGGCCTTTCTTCCCCTCCCCCCCCCCAATAATTATGGCTTGATTTTATTCTCAATAATTAATCACAAGAGATTATTTTCTGTGTAATTAGTCTCCCGATTTGTTGCTGGATAACTCAAGCTTTGCATACGTGATCTTCGAATGCGTTTCTGGGCTGACCTTGCTTATGGTTAAGCACAGGCATAAAAATATGTATGCTGGTTTTAGTGTGGCTCTTTTTTTTTCCCTAGGGAAATTTGGTTTTGAAGGCTTCTGACTATTTTAAAATCTTTCTGGTTACGGATAGGATTTCATTTTAGAGACAAACATATATATGTTCAGTGTCAGCAGTGACAGATGCCATTCTTGCACACCCAGGTAACAGAATTTTCCCAGTGGATGGTATATATGTGACTCAACACAGACTGTGTTTCCTGCAGGGGTTAGTGTTCAAGTTCTGCCATACATTGCATTCTTACAAAAGGGCAGGCTATAGTAAAGCCAAAAAGAAGTCTCTGACATTTTGAGTGAGTGTACAGTAGATAAGTTTTCTAAAAACCTGTGCGTAATGGGTGTCGCTTGGCCTACAGGGAAGTTTGCTGTATAGCTGTGATAGTTCCACAGGGAACTAATAGAAAATTAAACTAGAAGAGAGAAAGCAGTTGAAGCCAATAAATACTGTGACATGAATTACCTTCATGGCCTTTGACTTGGTCTCCTGTTAAACTTATGGGATTGTTCTTGATCAGAATTGTTAAGAGTCAGGAAATGAAGAAAGCTGAAGGGACTTGAAAGCCATCACTTCAATGCAAGTTATTTGGGTCAGCACAGGAATACCGCTTGTCACGTAAGAGACTGCGATATCCATGTCAGTCAAGACGGTCTAGTAACCCCTTCTGGCCAAAAACCTGCAAAGTGATCCATGCTCTCTGTTTCCAGGATTTGGTATATTTCTGTGTTGCTTTTAAAATGCATGCCAGCATCCTGTAAAGGTGAAACAGTCACCACCAAGTTTCAGAGTTCTCTTTTAAAGGCTCCTGTGCTGTTGACAAACTTTTCCAGGGAACTATCCATCAGGACTCCTGGGCTTGTTGCTTGGAGGCTCCTCCAGTTCAGAAGCGATGTTTGACGGTGTAAATCACCTTTAATCTCCCATTGCACTCTCTTTCCCTACGGTGTTCGAAGCCACGTGGTATTTCATTCAATCTGCTGTAGCTTTAGTGTATCAAATCAGTAACTTTTACAGTGTCAAACAATTAAGTGCAGAAAAAAACACCTTTGTGCAGGTTTTTACTTTCTTAACCTTCATCAAGTGTATGAGACCGATGCCACGCACGTGTGTCTGGCAGAAAACCTGGACAGGTTGGATCGCTGGGCAGAGGCCAACGGGATGAGGTTTAATGTGGCAAAGTGCCGGGTCCTGCACTTTGGCCACAACAACCCCAGGCAGCGCTACAGGCTGGGGGTGGGGGTGGCTGGAAAGCTCTAGAGAGGAAAAGGACCTGGGAGTGCTGATTGATGCTCGCCTGGACATGAGCCGGCAGTGTGCCCAGGTGGCCAAGAAGGCCAACGGCATCCTGGCCTGTATCAGGAATAGTGTAGCCAGCAGGAACAGGGAGGTGATCGTCCCCCTGTACTCAGCCCTGGTGAGGCCGCACCTTGAGTGCTGTGTCNAGGGGAGACCTTATTGCCCTCTACAACTCCCTGAAAGGAAGTTGTGGTGAGCTGGGGGTTGGCCTCTTCTCACAGATAACTAGTGACAGAACAAGGGGAAATGGCTGCAAGTTGCACCAGGGGAGGTTCAGGTTGGAGATGAGGAGAAAATTCTTCTCTGAAAGGGTGGTCGGGCATTGGAACGGGTTGCCCAGGGAGGTGGTGGAGTCACCATCCCTGAGGGTGTTTAAGGAAAGGTTAGATATGGTACTTAGGGACGTGGTTTAGTGGGTAATAGGTGGTGGGGGGATGGTTGGACTAGATGATCCTTGAGGTCACTTCCAACCTTAATGATTCTATTCTATTCTATTCTATTCTAAAAGCTGCTCAGCATGTCGGTATGAAAGGTTTGGAGGGTATTTCTTGGGATGGACTTTGCTTGGGGGTTGCTGGGCCTGAGAAATGAGACAGGCTCATAGCAGATGGCTAAATTTAAGAAACAAATAATAGAATCAAAGATTATATTTTGCTAGAAAATTGGAATGTCTATGAAATGACCTAAACCCAAGAAAAGTGAAAGGCCATATATTATAACCAGGGGGAGTAAATCATTGCAGATTATTATCACTGTTATTTTAACATTAAAAGGAGACACAGAACATTTTGCTAACCTATTTGGATAACTTTCTTTTGATTATGGAACAGGGAAATCTTAGTTTATAGAGTGGCCCCAGCAAACAAATCCCTTACATGCCCATGAGATATAATCACACAGAGCCAAGAATAAACACAAGCAATAAATAATGCCTCTTACTAAACCAAAATCACAATTCTGCCTTGTAAAACTATAACAAATGGATCTTGGACACATGCTCAGGCCTGTTTAAAAATAAACAGAAATTAAAGCAGCCATTTAAAGATGAAATGCTGATAGGAACACACACCTATTTGAGTATTTTGTGCTACTGACGGCTGTCACCGAGAAACTCAGCTGAAAGGTTGGGCAGAGCTGTGAAATCTGGTTAGAGTCTTTCCTTCCCTTGAGCAGCGCTCGCAGCCTCACCGCCTCTCCAGAGGTGTTTGGGCAGTGCTCCAGACCCCCAGAAGATGGGGTCTAAAATGAAGCCTCTAAAGCTCTGCTTAAATTCCTCCCAGCAGATCCAGAGGACACTAAGTCACGACCCCTCACCTGTCCCACAAACTATTTTCATTTGTTTGTGGCTAACATTTACTCAGAGCTGATAGCAATAAAAATCCCCTTGAAATACTAGCGCTTTTTTGACACCGGTTTTCTGAAGTTTCAGTGTATGTCACTGTTAAATAACTATTGCAACAGAACAATAATTTCTGAAGTGTTTAGTTGCACAATGTTTAAACAAGACATTAAATATTTGCACAATAAGGGAATGACGGCTCAGTGTTTTAAAGAAGGTGGGGACAAATAAGTCTTACGTTAAATTCCACAGCACTGTATCACAAACTGTCTTTCTTGCAAGGTGAGGTGTTTGAAAAGATCCAGCAGAAGTCACAACTGAGAGGAAACACATTTTCCGTGCCTTGCTCACTACATCCTGCCCTTTGGCCTCTCCTTTGGGACCGCTGCTCTTGGTCCTTTGCTGCGACCGTTTCCAGGGCTGTGCTCTCCCCAGGCACCCTGGGTGCTGAGCTGTAGGGGCCCTGGCTCGTATCAGCGAAAGCCAGAACGGGCAGAACACTGGTAGAAACACATCTGGGGACAATCTTGCACTGTCACTCCTGAACAGACCATTCTGGGCAGACAGACCTAAAAGGCGATCCTGATTTTTTTATTTTTCCGTAATTTCTGACTCTCTCAGGTGCTCCTTTGATTAGCTAGGGACGTTATTTGGGCTGGAAAGTAGGTAGAATTTGTTGTTAATGCTCTGGTAAGAAGAAGTTTTCTTGTGGAGAGCTGTTTCAGACATTAAATGACTTACATGCAGGATTTTATCTTCACATACTGAATTTTGTACTTACTTCTTTTTTTAAGATTTGCTCAAAGTTAAATGCTGTAATCTGTATTCATGTTAGCAGATATATTACCCAATTTTCAGCTCACACCTATAAAGTGGTGTGATGACAATTTGCAGGCTGCCATTTCACTCTTCTGTAGGGTTTCCTGTAACACCAGATGATACAGTCCTGAAGCAGGCTGACCACCGTGACAGCACTAAAGGCAGATTGCTCTTCAGGATCCTCTAAAACCATATCATTATTATCTTTTTTTCATTCTGAGGTTCATATTTGATTATTGTAGATACTATTTATGTGACTTAAAAAATAAACTAGAACTGTATTTTTACTCTGAGCATTAGATGAATGTGGAATAAAATCGCTGGAGCATCCGTCTCCAGTTCTTTAAGTAATTCATATATATATTATCTCCTTTACGTACTAAGGAAGGGTTTGTTTTCTGAGCACGTCTCTCATTGGTCAATGACAGTTTTCTTATCATCGCACCATCTCATGATAATCTCATTTTCTCGGTTCTGATTAGGAATAATTCCTTCTTTGTCCTTTCCTGCATCACCATATGTTCCCAGAACTTCTGAGAAAATGATCTCTCTTTCTCGATTAGTCATACTGTTTTGACAAATACTTGTACTTGTTTCCTCACATAGATGTATAAGAACTGTTGTGTTTATTTCTCCAGACTGCGTAGTTTGGTTTAGTCAGCAGGACGGTGGTGGAGTTGAAATGAAAATCTCTGTTAGGTTTAAGGATTAAAGAAAAATACGGAGAAAGAACATCGCTTACAAAGCGCAGAATTCAGTGTGGCCAACGTGGAATTTCTCATGAATGTTATAGTCACTGAAACACTGTTTGTACTGAAAAAAGTCCAAGTGACAACTGAAAGCTATGACCTCAGCGGTGCCTTTCATGCTGTAATAAGACTGACTAAGGGACTTTCAGCCATTTAAAGCTCAAGGAAAAAACTGTTTGTGAAGAACAGTAGAGGAGCACTAAACAGTCATTTTCAGCGACATTAACTCAGGTTTCATTGCCGTTAAATTTACGTGAGCTTGTGTAATCTGGCAAACCTCTGCTGCCACGAGCTGAATGCTGCACAACAGCATCACGCCGCAACCGGGAGCGGGATGACCACTTGTGCGGTTACCTCTTGCTGCGCGCTGTTCTGAAAATGGGCTTTGTGCCTTTGGTCCGACACGCTGGACGAGGCATTGATGTTTAGCCTTTGTCCTTTATATTGGGAGCTTCTATGAGAAATAGAGCAAATGAAAACGGGAAATGTTCGACGTCGTATATAGTGTAAACGGTAGTTCTGCTCTGGGAAAACAAGCCCCTGGTGTTTTCAAATGTTAAAGATATTTTATCAGAATTTTTTTTTTTTTAAATCTACACCCTGGTCTCTAATTTTATACATCAGCAGATTGGTAGGTCAAGATCTAAGAATTTTATGAACTTTTACTGATGGCGAATGTGATATTAAATCGGTCCCTCTGGAAATGATTGGCATATTAGTATAGATCAGATGTTTATGCTCAGCCCCAGCACAAACCACAGGCCTGGTTTTTGGGGTTTGTTTTTTTTTCATATCTAGATCTAGACATAATGGCACTGAGCAGTCACCAGCTTTCTCCTGCAATTTGTAGAACACATGATTTTTCACCTGGTGACCAGCTTTTCTAGCACTGTGTTCATTATCACCAATGACATGCATCTAGCTCATTAGCTAAGCTGCTTTGGACAAGGAATGCAACGTGATCTGGGAAATGATTCTGTTGTTTCACTAAATCAGACTGAAATGTCAGGGGTTTGGGTTTGATACCCTCCCAAGTCTTTACGAAAACGCAATTTATGGCACAAACCAGATTAATATTCTATATTTTACAGATGCAAATTTGACATTTTCTGTTGGAAGATCTCTGGTTCTGCTGCTGACACTAATATATTCGCACCGAAAGCCTGGGATAGGGCGAGCTCTGATCAGAAGTTCTCTGCGACGCATCAAACAAAACTCTGCCATTTTCCTCCTTGGGGGGAGTTCCTTTTTAATGTCAGAGGGTATGTGCTGAAGCAATGTCAGCATGAGCTGCGGGTTGGGCTTATAATGTGAAGCTATGTTCAGTATAGTTTTGCTCATTTTTATTTTTTTTTAAAGAAAAGGTGCATTCACAATTGGGAATTTCATTCCGGTGTTATTAGGTGTTGTTATGATATGCTGAAGTGTTTGTATCGACATCTCAGATGCAATGATTTGCTGCCAGTTGAAGAGCCTGATGCTGTAGTCCTCTATTACATAGGACTGGGCTTCAGGTCTGTAATATGTTCACGAGCAAAACATGTTGTCACATGTATATGAAGCAAGGATACATCTATCTCTCTCTAGACATATATATGTCTAGATGTATACACAGATGTAGACAGAGGTGTAACCCACATCACTGAAGTATTGCTGTGAATATTGTGTTGAAGATTTCCTTCCTGTACCCCTGATCTCATCTATTTTCCTTCTGAAAGAATTTGTAATTGAGGGTAGTATTCGTGCTTGGTCTTGTCCAAACAAATCTCCTAGAAGATTTAAGGGAAATTATTGTGTAAAAGAAAGAGGGGGAGGACTTTTACTTCTTTTCTGTGTAAGACATGACAATTATTGCAGTTTTCCACACAGATATCTCAAACTTATATTGACATTTTGTTTTAACTCTTTTTAAATAGTCCTGGCTGACCTTGCTTCGAAAGGTGAATGTAAAAACAATAGCAGGGGAGTGAATGCTGAGCGTATTTAAAGCACAATAATGGGAAATGCTGATGACCTCCCACTGCCACCGAGTCCTTTTCCTTCCCCTGGCAAAGCCTATGGCCTGTCCCCACCGCTGCACTGCTGGCCTCTGCTTCCGTGAACCTCTTTGGCAAGGTAACTTAATCAATATTGAGACCATATACATTCCAGGGGTAACCTTCTAAGGGCACAGTGAAATCCCATCACAACAGGACAGAGATACAGTTTTAAATGCATTCGTTAAGTTGCTGCTTATGACAGACACGCTGATTTTTAATTTCTGACTCTCTCAGGTGCGTCTTCCAGTGTAATTTCTAATGAATGCTTGGTTAAATACTGTTAATGCTGGCTTTGAATAAAAACACTGCTGATTGTATGCTGCTTGGATTTTTCCTCTTCACATTTTTTGGGAAACGGAAGAGGAGGGTCAAGAGGTCTGCTCTGTATTGGCTTCTACACAATAATAGATCAATTTTAATGTTAATAATGGGACTTTTGTACTGACCTAAGTTAAAAGTGTTTTCCAAAGTAATTTGATGCAGCACTGCCATGATTTAAACTGAGAAGGTGAATACAAGTTCCTTTATTGCTCTGGTTTCTGTATATTCCACTATGCATATTCTGGAGGCTTTCTTTGGAGGTTAAACATGTTTTTCCAACTGTTGTAACTGTTAAGTCTCTGGCTGTTTTTCACAAGTGATGTTACAAACTCAGCACCCGTACTAGCTTCTGGTGTGGACAAATAAGACATATTTCTCTGTATGCAACCTTGCAAAGAGACCCAAAATCCACTGCAATAGATTAGTTTTTGCTGAGATTATGCAGATGTTATGGTTTAGGTATTTATTTGTAATGAATTATTTTTTTCTAGCCTTCTGGATTCTAATAAGCAACTTCGCATATTCATAGTGAATGCAGGATTTTGGAAGGGGCAGAGTAAGTTTGACTTAGGCATAAAAACTTGTTTCTTAACAAGAAACTTAGAAAGGAAGGCGTTTTCATATTAATATTTCACTTGTGAAGGCAGCCTATTGATTGGAAGAGGAAATGCCTGGCAAGTCCAGTGAAAGAGTCACAAGCACCTGCCCTTAAATGGATTTTTGGCAGGAATGATCTAACTGCTCATGGTGAGGTAGAAAAGATTTTCTTATACAAATAGTGAGGATACCTGAAAACAGAAGAGTGTATCATGACGTGACTTCACTGAAATTAAAGGAAGTTTTAAATGAGCTAGAGAAGGTTACAGAAATCTGCTGTTATATTAAGAAAACATGAGATGGTGGAAGATGAACACTAAAATCACAGACAGTGGGATGGGAATGAGCCCGGGGAAGTCACGTAGCCCATCTCTCACTGACTGACTCTCCTGAGAATAATGTTCCTTGTCTATCACAGGAACAACCATGGCTATGTCAGGGTAAAAGTTATAAAAACCTTAACTTACAATACAGGACCTGATTTTGGTCCACAATTTGCGTGACTGGTGCGGGCTGCAGATGTGTGTTTGTGCATGTTTGTAGACATATGTGTGTATCAGATACTACAGATACTGTCGAGTCTGCAGGTAGCTGTAACTGTACAGTTATACCTGCCAATCTAATTCCTCTCTGTTTTGTTTGTGAGGTTCATGCTGTGAGGATTTAGTGTGACAATGTCCTTTTCTAAAAGCTCGCTTTCAGTCACGAGGTCATCAGAGAGCTGGAGAAAGCAACAAAATTTTAGATAGGAATGCAAAGGTACAATCTAACCTACTGAGATATTTATAATCCGTCTTGAATATTAACATACAGTACTTGCCAGTAGTTCTGTGAAGTGTTTAAGAAAAGGGAATTTTTTTCCCTTCAGTAATTTTTGCTGTGCTTCCATCTGCCAGCAAAGTAAAGAGGGAGCATGAGTTCAGGACAGCCTTGTTCAGGACAGCCTTGTTCAGGACAGTCTTGCTGGCACTTGAAGCAGTGTGGGTTTCCCGGATCAGTCTGTCTAATGAAATAAAACCACAGAACTGAAAAAGGCGTTGGATATTTTTGCACTTCTCTGAAGAAGGCTGTGGTAGACTTTTCTCAGACTCCAATGAGGACAACCTGTTTACGAAGCCAGCATGTGTCCAGGGTCTGAAGCAGCTCTGCAGTTGTTGATCAGAAAAGGAATTGCAGATGTTAACTCCTCGGTTTTACCCCTGTTTTTTCTTGCTTATCCCTGAGCTGAGAGGTGATGAGAACAGCCAGCAGCCGCTCCGTGCACTCAGGAGCACCTTAGGAGTGAGTGGCTGTGTGGGAGCTGGACTTTCCATGAACCGTTGTTGGCCTCTATGGCTTATCCTAAGACAACGACATCAACAGTAAATTGTCACTTCGGGGCCAACATTTAGTGCTAACTCAGAGAAACTGCAGGATTGCTGTGGCAGATATTAATAGTAAGCATACAAAATAAATCTTGAAGGAGGATTGTATCTTAGTTTAACAATGCCGCGTTGCTAAATCTGTTTGCCGAGTACCCAGTGCACACATAAGTGAGAAAAGCATTGCAACAGCACAGAGATATTCTTACAGATTCAACACATCGTGCTGCGTCAGCAAGGCCGCTTACTGCCGGGCACTGTTTCTTTTCTTACAGACCCCCCCTGCCCACACTGACTAAGCCAGTTGCTGTGTACATCAAGATCAGGGTGGTACGGCTGTAGGCTGAAACACGGTTGTAGGCTGAAACACGGCTGTAGGCTGAAACACGGCTGTAGGCTTCAGCAAAGGCCTCATCCCTCGGGGAGCCAGTTATGACATTTGGAGCTCGTTTATTTTTCTGACTCCCTTGAAGACCTGTGTTGTGAGTGGTGATTCATCCACCAGTTCTTCCCAGTCCCGTGGGATCTGTGAAAGGGTTGTTAAAATCGCTGTGTTTCTTTTCCATTTCCTGGAAGCGCTCGGTGTTTAGGGCAGGTTGCTGGGCTACACGCTGCTGCTGGACACCTTCCACGGCCGTGCTGGGGCCAGGGCTGGCTATCGGGATGTTATCTCCTGGGCGTAACGTCCGTGACATTATCTCCCTGAAAATCCCAGCGCTTCACTTTTTTGTAGGAAAATGACTTTTCCTCTGGGGGACACAGGGTGGGAGGCCATCTGTGGGAAATATTCCCAGGGAATAAAGGCTGGGAATGTGCTGAGAGCAGCATTGCTTTTTCACGTGTTGGTAGAAGAAACTTACAAAAACCTTCTTGCTCGTTGAGCAGAAAGTGCAGTAAAATGGAAGCCAGGGCTAGGAAAAACTGGATTAAAGGCTGAAATGATGTAGGGACAGCGAGGTACAGAGGCAGGAGGGTCCTTTCTCGAGTGAAAGCTTTTTTGAGGTGTTTTGTTTTGCTGTTATTTACATTCATAAAGCAAAGTCTGGAACATGTGAAAGCCTAAACCTGGAGGCTGTGCTCTCTGCTAAAGGCTCTTGTGCTGACTCCCTCTCGCAGGGTTATTGTTACGCGTGCAGGGTTCCCGGCTTTGCTTTATTTTTCTGTGGGGCAAAGTAATTTACAGTAGCAATACCTACCGCTCACTTCCCTTGTATGCAAGTGGAACAGAAGCGCTCTGCGTCTGCCACCTCCCGCCCAGGGGATTTTTGATGTCGCAGTTGTCCCGGGCCGATGCACTTCTCCCCTCCTTTCCTTGCCGTAACGACCCCTCTGATAATCACCAATTACCAATCTGGCGGTGCTAATAATCACCGATGTAATTTTGTTGCAGGTCAATTCTTCAACGAGGCTTTCAGCAGCCAGGGAGCTCAGGGTGCTGGATGTGTTTTTCACTTTGTCAGTCAAAATATTTTGGCATGGGTAGTATTTTTAATAACCATAAGGGATCTGTTCGAGCGTACAATCTGATCAATGCTTAGCAAGAAAAGCGGAGCTGGGCATGGTAACAGGCAGCCTTCAAAGGAAACCTTAAAAATACAGATTCTAGGCAGAAATGTATACAAGGATGAGGATTCATTTGCAGTGTGACTTTGGCACCTTTGAACTCACTGGGAAGGGCCATTTTTGCCTCCTAAGTGGTGCAGATTTTGAACACCTGACTACCAAAGCTATATTTTTGCTCAGTGTAAATAGTTGTGACAGTTGTTCATAAAATAGTGCAAGTCCAAACACTAAAACATCTAAATCTTGTTCAGACATACAGGTTCAGATCCCCAGTCACGCTGAGGTGCCTTTCAGGATCAAGGACTAAATTATTGGAAGGAAAATGTAACCTTTGGGAAGTATATACGTGCTACTTTTGGCTTAGGAATGACTAAAGACAATGCCACTTTTAATGACATTTAAAGACATTAAAAAGGTCATTGCAAAACATTCCTTTTAAAAAACCCAGCCCCTATGACCTGGCTCCTCTGTGGGGTTAGCGCTGTGCCTGCAGCTTGCCTGCAAGAGAAGCAAGCACAGACGCTTGGTGCTTGCTGGTGCCTGTACCAGAGCAGGGCTTAAATGCGAGTGCCTTGTTCCACCCCCCGCTACCTCCAATGAATCTACTGACTCTCTAATTCCCTGGAATAATCAGATTTTAAGAAGTTATAAAAGCACTAATCATTTGTTTCTTCTCTTTTTGTAGTGATGCAAACACTCCCGTGAAGCACAGAAAAGCCATCCAAAATACCACGGTGCTTGGAAAGACTCCGAGGGACGCATTCTCCCAAGAAATTAAGAGTCAGTTCTTGTTCACCAGCGGGTTATATGTAAATTGGATAGCAGGGCATTTAACTGGAGATCTTGGAGCCTAAGGCTGCCCCAAAGCACTTATTGTTTAGAGTGTAACTATACGCTGGAAGATTTTACACAGTTTGCCAAGGGAAGCAAACTCTCCAGGTCTTGTGCAGGGGCCAGGGTGGGATGTTGTTACTTGGTGTCGGGATTTTTATCCGTTCCCTTTCCTGACTTCAGTTTTCTCTTGCCATTTTACATTCCCTATAACTGTGCAAAGCAGTATGTTTGGCATTTGTTGTTAGATGTTAGGTATTTGAAATACAAGTGTCACAGCAGTTCTCTGCCTTGTTTTATTTTATCTGAATGTTTGTGGTTGCGGAGCTCACTGTAGTTACGTCACATGAACTGACTGCTCACATTTCCAGAATTTTATTTTTTTTTTTTGCATTTTCTTTCCAGATAAGAGAAGAAAACTTTGTGGATTTTTTTCTCTTCAATTTCTTCTAAACTAAGACTTCACCTAACGATTACTACACAGACCCTGGACTAGATCTGTGCGAGTAAAGCATTGCATGTGCAAGGGAAGTCTCTGGACAGGGACCTGGTGTTCCCCCAAGCTCTGGACAGGCGGCAGAGCACACAGGCAGGGCAGGAGAGGAAGCTGAAGCTGTTACTCACAGAGTATGTCATCATTTACACGTGGAGCACCTGAGAGGGAAGGACTTGAGCAGCTCGGGATAGGTGAAACCAGTACAAGTGCTTTCCAAGCCATCCCTCCTAGGCCGATGAGGAACACCAGGAATGTGCAAGGGACAAAGAGGAGTGCTCAGTAGTTTCCCGTACAGGCAGCGGCATGGTGTGAGCCCTTCTCTGAAGGTTAGTTTTCTCTCCAGAGTCTTGGGCTCTGTTTAAAAAAAGCAAAGAACTTGTTATAGTTTGGAAGAGTATCAACACATCTGAACGGTGTGTAATAAAAACCAAGTCTGCAGGAGATGTCCACAGCCAGCTCAGTGTGACTGGCCTTACCCACCCAAGTGACACCATGGTTTATATGTCCAGTTACAGCAATTTAAATATTGCCGTTACTGGGAATTTCATTCCTGATGGAAGCAGGGAGAGGTGGGGGTGCAGCCTTCCCATGTCACTGGGGTCGGTTTCTTCTTGTGTTGCCCTACTGCTGGTGTTAAGAGGTGGGTGTAATTTAGGATTTGCCTAAATGGAAGAAGTTAATGTCCAAATAATCCAAGTTGTAAGTGAAGGGTTATACAAGCATAGCATAATTTCCAATAAGAACCACCTCAGAACTTTTGTTTCACCCATTTTAATCATTACGCTCAAATAAGGTTATTCCCAAAGAAGTCTTTGTTCTTTTCCTCCTTTCTGAAAGGAACCACCCACATACCTACTACGGACACGCACAGAACAATATATGCAATGTGTACAAAGCGTGCAGCATATACAACGAACGGACTCGTGCACGCCATCAAAGCCTCCTCTCCACCGGCCCCTACGTTGCAGAAAGAAGCCGAGTCCTGTAGGCCTCATTAGAAATGAAGTGTTGTAACATCAGGTAAAATTTTCCAAGCTAACAGAATGACCTTTCAGTGCGACCCCGGCCTAGGGCTAATGTTAACTTTAATACGCATTTACTCAGTATTGATTACCTGTGTGTGTAGCCATTGTGATACGCCTATAGTGCCAGGAAACGTTAGTGTAATATTTCAGTTAGTCACCCATATAACTTGTATTTATTCACTTGTCATTTATGTGGAAGAACATGAATCTACTTGATTTTTTTTTCTAATGCTATGAATAATATTTATGAAGTTGTTTGTACTTCCAAACCGCAAGGTGGTGAACTCAGAGATATAAAAATGCAAAGAATTGTAATCTCTAAGGAATGAAAATGTGAAATCAAGTGTTGAGCAAGATGCTTCTAAGGAAACAATATATTTTCTGAATTATATTACAAGTGATTTTCTTGCTCTGCAGAATAATTTTTCTTCCCCTCTTTGAAGGAAAGTAAAAAAGAAACCTGGGCATTTCATCCCCCTCTTCAGCCCCTTACTTTAAGAAACGCTTCGGCAGAATATCTTGTCTTTATTTTACTTTCGGTTATCAGTTTGGGAACTTTCATAAACTGCTAGTTTCCAATTCTTTGCCAATGAGGAGGGAATTATGCTCTTTATTTCCCCCTCCCCCTTTTTTTTCTTCTAAATGAGAGCTTTTTGTGATTTTTCTTTCCCCCATGGTATCACATTCTTGGGGTCGTGAAACAGAGCAACGCCTCACAGCCTCAGAGATAAAGCTGGATATGTAGAGATGACACAGAATTATTGGAACAATATTGATTTTGCATTCCTTTATTTTGAGAGGTCTCGATCCAGTAAAAATATTTAACATAACCAAGTCCTACAGGTATGGAGGTGTTTGGGGTTTTTTTTCCTAAAAGAACTTATAAGTGAAATGACATCATGTTTGTCTTGATTATTTGCTGCTTTTTGTGGACAATCATGCAAGATCAGTGAATTCTGAGAATTCCTGCAGCAGATGAAATACCTACTTATGCTGTGCCACCTGCTAAAAGTGTTGCAGTCAGAATAAGAATTTGTGTAAATGCTGGAGCAATGCAGCAAAGGGGAAGGGACCATAAATCAGGAAACTAAAAATTGATAGCAGGGTGTCTCCTGGAATAACAATTGCTGGCTAAGAGTGTTTGTACAGTGGGGTAACAGTTATCAGGGTGTTGTCAGGAAAGAGCTCGTGCTCTGCAGCAGGTTGTACCCAGATAACTAGACCTCAGGCAGAAGGTTGCACAGTGGAAGAGATGTTTCCAACAAATACACTTACAGGTCAAAAGTGGAAAGTGGTTCCTCAGGACCAGGGCCTAGGAGAGACAGTGAGAAGAGAATTGCACAAAGGTGAGAGGATCCTTTTGCAAGGAAAGGAAAGGAGTGATCAGGTGGATCAGCAAAGGGGTTAATCACAAAGTTCAGGGAACAGCGGTGCCAGTGAACAAAGCTGTTTGCTTGGAAAGTTCTGTGCAACGCTGGGCTGCAGCCTGGAGAGAGAAGGCAAAAAGACCCAATCCACCTTACCCACATCTTGGAACCTCTCCAGAAAAGTTCAGTAACTTGAGGGCGGAGGAAACGCCTGATGAGGAACTGCTTAATTGGCATAAAATACTCAGCCTGGGGGAGAAAAAAAGGAGTCTGACAGGAGATCAGCTTTTGGAATAGAAGTAACTAAGGGAGATAACTCTGGAGCTAGATTGGGCCACCACGAGGATTTATGCTGCAGCTAGAACGGGGAGGTTCTTGCTGGGTACTTAAAATGTGCCAGCCTGCTACCCAAATTACTGGGTGGTAGTAACACACATCAGTCTAAGAGCAGAATGATATCTGTGGGGTGAACTATGTGTGTTGTATATTTACAGGGCTATTAAGGGCATGCTGCAATGGAGCCGGTGGGAAAGAGTTTCTTTCTCCCATCGCTTTCTGAATTTCTATATGCTTTCATTTCAAAAGAATGAAAAGTCCAGTCCTGGTGACAAAGAGCGCCTTTGCACAGCCTTCACTTGGTCTTCAGCCAGAGGGAGGGAAACAAAGCTCTTGTCAAGGGTGTGAACTTCCTTCATTCCCTGGGCAGCCGGGCCAGCGAGTGGTGGCGGTGTGTCGCACCAACCATTGAGCATTTTATTCAAAATCAAGGTTTCCTTCTGAAATTGCTGAGCTTAGTTATAAAATCCTTCATGTCCATCCCGCTGAAAGAGAAGAGTTTTTCAGAAGTTTAAATGTTAGGAGAACGCATCTTTCCAATGACAAACTATCCAGTAAATGCCTCGGTTCAGTGTCTCTCAGGCATCTGTTGTTGTTCAGTATTTCAATCAAGTAACCTGGAGATCGTTAAATTTAGCACTGTTAACATACAGGGTGGCTGCGGTGGGAGACAGGGGTGCGTGTATCCTGAGGAAATCGTTTGCAGGCACAAGGGGAAGACTGTACACTGAGCAAAGCAGAAGGGTTATCTAGTAATTCAGCTATAGTCCCGAAAGCCAAAAGTTCTGAATCCCCTCCTCTCCCAGCTCCAGACACTTATTATTTGGCTCTGGACTCAGACGTGTATGCCAAGCAGCCTCTGATCGGCTTTTTTTCCTTAGAAAGCTTGTTAGACATAAGAGCTGTTTCCAAGGTGAAAACCACTTTGAACAAGGTTGCACTTTGGAAAGCAGCAAGATGAGAGAGCTGAATTAAGTTCTGGAGTACGCAGGCAGTGCCCTCCTGCAGGGTGCCTGAAGTCACACAGCTCTGCTCGCTCCTGTCTCTGCCACAATGTGACCTCTCAGAGCAATGCCGTACAGCATCCAAACCCAGCAGCTGGGCAAGGGGCCGGCTTCAGAATTACACCTGTGCTGATGGGCCTGTGAAGAACAGCAGAAAAGCTATGCAGAAAGGGTAATTTCTGAGGAAACCTGACAGATCCAGAGGCTTTTTTAGGGAGAAATCATATCATGTGTGCCACAGCCACCACACTTAGTGTTACACTACTCTGCAGTGCTTTGGAGAAGAGGAGGCTCAGGGGAGACCTTATTGCCCTCTACAACTACCTGAAAGGAAGTTGTGGTGAGCTGGGGGTTGGCCTCTTCTCGCAGATAACTAGTGACAGGACAAGGGGAAATGGCTGCAAGTTGCGCCAGGGGAGGTTCAGGTTGGAGATGAGGAGAAAATTCTTCTCGGAAAGGGTGGTCGGGCATTGGAACGGGTTGCCCAGGGAGGTGGGGGAGTCCCCGTCCCTGGGGGGGTTTAAGGAAAGGTTGGATGTGGTACTTAGGGACGTGGTTTAGTGGGTAATAGGGGGTGGGGGGATGGTTGGACTGGATGATCCTTGAGGTCACTTCCACCCTTAATGATTCTATTCTATTCTATTCTATTCGGCCCGCGTGTCCTCCCTAGAAGCCGGGCACCGGCAGCTGCCAGCAAGACAGCCCCACGGTCAGCACCCCTCGCTTTGCTCTGCGTGGCACCGAGCGCCCACCTCTGTGAAATGTCGCGTTGGCAAGGGAGCAAACGGGTCCCCAGGGCCCGGCAGCAGCCGGCTGGGGCAGCGCGGTCCAGAAAGGAAACGGCACACAAAGGTTTAGAGGTCTCCTGCGCTGCGTTATGTCAAGCGATAGCCCGTTCGTAGGAAGTTAAATAAAATTAATTAGCAGGTACTTTAGCAGTTTGCTCTGATTCTTTCTGGTTTTCTTCCATCCTGCTAGGTCAAAGTACGCAGGTAGTAATACTACAAAAAGGCCTACTGAAAGCACTGGCTTGGCTGACAGGCTACACAGCACTAACGATGCTCTCACGCTCTCACTGCAGGTATTTTTTTACATGTTGCATGGGCAGGTTGGGCTGTTAGAGATACATCCTGGCACCCACTCGTCTTTGGGAACAGTGAGGGGTGCTCAGTTATTTGGGAGAAATATGAAGAGCGATCTTTCTTGATGAGTGCACTTAGGAAAAGGAGCAATAAACAGTCAGACCTCTCGGTGCTGCGGTCTGTCGTCTGACTCAGCTGCGAGGGGAGGAGGTGTTTGCTTTGGCAGAGTACCCTTCCGAACCTCAGGAGGTTCCTTAGGCCAAGGTCTTTGGTCTCAGACAGATTTATGGAGCAAAAATGCTTCTTCAGCCTTTTTCCAGCTCTTTATAGAAATCTGACATGTCTTAAGGAGGTTGTACACAAGCCCAATATTTGAGTGAGACAGGAAGAGTACAGGACATGGAGAGCTTTATAATAACACATTCCATACCACGTGAAGCAATTAAAAAAAAGTGTTTGCATGCCTATGTATGACAGATCTTCCATAATAGGTTGCTAATGCATGTTGGAGGCAAAGCACAAGATTTTTCTTGCAGAGAATGGATAATAGTCAAATGACGGTGAAGTAAATTTAATCATGTTAAATGCAGTTCCTGCTTCTTTGCAATTCTGTCATATTTTGAAGCATCTTCGCTGCAGACAGTAATAACTTAGAAGAACTGAACTCTGAAAGCTAATCGTTGCTTCACGTGAGTATTTACTATCCAGGGTGTTCAGTGCACTTGATTGATCTGGGTAATGCAAAAAGGTGAGGCCAGAAGCACAAGGATTTTATAGCCCCTATAAAGTACTGTATACAGTTTTTGCTCAATTTTATGCTGTTAAACTAAGCATTTGGTATCATATGGCACTTTAAGTACTTTGATTTATGTGAAGACAGAAATTGCATCTGTAATAAACATTCTAAAGTATGAGTTTAAGAGCCATCTACTGTATTTATTTGTGACATAAACACTCACCTGCAATGCATTTGAGAATCATCTGCGACTTAACTCACACTGCACATTACAGCCATTAAGCTTCAGGCAGAGCAAGGTCATATCCAAGGTGAAGACGGAAGCGACTGGGAAGAAAAGGGTGGCATGGCAAATATTTTGAAATAGCAAACGGAAAAAGTCTTTTTCTCCTGTTAAATATTCCAGATATATGAGTGTAAGTTCTTACTCGACTGCAAAGGGTCCTATGTTATACCAGACACGATAAAGTAGAAATCCAGTCTTGTTTAATACGAAATATTTAAGTATCATGGCCATGAAAATAACATGAAAAACCCACTGACATCTTTGAAAAGAAATATAATAAAATCACATGTGTTTCAGGTTTCTGAAAACTCCCGTGAGGATGAATGAAAGCACAGAAACCCTTTGTTGGCCCGGAACCTGCCCCGCCTGTGCTCCGTGCGAAGAATCCTCCCACCGTGACATTTACGATTTTGGTATTGAACTAATTCTGCTCAGTGGGACCTGCTTAAGAGTAACAAAAATGAGTATTTTTTAAATGATGTAGGTAGCTTTTCAAGTGGCTTGAACAGCTGATTCCTCCCCATCTTTGCCTGTTTTTGAATGATAGTAATAGAGTGTGGGAGGGTGGCAATAATGTAACTGGTATTATTAGGAACAAATGACGCGGCGACACTGGCAGAGCGGGACGTTCCCACTCATGCATTTATTTCTTGGGAAATCATAGAATGAGAGAATTCAGATGGATCTCTGCTCTCCCCAGAGCAGGCAGGAGGGAGGACAAGATAAAGCATGACATGTTATGAAATCGTGAACTTGAAAATTTCAGGATAACGCTGCTCGTTTGGGTCATGACTTCA
Organism: Psophia crepitans; assembly: GCA_013399095.1. Lineage (NCBI taxonomy): Eukaryota > Metazoa > Chordata > Aves > Gruiformes > Psophiidae > Psophia > Psophia crepitans. Next base: position 283,987 of record VWZZ01001016.1, on the reverse strand, counting down.
ATAAAAAAGACAAACCCAAGACTTTTTAGTAGAAATAATGAAATTACTGTTAAATAACCTCTCTGTATTCAGCCTTTGAGGTGGTATGTGCTGACCTAGCCGTGTCTCACTGTTCTTACAGGAAAAGGAAGGAGACGCTGTCTTTTTACATTTGTTACACATTGATGCAACAGTGGCGCACTGAATTTCTTACCGTAAGGAAGATGTGGACTGTAATGCTACAGAGATTTATGTGAACTGAAATGGGACAAAAAGATGCGAAAACAGTGCTTAAAATCCTACTGCTAAGGTTGCAGAGGGTCAGGATGATATTCTTTGCTGAGCATTTATTTTTCCAGGAATCCTTTGTCATCGTACTTGGCAGCGACAACGTGCCACGGTTGTCAGAAGCTCTCAAAAATACTTTTGCAGAGTGAGTTTTTTTGGTCTTTAGTGTACAAAACAGTGCCACAAAAATACCCAGGATGAGATCCTGATTCACAAATCAGCTTGAAAGACTGCGGGACATTTTTGTGCTACTTAATTCATTGAAGTCAACCAAACAAGAGCTTTGGTGAGGATATCCCCAGACCTTCTGAAAGCTCTTCGCTGCCCATTGGCGCATACACAGCCGAATCTGACTGTAATATTATCATCCTAACATCACACCTTGCAGTTTAATGTTTACTTGCTGTCTGGTTTTGCCTGTTACGTTGATTATGGGGCTAGAAAGCCTTTTCGGGACTTAGGAAATAGGATCTGTTTTACTAGATCTTCCTTTAAATATCCTCGCTGATAAAACTGATCGAAGCTTACCCAAGACGGTTTCCGTGGGATGCTTTTGTCAAAGCGCTGGCGTCGTGCCCGTGTGAGTTACACGTTAGGTTGATTTGAAATGGCTACGAGAGTACTGTCGTTTACAGAACAAAATCCAAGTACTCCTGCTCCAGACAACGATAAAGCATTAGAATGGCACCTGAGCTGTGGCGGTTCTCTCTCTCTCAGCTTGAACTACCTCTTTGTATTCCCTGTGCCTTTTGCAACAGCCGTGCTTGTGTCCTGGAGGGAAACTAGAGTGGGTGCATGAGAAAGAAAAACCACTCTGTGAATTTGAGACCCAGGAAAGTACTGGGTGGCACGACAACAGTCTCCTGGAATAACTGGGCTCGTTAGCTAGGAAAAAGACTACATTTTTATGTCCATACACAGGCTTTCACTCCGCTCTCCAACGTTTCCCCTTTTATCTGTGTATATGAACCATTTCCCGCTAATTATGGCCCCTGTGAAAGTGGAGGCGACAGCGCAGCCACGCATTACCTTCGAGCTCCCTCAAGCGGCAACGAAACCCTCGAGTTTATGGCACGGGCGCTTTTGCCACGCGGGTTTGCAGTTCAGGGCCGCGTTCCTGGGAGCAGCGACAGTCACTGGGCTGCTCTGGTTTGTAGGAATCCAGGCTGGCGCAGGGCAGCTGAAAATGTGACCCCAGGATTTTGTCAGACGCGTGGAAAGACAGGCGCTGAGCAGGCAGCAAGCGCGTCACGCCCAGCAGCAGATCGCAGCAGGCGCGCTACCCGCACGCGGTATCGGCGTGCTGCGAAAGCTTCGCTGCTCTCGAATGGTTACTGGCCAAGCGAACGACAGAGCAGCTGGGAAGCGGACCCCGTGGTTCACAGCGGGCCGGGTAAAACCCAGCGCTTTCCCTGCTATCCTCCTGAAAGGGTAAATAAACCCTGCGGCTTAAGTCACAACTATTTCTGCCCTCATTGAGAGCCTGTTTTAGTCAGAAAGCAGCATCTGCCACGCGATGGTGTGCACAGGGGATTCAGGTCAACTGTCAATTTTGACAACTGACAGAAGGCTGGGCCTTTTTACAGGGAATAAGCAGCTTTTTCAGGGGGTTCTCTCCTCAGGGCAACGATGCTGGGCACGCCGGAGGCGGCTGACGCGCTCCCGCCCCACGAGGCCNGAACGACAGAGCAGCTGGGAAGCGGACCCCGTGGTTCGCAGCGGGCCGGGTAAAACCCAGCGCTTTCCCTGCTATCCTCCTGAAAGGGTAAATAAACCCTGCGGCTTAAGTAACAACTATTTCTGCCCTCATTGAGAGCCTGTTTTAGTCAGAAAGCAGCATCTGCCACGCGATGGTGTGCACAGGGGATTCAGGTCACTTTTGGCGTAAGAAGATGACAACTGACAGAAGGCTGGGCCTTTTTACAGGGAATAAGCAGCTTTTTCAGGGGGTTCTCTCCTCAGGGCAGCGATGCTGGGCACGCCGGAGGCGGCTGATGCGCTCCCGCACCACGAGGCCGGTTTCGGAGGGGATCTGGGGGAGTTCTTTG
>VWZZ01001016.1:231617-281448 GCA_013399095.1 Psophia crepitans | reverse complement strand
TTGTGCTCGCTCTCATGTGCTTCCTGGGTTTCGGTAGGTGGCGGCGGCGGCTGGCGGGGGTGCTGGGGTCGGGGGTGCTGAGGCCGAGCTCTGAGGCGGTTCCTTCTCCTTGCAGGCAGCTACTTCTGCTACGACAACCCGGCGGCGCTGCAAACGCAGGTTCAGCGGGTGAGTAGCTGCCTGGGGCGGGAGTGGGGTTAGGGAGACGGGGAGGGGGGGGACGGGNNNNCGGTGCCCTGGGCTGAGGGGGTGCGGAGGCCCCGGTGCGGAGGCCCCGGTGCGGAGGCCCCGGTGCGGAGGCCCCGGTGCGGAGGCCCCGGTGCGGTTCCTCTCCTAAAGCGTCGCTGCGGAGGAGCGGGTCCCCAGCCTGGTCACCATGTGCTCTGACTTGTAAGAGGTTCTACTCGGGTACTTACTCTGTGCCCCTGTAATTGCCTTAGGAGTAATTCCTTTTCCTGATTCCCCTCCCATACCTAGGACATGAAGGTGAACACGGCGCAGTTCATGGCGCTCTATGCCTGGTATTCCTGGCCCAACGTGGTTCTTTGCTTCTTTGGAGGCTTTCTGATAGACAGAGTGTTTGGGATACGGTAAGTGTGATGCCAGTGTCGTGCGTATTCAATGGAGGGCAGGCCTAAAGTGCGTGTGAAGTACAGGCTTTATGTTACAAATTTTTTTCCAAATTGTAATAAGCTTTTTTTTTTTTCCACGTGCTCTAGGAATTTATAGTGGTATAAATGAGCTTCCTTCCCTTAATGGCTAAAACAAATGACTTCAAAAAGGCCCATCTGTACAACCCCTTTTCAGGAAGCTGGCAAGCTGTAGCATTTATTACAGAGACCTTTTACTGCATACCCACCTCCCCTTGTTCCCTTGCTGTAGGTCTCACATGTTGTTTTACAGGGAAGAAGAGCCCAGCTATGCACTGAGTGATTTTTATTTGTCTTACAGGTTGGGCACTATAATATTTAGTATCTTTGTTTGTGTCGGGCAGGTAAGTGCCAACGAGAGGGTGAAGGGTGATGCGTGTGTGAGGCTTCTCTACTGGGCGTGGGGGAAAAAGCCCAAGCAGCTTCTCGCGTAGTAGTGGAGAGTTTAAATGGGAGAACCGTGGATCGTACTGGGGTAATTGGGAGCAGATGGAGTAACTGGGAACTGAGGGCCTCAAGGGAGGAGTGAAATAAGAATGTGAAGGAACCAAATGTTCTCTCTCTTTGATGCGGAACCGCTATGTGGGTGTATTTGGGTGGGGTGTGATGGTCAGGGTGTTTTCTGACTGCAGTTGGAGGGTGGGCCAGGTTGGGTATCGTGTAGCCAGCGGGATGATGTATAAGAGGTGCAGAGGGAGTAAAGGCAAAAAGCTGGGAGTAGAAGTGGGTGTGGAGTATTTCTGCAGGTCTGGGAGGGGAAAAGCGTTTTTGTTTCTGTTTTGAGATGGTTCTAATCTGTTCTGTACTTCGCATGTAAAAACTGTAATTTTCCCCCAAATGTTTACATGGCAGGTGATTTTTGCTTTGGGAGCACTAGTTAATACTTTCTGGCTGATGGAACTGGGCAGGTTCATATTTGGGTAAGTCTAGAGGAGTCTGTTATGTGCTTGCTGAGGTAAGGACCGTCTTTCTGTGTCCTAGAAAACCGTTACCATGTTTGCACTCAGGCAGGATCGTTGTGTTTTGAGGCACTCCAGTTGCATCCCCAGTCTAGCTTAAAGTTAGGAAACAAATATGAGGACTTGGCAGGTCTTACTGAATTCAGAAGTTATACAGCTACCCAAATAAAGACATGCAGTAAGCTGATAACATGGTGTTACTCCTCCTTTTCTCTTAATTCTTGCTTTCCTAAATAAAAAAAATCCTTAGCAAAAAAAAAAAGAATTACAACAGGTCTCCTATGGTGGCAAAAACTGGGAGCAGATGTCAGAAGAAATACCTGCAAGCTGTGAGTGTGCCACAGCATGAAGATGTTGGAAAACCTGACCAACTGTGTGGAGTGGTGGGCAGGGGACTCATTTAAATTCAGATTCCAGGGAAGGTGCCGGCTTTTGGTTTTGTTGGGGTCAGGATCTCTACTGCTTGGCTCTTGAATACGGGAGATTCTTTGTACTCTTAGTTATTGTTAAGGCACTGCAATTCTCTCTGAACTGTCTTTTAAAGCTTCTGTTGCCTTTCGTATATGCATCAGATGTACCTGCACATAGATAAATATCTCTGAAACACGATCATCGGTATTGCCAGCAGCTGATTGCGTGTTGCAATTAATGTGTTTTCTTTTGTGCCTTCCTTCCCTTTTAGGATAGGCGGAGAGTCCTTAGCGGTGGCACAGAACACGTATGCGGTCAGTTGGTTTAAAGGCAAGGAGTTAAACCTGGTGTTTGGATTACAGCTGAGCATGGCCAGGATTGTAAGTGTAAAACCAGTTAGCTTTAATTCGTAGCTGTTACGGTGTGCGGCTTGTCCGGGCACTGAGGCGGGTGGAAAACAGCATTTCTGATGCTTCCTAGGGAGGGTTAGTTAAAAATGGATATGAAATCTCAATTTGAAGGTTAAAAATTTGTGGTAAATAGGCAAAGGCTATACGAGGAAATGGGTTAATAAGATTTCTCAAAACCTGTCAAACTTCTGCAGGTGGTGTTAGCATAGATTACTGGGTGGGACAGTCACTGTGCTGCATTTCATCGGACTAATTGTTTCTTGGCGTATCATAAAACATTGGCGTAACTGAGTGTAGCTTGTGGCTTGGGGACTAAGTGCAGCCTGTGGTGAAGGAGTTGGGGTGGCTGCTTTAAGAAATCCCCATCCTTATGTGCTCTCGCATGATCTTTTTGTGTCGCTGTTGCTGGTTCTGACAGGCGCTGTGTGACTGCCTCCCAGCTCTGCCGGTTCGGTTTGATGTAACAGCACTGCTGCTAGAGGTGGCTTTAGAGGAGTACACTGGGGGTGGAGACATGCCCCTCCTCTTAGGGGTCCTCTTCAGCAGCCTGTGGTATCTTAAACCACTGCAGGTGTTTACCTCTGTGCAACAGGGTTGGCTGGGTCTGGGTTGATGTTCAGGCTGTTGCTAATTAGCAGTTGCCTCGTCTCGGCTGAGCTGCAGTTAACTGTTGTTAGCTGTGATGTTACAGCCTGGATCCCCTCTCTAGGGGCAGACAGGGAAGAAGTGCTGTCAGGTGGGAATCCTGTCTGCTTTAACAAGTGGTATTAAATTCAACTCTGTTTATGAGCTAATGCAGTGTATGATGTGGATTTTATGGCACTTCTAATGTGTCAGCTGAAATGCTGTTAGAGTTGTCTCAAACTGTAGTGTTTGATGGTATATTATTGTTGCAAGGATGAATTTGTTACAAGTGCTGACCAAACCAGCAGGGAATAACTTCATCGTTGCTGCTGATGATTTATGTTCCCTGTGTAGCACCTCACCTGTTGGTTTTATGCGCTGTTCGAGGAGCAGTCTGCCTAATGTTCCGTTTGAATTCATGTAATTGTGAAATACAGTATTCTTCATGTGAGTCTGTTCTGCCTAGGGGAGCACAGTGAACATGAATATCATGGGATGGATATACTCTAGAGTTCAAGATCTCCTGGGGTATACTGGTCCCAGTACTCTTGGGTTGACTCTCATGATAGGTCAGTAATATATTTGAATTGTTGTTACCTGCTATTTTAGGCTTCTGAATTTGAACAGCATGCATACATGGTGGTGATTTCTTACTAACATGATGGTAGGACAAATATATTTGAGACTAGGAAGAGCAATTCAAATACTGTTTGTATTAATAGCTAATATTCTTATGCAGAATGTGTGATTGCTGCATCTGAAAGTGCTGTGTGATTCTTGTGGCTGCCAAATTAAAGTTTTTATCTTATGGAGATGAAACATTTAATGTGCTTTGAGTAAAGGACAGTCTTGAAAATTTTTGGAAGGCTGTTATGTCAAAGCTAGTGTGTGTATTATGTCAAAGCTAGTGTCTGATGTGTGAAAGTGAAATTTCAGCTCCCTCTGGGTCCATGTTCCTTTGCTTTACACCGTACTCTGAGCTGTACAGCTATTGAGCCTTATACATAAGACAAGCTGGTGCTAAATCTAGGTTGTATTAGATACGTAAAGGTACGGTACACTAGTTGTGCTTAAAAGGCAAATTACTGCTGAACAACTAAACGTGTCGCGTTGCCTTCTTGCAGGTGGCGTAACGTGTCTCTTTTCACTGAGCTGTGCGTTAATCCTTGCTTATCTGGACAGGAGAGCAGAGAAGCTCCTTTGTAAAGAGCAAGGGAAAACAGGTGAGTGGGCTGGGGGGGTGGCTGCCTTGGGCTTCCTTCTAGAGCAGACCCTTCCAGCTACTCAGTGCACTGCACGTGTTTGCATTTTATGTAATTCAGTGGCTGAATTTTATTTATAAAATATAGATGTGTAATATTTTATTTATAAAGCCTGTAGAGAGCCTTCCAGTTCACACGAATTGGATCCATGCCATTGCCACTTTGTTTTGTTGGAATTAGTCTTATTTCCTTTAATGCGTGTGCAAAACCATGTGGCTCTTCTCCATCAGTGTGTGGTGTTTGAGTTTTCCATGAGGGAGAACTTTGACCAATTAAACTCAATTTGAGATCCAAGTAAAAGCATATAGCATGAGGCTTCAGATGTGAATTCTGCTAGCTGTTTAAACATTTCCTTGAAAAGGTGGTTTGTTTTTAATTCTGCTGCGTAAGACTTTCAGAGGCTTTGGAGGAAGTGTATATCCAGCTTGATGTGGGTGAGATGATTTGTTCCTGGCTCTGACACTGTTGATTTAGCAAGAGTTGGTTAACAATATACAGGTCCCGTGTAAACCTTCAAACAAGAGAATAGGCAGTGGCAGGAGTATGTGCTTTAGTAGTGACTTGCGATCATCTTAATGCTCACTCAGTGTGGATGAATTTCAGATGTGCTTATGCTGACTGAAACAATGTTGTCTCTTGCCCCACTCCAGGCGAAGTGATTAAGCTAACGGATGTGAAGGACTTTTCTTTGTCCTTGTGGCTTATATTTGTAATCTGTGTCTGTTACTATGCAGCGGTTTTTCCATTCATTGGACTTGGAAAGTAAGTGTCTCTTGCTTACGCAGCGATTCCACTTGACTTTGGCTAGGGTTTTAACTAGCTGCTTCCAAAGGGAGAGGTGCAGGTTAATATTTAAGCATCCCAGATGGCTACAGAAGAACCGCTGGTCTCCCAGCAAGGCTGTGCTGTGGTTTGTCACTTCTTCTGTGGCCTGGTTCGCTATGTTTGCCATACAAATAAACGCCACTCTTATGGTTTCCTTATCTGCTGTGCTTTGTGGACGATACCGTTGCTTAACATAAGCTGAGGTGTCAGAACTCAGAAGCACGATGCACGCTCCGTTTCCTGATTAAAACTTGATACAGATTTAAAGCATGCCCTGAGTTTTGGTGTGGAAAGCTGTGGTCAGCTGTCATGTAGATTCCTTCCAAACTGGTAGGCTATTGAATATGAGGTGGGTGCTTAATGTACTTTACTTTGGATGAAGTTCTCTGTGCTGACTCTGAAATATGTCAAGTTGAAACCTGAAGCAGGTTTCCCTGTTGAACCACACGATCTGATTGAATGGCTCAATCAAATGGGGTTTGAATATACCTGGAATTAGGAACAGATCACTTGAGCTCAGTGCCTGCTTTGTGTTGGCTTGGAGAGGCTGTACAGTCGCCAGTGCAGAGGCCTGGTTTTGGCTTGTGCGTGCGTTTGGCAAAGTCTCGCTCTGGTCTCTCGCAGTACGCTCATTGCTAACATCTCCTTGTCGGGTTATACGCTGGTGAGGTACTTTGGATGCTTTCCCCAGAGTGTCATTTGAATAGTCCTTAGACAAAAGTCTATAGAGTCTGGTAAGCTCCTAAATGCGGTATAAATGAGGAGCTGTGATGGGGTGTTTATATCAAAGCAGTATTAAAACTTTTTCTGTAAACAAGGCTCTTGTGTCTTTACTTCGTCTAGCTCAATTTTTCTTTCATATCATGCAGGTCTGTGTTTTTCTAAATCTGTTTTTTTCTTTAGGGTTTTCTTCATTGAGAAATTCAAATTTTCATCTCAAGAAGCAAGTGCAATTAACAGGTATATTGTGGCTGTTTTAACAAGTGAATGTGGTGCTGCCATGGTCTAGGGGGGGGTGTGTGTCTTTGGGCTCTGGCCATGTGGGAGGAAGTTTGGGATCTACTGTTGCAGGTGGTGACTCACATTTACATGAACAGATAGCTTTCACATGGCCCAAGCAATAATTGGGAGGTGTGGGTGTATGTTTAAATAAAAATGTCGTGGATGTTCACACTGAAGAACTGGGAAGAAAAGGTTCTAAGAGAATTCCTTTTGGGAATTTTGACTTCTGGAGTCTTGTTTGGGTGTTGGGGGTTTTTTTTGTGTGGTTTTTCTTAGGGCCTCACAAGTAACAGGGGAATACAGTGTTTTGTCTGGAGATACTTCTGTCATGTAACACCTACAGCTGTCCGTAGCTGGAGAGTGTTCAGTTCTCTTATTTTTATTCTTTTGTAGTATTGTGTATATCATATCGGCACCCATGTCCCCAGTCTTTGGACTCCTGGTGGATAAACTTGGAAAGAATATCATCTGGGTTTTGTGTGCTGTAGTAACTACACTTGCTTCTCATATTATGTTGGCTTTTACCTTCTGGAACCCTTGGATAGCAATGGTAACTAATTCTCTGAGACCTAGAGCTATGTGTGATAAAATAAGAAATGGGGTTGATGATGAATTATTATTAATATTATATTACTACTATGCTAGGTGCTCATTTTTCTCTTAAAACTTATTCTTCTCATGTAGTTTGGAAACTTACTGCTATCATGTAATTAAACCACTCTCAACGGTTTTAAAGTGTTTATAATGTGCTGTATTGGGTAGTGGTAAACCTCAATAAAAATCTGTTACTGATTTCCCCTTCCTAGGTCAGATTCCCTGAGAAATTGCCTTTGAACCAAGGTTTACAAGCTTAAATATGGTGCTCACCAGTGTATCAGGGTTAAAAATAGGGTCCTTGGCTTTCAGGTATTTTTCTAGTGAGTTGCAGCATTGATCTCTTTCTCTGGGTAGTCAAGTCAGGCTCATTACTTAATGCTAATTAGATAGAGTTTAATTTGTGCGTCACTCCTGGAAAAAGTTCTCTCCTAGATATGCACATTTATTTAGACCAGTATTGTAAAAAGTGTTATTTTAGCTTTCTTCTTCCTCTTCTGGGGGAAAGGGAAAACCAATATCTCAATTTATAAGAACTTTACAACGAAAAACCGTCTTGTCTGACATCTGTTTGTTTTTATGTATTTCACCAGTGTTTGCTAGGAGTGGCCTACTCGCTGCTTGCCTGCGCCCTGTGGCCCATGGTGGCCTTTGTTGTTCCAGAACACCAGCTGGGAACTGCTTATGGCTTGTAAGTACTTAGTCCTGATGCTGTTGAACCACAGAGCACCCAGCAGTTCTAATGCATTAATGGTTAATAATTCCTCCAAGTTGACTCCAGCCGGCAGTCTCGTGCAGTTTCAGCATGTTTTTGTGTGGCTGAACATGTGGTTGTGGTAGGTACACAGAAACTTCTGCTAAAGTGTGGAGTCATGACTGTCATCTATGCCGTAATACACGGGCAGAAGTTAATCTCGTTGTTTGCTGCCGCTAACGATGTTTTCTGTGAAGATAAACTTCTGCACGGTGGTGATCCTTTGTTTGTGTGTTAGCATGCAGTCTATCCAGAATCTCGGTCTGGCCATTATTGCTATAGCAGCTGGGATGATTCTGGACACAAGAGGATACTTGTTTCTTGAAGTCTTCTTCAGTGCTTGTGTTTGCTGTAAGTAGTGACACCGAGAATGCGTTCTGTATGTTCAGGGCGCTCTATAAGGCTTCTAAATATTTCCTGTAAAACAACGATAATTTTTTTCTTACTGTGCCATTGGGTCGAGGTTTCAGCTGGGGCAATGCTGAAAGTAACTCAAGCCTAGTGCAGTGTTTTGAGGTTTTCTTGAAGTGATTTAGTGTGAGGTGTTTCAGTGTTTGGGGGGGGGAAAAAAGAGTAAAAGGGTGGGTGAATGATACTCTTAAAGGAAGGCTATGTTTGAGGGCTGGTATTGATACACCTAAAACTAAAATAACCTTTTTTCTGAGTTAGATGCTACTTATGAGCATAGAGGAATTTTCAAAAGCAACTAAGAGATGCTGCTGGCAAAAAACTCAACAGCTACCATGAAAAATCTTAGTTGTTAGTTGGTTGTGTGTTAAAGCTGTTGTCATTGTTGTAAATAATTTCTTGTTAGCCAAAACTGTCCTCTTTTTTTTTTTTCCAGTGTCACTAATAGCTGTAGTCATGCTGTATTTTGTGAATCACCTCACAGGTAAGCGTTCTCAGCTTCTCGTGATGTTTGTGTTTGTTGTAACTCTTGAGGTTATCAGGCTGAGTGTGTGCAGGTTGTAGTGTGGGTTGGGAACAGGAGCGTCCCTTGCTGAGGCCTGTCCTTGTAACGTCTCCATAGATGCTGCAGCATGTAACTCCCTGAACCTTGCTGTGATGTTACACCTCACTGTCCCTTCAGCACATGCCTGGGATATTCTGCACCTTTTTCTAATCTGTGTATGAAACTTGTCTGTAGATCTATCTGCAAATACCAAAACTTAATTTTATAGCCTTTCCTTCAAATAGCAGTGTTCATACTGCTTCAAAATGTAGAGAGAAACTACTGAAAGATCTGGGAGGGATACTAATTTGTTTCTTTCCTTTTGTAAAATGGCTCCACTGATTTCCTTTGTCAAGTGCTCTGAGAATTTCTGTAGTGAAATCAAAGATAAACTACAAAAAGATCAATTTTAAAGTTTGTTACTTCTGTTGCAGGGGGTGATCTCAACTGGTCTGCAAAGAAAAGGGAAAAACTGCAAAAAGTAGCTGCAACTGAGTAAGTAGAAAGAGTCGTCTCCTTAGGAAATGTTTAACTTGAAGTAATTAAGTAGATTACTGTCTGAACTCAGTCTCTTTTGTAGGTCTGCCATTTATATTGAATGTTACAATCTTTCTTACAAGATAGTAGTAGGATTTCACATTCCTGCCTCCTGTGAATAATTAGAGGAAGTAGCAATTAACCACATCTACTTGCCTGACACTCTTGCTTCCTATTTATCTTCATTAGTTTCAGTAACCCCAACTGAGTGGAACTGAAGCACTTAACAAATAATAAATATCGCATTGCTTGTTTAAAATGTGCTTTGTTAATATGGTGCAACTATTACCTGGACTGAGTGTCAGCTAATGCACAGACCAGGTTTTTTTCTTCTAAAGCATCATATTAAAAGCTAGGTTTCTCTCCTGAAGAAACTACGCTCCAGTCACTTCCACTTCCAGCTTGGTCCTCTTGCTGTCTTATTTAGAAGTCTTAATCCAGCTTGTCTGTGAAAACTGTGCTTTGGGTCTAAATTGCAGTGCTAATGTGAAACTCAGTTTGTGGTCAGATCTGTGTCATAAATGTTAGATTGCAGTGCAGTTTCCATTTAAAAAACCAAAATGGGGCAGGAATATTTCCATAAAATGGAATCCATTTCCTTTAAAAGGAAACGGTGGGCTTAGGGCAGAAATGGTTGAAATAAAGCAAATTTTGACAGTTCATCCAAGTATGCAAATTTCATTTTGTGGGAGAATCGAATGTCCCACTTCCCTCCCCGCAGAAACTAAGGGCAGTAGCGCTCTTCAGAATAGTAACTTTAAAAAAAAAAATCTTCATCCTTGCTCTTCAGAAAACATAGGTGAGATGTTCAGGGTCGTTGCTGTGCGTAGCCCTGGCAGCTGGAGCGGGGTACTCTTGCTTTGAGTGTCATTTGGCTAAACAGGAAGGTGTCAGTCCCCTTTTGCTGGGGTGTTCCTGGAGGTTTGGCACACTGGATTTATCCCCTCTGCACAGTAGTGTACTTGCTTTTTTGTTTGCTGTCCAAGAACGTTGAATGAGGGGTAAAAGCTCTTGGTAGATACAGAATGCTTACAAGGGGGTGAAACACTGGGGCAGTCTTACAGCTTCCAAATAACTGCCTTGTACTGGGGGAAGAGGAGAGAAAAAGCGTTGTTTGGTAAAGTCCATCAAGAGATGTCACCTTAGAGGCAAAACAAAAGACCCTTTTGCTCAACCTTCTCCATTATCTACTTAACCGTCTAGAAAACCTGCTTTTCTTAGGCAGACATAGTGTAAAGTCTGTCCGTCAGAGTGAGTTTGGGCAGCCTGGTTTCTGTCCTGATGACCTTGTTCAAGATGCTTCTAGTAGTGTCTCAGGACCCAAAAACTGTGTTACCTTTTCCTAGTTTTAACTAGTGCCTTGAGGACTAAAAACAAGTGTATTGGAGAATGCAGTGTCAGTGGGGATGAAGTCTTGGCTAATGTATTGATGTGTTTTGGGTTTTTCTTTTTACGTGTATTTAAAGCAAATGTTCAATTTGCTTAAGGGTAGAACCAAGTCTAAGAAACCTGAGGTTCTGCTCTTCTGATTTGAACTTGTTTTGGTGACAGTGTGTTTGAGAACTGTTGGAGAGGGCATTTTGTGGCTCCAGTCATAGTTCAACATTTGTTGTGGGAAAGTGCGTCAGTACGCAGCTATGTCACAGCTTTCCAAACAATGTCGCTGGGATTCAGGCTGCTTTTGTGTGAACAGCCCTGAATTTTCCTCTCAGGAAATGCTTTCTGTTCTGACCTAATTCAGCTCAATGAGTCTCTTCACATCTTGAAGTTCATTTGCCTGTAATGGTGTTGGATTTCGTTAGTTTAATAGGCAACTACATTTTGCCAGCAGATCTCACAGCTTGTAAGTCCCTTCCAGATAAATATTTTGCTTACAAGACATCTCTTATAAATGGACTTTATGGATTTCTTCAAAACCAGACTTGTAGCTGTCCGTATGGTGATACTTAAGTTAGTCTTGAGAGAAATCAAAACTCCTGTCGACAAGATCTAGATGAAGTGTGGTGGGGTGTAAAGCGGTTTTGATTCTTGTCCTAATTCATGGCTTTGTTACGCCTCGGAAAACTCAAGGGAAGTAAAAGCTCACCGGACCTGGCGAGCACATGAGCGTGGTTGTGATGAGTATCACCCCGAGCCAAAAGGTTGCAGGTGGTTTTTGATACAAATGCTACAAACCCCACCTTGTACCCAGCAGCAAAGGAATTCTGCGCCCAAACAGAGCTGCTTAGGGTCTGCCTGGCCCGCGTGGGATCTGTGTACCGCTCCCAGTGCTGGCGGGGAAAGGTGCCTTTGTGTCACTGTATGCTGTGGGATATAGTGTCTTAGAACGATGTTTTCAGTAATTTTTATTACAATGTTTTTTGCAGAAAAGAAATTTGAATAGCAAATATCATCCAGAAGTGGGGAGCGTTTGATCAGCATCATGCCAACTCGAAGAACTGTAGTGGTGTTTAGTTTGGTGGTCAGCACTGGACAGTAGCTCTTTGGAAAAGGAACTATCGCGCTGGGGGGTTTTGCAGCAAACGGCTTAATGTTACGCTTTGTAACCGGTTTTAACTAACGCCAAATCATCTCTGAATCTGAACAGAACGGGTTTACAGCATTTGACACTGTTTAAGCTGTCACTGGACAGAGGGTGCTCTGCAACCCGAGGCAGCCATGTTTATCGCAAGATAAAGACTAGTCTGAAGTGTCTTCCATGTGCAGCACCACCAGTTTGGTGGGGCAGAGGCTTCTTTACCTAGTGGCATTTTATGTTCTCTCGTTGCCTCACAGAGCTTAGGAACAGGTCGCTGTTACTGCCTTTGTCACTGTCGTAATGCAAGCCACTGTCTGAAGCTAAAGTGTATTTCGGGCTCTGTTTGGTCCTGTTTCTCCTCAAGACTTAGGAGGAAATTGAGCATCAACGCTCTGGTCAAATATTGCCTCTTTTGTAGGAGACTGCTATTAATTCTGAAGACTGCTGAGCAGTCTTTTACTTGCATTTTTGACAATTGATTCTTTTTGTATTGTAATCTTTTATTTTAAGGAGTGAAAGCTTGTTTAATAAAGAGATAGTAAAAAAAAAAAGTTTGTTACAGAAGCTCACCGAGCATGTTGTAATCTGTGAAAACCGAAAGGTTTATCTTTCTACTGAAGTCTTGCAATCTAAATAAAAGGAAACTGCAGAAAACAGCCTCTCTCTTTCTTTATGCTGAATTAGAGTAATCCATACGCACATCTTAGTCTCTTTTAATCTGCTCACCAGGAGTCATCTATAAACATTGCAAGCTTTTCCTTGTTATTAAAACTAGAACTGCGCACACAAGATGAAGTTGCTGGGGTTTGCAGTGCAAATGTCTTAAACCGATTTTCTTTTCCAGAGTGGAAGAACAGGAGAGGCTCAGACGTCAAAATGAAGATGACTTGGCTAAATTACAGCCAAAAGCTGATGACTTTAGTTTAAGGAATAAATACCTCTCCAAACTAGGCGCTCAGGTATTAGTAACGAAGTAGGAGGTTTAATAACTAAGAGTAGAACAACGAGCTGTTTAAGAACTTGGCTTATTGTTTCAAGTAGCCAGCAAATCAACCTCTGATTAAAATGCTGAACGTGTGCTTGTTCTCAGAAATGAAGTCTCAGCAATGCTAATTAAAAATCTAATGAAGAAAATGAATCAATGGCTGATGAACCAAAGAAGTTGCGGAGCAGGCTTCTTATGATGCGTGATTTTCTAATTTTATTTCTTTGCAGCTACCAGGTAATTACTCTTCCTATTTATCGACAATGGCACACAGAAGCGTGTTGAAATAGCATCTTGCTCCGCTTGCAAAAGCAGAAACACGCTGAAGTTCCTGGTACACAAAACCTTGTTTCCTGTACTGACAACCACCGCAGCAAAAGCAGAACGATGCACCGTACTTCCCTGCAAGCGTAGAGCCTGTCTGTAAAACACTTGGCTTAAGCTCCCCCTCCGCACCGTGGGTAAATAACACGGGTACGGCTGACGGACCTCCTGGCTGTCTGTTTGAACCCACGAGCAATGTGCTGCACCCTCCTGTGTAAAATACTCAGTGAGTAGCTCGAGTCAGTAGGTAACACTCGATCTCTTCAGCGATGTCTGAGGTGGGGAAGCTTTGATTCCAGAATCCAGTTGCTGTGAACCCAGCCTTGAGGTAGGCACCGGTTATTTCGCCTCTCAAGTTGGACAGCTTGGTTACCGTGCTGGATAATGGTCTGTTCGATTTTTCTGCAAGAAAAGTGGAAGGAAGGACTATCTTTTGTGGTCCAAGCAAATACTTCAGAGGAAACTAAACTCTACAATTTCAGTGTTACAGATCAAAAAGTGAATGAAATGCCAGGTCACAGGCTTAGCAATAAACCTCACGTAAGTCCTGATTAATGTGAATTCTGGGTCTGTTTTAATAAAAGCTTTAAATAGGTGATGGCACCTGTATTTTCTTACCCGTTTAGTAACGTGTTGTTGCCCTTGGTGGTTGTTGAGACTTACATGTGTATTTTTAATTTTTTTTTTTTTTTAAACAAACATGACTTCTGCTTTTCCCCAAGGAAAATGTAGAGTTTCTGGGGAAGAGTAACTTTGAGGATGTAAAGGCAAAGTTTCCCCCCACTGATGGGTTGATGCATTTTTCTTTCTTGAGGAAGGAAGGAGTGAGATTCTTGTTCTTCTGTTGCTCTTCATCTCCTCCAGACTTCTGCTTCTCCTCCAGTTCTGATGCGTTATGGTTGTAGCTAACTCTTCTGCTGATACCCACAGGTCGGCCTTCTGCATGTGACATGACAGATGGTAACTGTGAGCTTAATGTCATGTTGAAACTTTATTTTCAGTTCCTAAATTCTCTGTACCCTTGAGCATCTTGCCAAAGTACTGTGGTGGACTTCTGTAAATGATACAACTTCCCGTGTCAGCTCAGCTCCAAATGCCCCTTCTGAGGGGTCTGCAACAGCTGCCCAGGGAGGGGGGCAGTCCCCGTCCCTGGAGGGGTTCAAACAGCGTGTAACCGTGGCCCTGCGAAACAGGGGTTAGCAGACGTGGGGGTTTGGGTTGGCGGTTGGACTTGATGATGTTAGAGGTCTCTTCCAACTCTAGCAATTCTATGGCTCCAGCCTGTTGATTTCCTTGGCCTTGTTTTTTCACTTGTGCGTGTGAAGCGTAGGAGTCCTCTGGCTTTTGTTCCCTTGTCCACCAAGAAATTCCTGGTAGGATAGGGCCTTCCTCTTGCTATTGCCAGCTGGTTTGCTTCCAGCCCTGCGCTAGGAAGTCTCCCTTCGGTGTTTGTACTTCAGACTTTCAGCACGTTCTTCATGGGTTCAGGTTGATCATCAAGGGGAAAACTGGTCTTTGAATTGTGAAATGCCGTTTCTTTTTGATAGTGAAAATGGGGTTGTGATCGCTGTGGGAGGGACACGGCCGGCAGCTACAGCAGCAAGCAGACCGCCCGCCTCGGCCGGCGGAGGGGCTGCTCGAGCATGTGCTGCTGGAGTAATTCTTACTGGGCAATGTTGCTTGAGCCCTCATTGCAATGACGTTGGGATGGCTGGAGCTGAAAGCTGCTTATCTTCTAAGACTTTTTCCTTCTGCAAAGCTTCCCCTAATGGCTTCTCCCCCCAGCAGCCTTAGCAGCTGGTGGTACCGTGGGGCTCTCCTGAGTTCTTTAAGTACAGAGTCTGTGACTTGGGTACCACTTCTGGACTGTGATGTCTGCCCAAATGCTGCTGGGGCCTAGGCACGCTTGTCTGGAGATGGTTGTGGAAGAGCGAGTAAATGTGGTAGTAAACAGTAGGTCAATAGAGTATTTTATTAAATATATCTGGGCAAGTTTCTGAGGGAGGTGTAACTTATGAAGAATATAAATGGTGTTACTCATCTCTGCTATTGCTTCTGCTGCTCACAGCAGGTACCCCAGGCACGGGGGACTCCCAGAGCTGCTGTGGCTTTCAGGTGGCTCTGTTCCTTTCCATTGGGTGGGGAGTTGTGGGTTGTTTGTCTGGGTGTTGTGGTTGGGGTGGTTTTTTTGTTAGTTTTAGGGGTTATTGCTGGATGTTTCAATGGGCTTTCTCATTTAAAAAAAAATAAATCGGTTAATATTCCATTGCACCCCTTACCACTGTAGGTGCTCTCTTGCTATTTCTGTTCTGCAGGTGGTCAAGCAGAGCTGGTGAAACGAGCTGCATCTCCGAGTAACGTGACACTCTCTCCCTAATAGGTTTGCGCTGCGTCCTGCTGGATGGGGCAGATGTGTGTGGGTGTGAATGGGAGGCCAGGAAGCCCTGGACTTCAGTACACGCAGTGTGCTGTTTCACACAGACCTCTTTTAAAGGAAATCTGGAGAGCCTAGAAATACTCTGTAAATATTTAAAATTCTCCTGCATATGAATCACGAAATACCTCTTTCAAACATTCAGTGGTAGTGTAGCTGCCCCAGTGACACTGCAGTGCTCCTGGTTTCATGGGGTTCTCAAAGTAGGCAAATGTTTTTGCACATTTGAGATTATTATTTATTTTTTTTTTCAGAAATACCGGTCACTAAGAACAGCACGACAAAAGCATTTGTGCCATAAAAGTAGTATGAACAAGCTTTTTATCCTCCAGAAACTTCTAGAACAGCAGGAGTAGTGAACTGTTCTTCACCCTGAACCTCCCCAAAGGTCCGTCTTTGAGGTGGCCCCAGAGCACGGCAGCAGGAATGGTTTGGTTTGTCACTACCCACGAGTAGTGCCGAAACCAGCTTGCGTGGCCCTGCTAAGCAGCTGTCAGAAGTGGTGGGTTTCTGTTGTTACCAACCTCTCCTGAATCTGAATCAACAGATTGGAAAGTCAAGCTGCTCTGTCTCGTCGCCAAGCCTCCGTCTGCTGAATGTTAGGGGCAGGAATAGAAGCAGCCTGGGCTGGTGGGGTGGTTTAACCTGGATTCCCTGTTTGAATTCACCTGTGTTACTGGAGTCCCACCATGCGTGGGGGGGGGGGGCGGGACACGACAGACAGCAGATGCGCTGCTGCCCAGAGTTCGATGGACGTGATCTGAAGTAAAGGGCTTGAATTTTGGTTCACTTAAATAAGGAGAAAATGTTCATAAAATAAGTCAAAGTGGTTCTGTCTGTTTAGTCTGGGCTCTGACTCGTGTCGGCATGTGTAAAATCGAGTAGCTGAAGCAGTTACCGTGTCCTGGCCACCTGCTCTGCCCTTCCGAGAGAAGCTGCTGTTGCAGAGATGACTTGAAAAAAAATTTTCAAAATCTTTTCTTTCCCCAGGTTCCTTAAAGTTGAGCGTTATGAAGAGGTTATGAACAAACGGGACCCAGTTTGTTGCCTTGTCCTAAGCTTGCTTTCTGCTACCGTGTCCCCGCTGCTTCTCAGGCGTGTACCGCGACTGCTTTTCTGCTTTGATTCTGATGCTTGTGTGGACGTGGTCAGTGTCCCAGCTAGATCATTTGTTGTCAGTCTCTAGGACAATTCCTGTTACTCTTGTTATGTTTTCTAGGCCTTGCATGGCTGGCAGCTCCTGTTGTCTTGCCTTGCTTCCTCTGAGTAGTTGCTGCTCCAAGCTGGCTTGAAGAAGGGGTGTAAGTCAAACATGGTGGGCAGCGATGGGTCTGCAATTGCCTGTAGCTGGAATGTGGGGTTGGAAGCGATTAGCGCTTTCTAGGAACAGTATCTCAAATTATATTTCTGTTTGGGTACCTGCTGAGGTCTTTATCAGGTCCTTGCGCTTCAAGTTTTATACAGACAGTCAAAGCTTGTTCCTATCCCGTGGTGCCCACAGCACTTAAACAAAACGTAAAGGGTTTGGCAGTGGGGGAGGGAAGAAATCAGAAGCTCCCCGTTCCTCTGAGCACCGGGTTAGCTGTTTCACTGAGCTGCCTCTGCAGCGAGAACAGGAGGTTTCTGAGCCAGACCTTTACCGCAGTGACAGTGAACGTGCCCTAAGCGCGGCGTTCAGACGCGACTGTGCAAACAGCGTGTTCACAGCTCTCATTCCCCTATGTCAGGCAAACCCCCCGCTTCTCGGCTAGCAAACTCCCTGCAACCTTTGGCTCCTGCTGCTGGTACGATCTGCAGGGCAGCTGGGCCATGTCTGAAGATGCTGTGGAGGATAATTCTGTTACCTTCTCTGAAATCAGGTAGGGTAAAAGCCTCCCTTCATAGTGCGTTTGGTGGGACTCGTCCTGGCTAGCGACAGAAGG
The DNA here is from genome assembly GCA_013399095.1 of Psophia crepitans. Lineage (NCBI taxonomy): Eukaryota > Metazoa > Chordata > Aves > Gruiformes > Psophiidae > Psophia > Psophia crepitans. Next base: position 264,285 of record VWZZ01001016.1, on the reverse strand, counting down.
GGTTGCTGCCCGTTAGCGAAGGTGCTGATGTGATGGACCCCGCCAAGGAAATAGTAACAAGGGGGGAATCGTCTTTGAAGCAGTTATTTAAAATACAGCATTTGAAAATTCATTACCGAACTAATGACTGGGGATGACTGCTTACCTCTGCTCTGGTGTCTTCCCCACTTACTCACTGTTGATTTTCTTTACAGCCCTCTTTACAACTGTGAGTTAGATATTCCTCAAGTTTTACAGTAGACGTGCCTTTTGGAAAGCCTTTTGGCTTTGTTTGGTCACAGCTGGCCCAGGAGATGCTGACAACTCGCCCCTCAGTCCTTCATGAAAAGATTTCCTTTGTTCTTCACCCAAATTTGGGGTCGCTCTGGGGGGAAATATAATTATACATTTTATTTATTGTGCAGGAGAGGTTTTTTTTGTCTGTTCAGGTCTCATGCTGAGTGAAGGGGATCAGATCTGCAGCGCTTTGAGAGGGGCAGCAGGGATGTTATTCCTCAGCAAGGGACAAGTCTTGCAGGGATGTCTGTCCCTTCTGTGTTCACGGCAGGCTGGCAAGAGGACCCTGCCTTGGGCAGCCGGAGCTCCATACCAGCCTGGCTCTGAGCTTGACCTGCAAGGAAGTAGAGGAGGGGGGAGATGCAGCCATTGGGGCTCAGCAGTGGCCTCCAGATCTTGTAGAGCAAACTCCAGCGCTGTGGGAGCTGGCAGTCAGCTACCGGCACATGCGAATGAAGAGGTAAATGCTGCAGGTGATGCGAAACGGCAATGAACAGACAGCACAGAGCCCGCAGATGAGCAGAGTGATTCAGATCGACTTGGCTCGGGCAGCGCTGCCAGTGGGGTCAGTGTCTCCAGTGTGCTGGGTGAGGCTTCTGACCCTCAGACAGTGGCAGACTGAAATGATGAGGCGAGGAAGGAGGAGAGCAAATGCAGCTGGAGCCGTGCTGTGGGGGTAGTAGCTGCTGAGGTTCCCAGGGCTCATCATGGTGTGGCAGATGGCGTGGTGGTGTGGTTTCACCCGGCAGGCAGCCAAACGGCATGCGGCTGCTCGCTCGCACCCCCCACCCCCAGTGGAATGGGGGAGAGAACTGGGGAAGAGAAGTAAGATGGTAAGGTTCATGGGCTGAGATAGAACCAATGCAATAGGAAGTGACAGCGAAGGAAGAGAAAATAATAATAATACTAATAAAGAATAGCAAAGCAAGTGATGCGCAGTTGCTTACCACCTGCTCACCCTTGCCCAGCCCATTCCTGAGCAGTGGTCACTGCCCCCCGGCCAACTCCCCCAGTGTAAATACTGAACATGATGTCCTATGGCATGGAATTGGAATATCCCTTTGGCCAGTTGGGGCCGGCTGTCCTGGCTGTGCTCCCTCCTGGCTCCTTAGGCACCTCCTTACTGGCAGAGCGTGGGAAGCTGAAAAGTCCCTGACTCAATATAACATCACTTAGCAACAACTAAACCAGCAGTGTGTTATTATTCTCATACTAAATCCAAAACACAGCACTGTACCAGCTGCTAGGGTGAAAACTAACTCTACCGCAGCCGAAACCAGGACACGTGGTAATTGAGAACGCCAGCGCGAGCGTCGATCGAGGCGGGCAGCAGCTGCAGGAGCAGCAGTGCCCAGGACGAAGCTGTGCCAGCAGCAGCCGGGTGCTGGGTAGGGTAGGGAGTGCGTGGGGTAGCAAACACTTAGAAACCGGTGGATGCTGATGCAGCCAAGCAGGATGAAGAGAAGAGGTAGAGCGGGTCCGCCACAGCCAGGTTTACCAGGTAGGTGGTGGTGCAGGTCCATCCTTGGTGCGGCAGCGGCTGAGCCACAGCATGGCTCTATTGAGGAGCAGCCCCAGCTTGAAGATGGAGCTGTAGGTAAGTGGTAACAAGATGTTTTTACAGCTTCCCACGAGAGGACACAGAGCCCTCCTGGAGGTGCCGTTCTCCATTTCCTTCAGCCCCTCCGTCGCTGGGTGCAGCTTTAGGCACCATGCATCCCTCTCCTCTTGCTGTAAGGCTCTCCCTGCCAGAAACAGGAACACGAACACCCGACAGTCACTTGTCACTCTTGGCCTTTGCATCTTGCCATCTCAAAGAAAAGTGTAAAATCCTAATTAAACGCACAGTTCTTTGAAGAGAGGAAACTGCAATGGAAACAGTGCGTCACTGTTACCGCTTAAACCCAACCAAAGCCGCGACGGCGGCAAACACTTGGTGGGACGCCCTTGGGCACCAGCGCTGTGTCGCGAGGGCAGTTAAATGGAGTTTATTGCAAACACGGGCTCTGCCATGTGCTGAAGTTCCTCCGAGCTTTGGGTACTCTAGGGGGGCAGCTGAGGGAAGGGCTCCAGCGAGCACACGTTCTGCAATAGGCAGCGCCTGGGACTGCTGCTAGCTCGGCGTTGCGTGCAGGCGGGTTGGGAAGGGGTGGAGGTACGGCTCGCCCATAGCAGCAAGAAGAAAACCACCCGGATGGACAACCGCAGGCAGCCTCGCTCGCTGGGGAGGGCTTTGCTCAGAATGTGTTTGTCGCAATCTGAGAAAACACAGATGTCGTTTCCCTTTTCCCAAAGGAGCGGGGAAGAGGTGTTTTCCTGCTTTCTGATGTCTTCTTAGTCCCATTTAGAAAATACATTAATATAATTTAAATTTGTACCCAGTACACCTCCCAAATCTCCCAGAAAACTGAAGGAACCAGGAGGGGTTTCTTAGCCGGCATCCCGATCTAAAGAGGGCCAGGGTAAAACCAAACCGAGAAATGACTGAATGTCCTTTTGTTCTTAATTCAGGGCAAAGCTTGGCAACTTCTGCGTGTGGTCACCTGTGCCAGAACAGTTGAAGACTTTCCTCCTGGCCGGAACGATGGCGTGCGTGTTCTGGTCCAGCCTCTCTGGTGTTGTCTACCTGGGATGCTGTTCTACACTCTCATGGCTGGTCATCGTCCTCCCTGCAGAGCCCCTCCAGGCGCGCACCGGCCCCTGGGTATGGAAAAGGGGATTATGGCCCTCGCTAGGTGGTGACGTAAATAGCTTAAATATCTCAAAATCTGTAACTTACTGCTTAGCCTTTGAATTATTGCACCAATTTCCTCATCATCTGCTTGATGTAATTTGAGCAGCCGCTCACCCTGCAGAGGTGGGGGACGGGGCTGTGGGCTGGTGGAGGAGGTCAGGAGGGGGGAGGTGAGAAGCGAGGCTTGTCCCAGCAAACGCTCCTGTTCTCCGTTACCTGTCACTAGAGGCCAGCACTGCCACGTTAATGTACGAGGAATGTTTTCTGTGTTAGGACAAAAAGTTTTATTTCAAGGCTGCAACTGCTGTCATTAGTTTCTGTCAGTTATTTACGTGGTTGGAGGTTGGTTTCCGAAGACAAATATTAATAACAGCAGCCCTCAGCAGGGAGAGGTCACTTACTACTTCTTAAGCAAATAAAATAGGGTTAGGGTAATAAAGTGACTGAACTGGCCTTTTTATAAAGCTGAATCACAGCATGGTTGAGGTTGGAAGCGACTTCTGGAGATCACCTAGTCCTACTCGAGCATTCGGAAACGCGTGTCTGACTTTCTGAAACACCGGCCCATCTGTGTCCCCTGCCTGAGGCTGCTGTGGCTTGCTGCTCAGGCTCCCCAACAGTGGCCTTCCGTCCAGTTTTTGGAAAAAATGCCTGTTTGCCTCAGCTCTGTTGGATAATCTGGTGGAGGTGCTGGTTAACTCTAATCCAGCCTAGGGCAGAACGAACCGAAGCTCCTGCCATCCCGCCTGATACGAGTGCAGCGATGGCTGCGGCCGTCGTGTTGTCTCTTTGGTGCATGTGCAGCAAGCTGTGGCTCCTGGCTCACACAAGGGGACGGGTGGCACCGCAACGCCCTCCCCAAACCGGAGCTGTCAACTGTTGGCAGTGGCTTCCTCAGCAAAAGTCCTTTTGACCCCAGGCGGATGTGTTTTGTGAAGACTGAAGTTGGAGAAAATGATGTAGGTTTAAATCCTGGCTGGAGTGGTCCTGGCTGTCATCCCTTACATATACAAAGCAAAGTTATCTAAAACAAGTCACAAAAAAAAAAAAAAAAAAAAAAAAAAAAAAAATCCAGCCCTCCAGATTGGATGGAAAAGGAAGGACTGGTCAAAAAAGTCCTCAGATTTTGCAGTCTAAGATCTAAACAGAGTTCTCCATAGAGAAGTGTTATGTGCACTCAGGGGTTTCTTATACAGAAGTGCGTGGTCAGGCGTGGGGAGTGCTGCTGAACCCTTTCGGGATCAGGGCTTGGTGTTCCCATCACAACCCCCTTATTTTCTGTAATTCTACTTCTATTAGCTCATCCTGGTGGTCCAGTCTTGGTGGGCTGCAGCAGGACAGAGAAGTCTCTGCTGCATGGAGTCTTGGTCCAACCAGGTGGTTACATCCCCCAAAACCTCAGTGCTCTAAAACTGACCTTTTGTTTCCAAGCCGGGTGAATTCTTGGTCTTCTCCGTTTCCGTAGGAGTGATTCGGTGCACGTCCCTTAGGCTGCTGGCCTGGGAATAGTTGGTTGGAGACCAGCACGTTACTCGGTGTGTTACGGAGTGGTTTTGGGGTGTGTGTTGTGGGGCAGCTTTGATCTGGCTGGAAAGGTGCCACTGGAGCGGTTTCATCTGGGTTCTGTACCTGGGCCCCACCTTTGGAGGAAAGCCTGCGTATCTGTCCTAGGGCGTCTGGGGATTCAGGGCTGAAATCTCTTTGTTCTGGAAGCAAAAGGTGGGGCCTTTCCAGCAAACGGAAGGAAGGAAATAGTTCCTGTTCTGTTTCCTCCAAACAAGCAAATCTTACCCATTCTGGTGTTTTTACACAGCATCTGCGGATCTGCGAACATCAGTCTGTTCCTCAAATTATTAAAATCTGTGTTACTATAGTATCTTAATTAATTGACTTGTTTACATGTTTACAAAGCTCTGTCTGTAGATATAAACCAGCTGTTTAATGTCAGAAACTCAGAAATAGTGGAGCTGGCATCCCGCGTTGCTCTTGTCAGCTGAAATGATGATTGAACGTAACTGGCCCCTTCAAATTAAGGTAAGTGAAATAACTGCCTTGGAGCAGCTGGGGCGAGGTGGCTCACTTCGGGCTCCTGCAAACTGACGGAAAAAATCTCCGATGCTACTTAAATTCCTGTGGGAACTTGGTTAACCTACTTAAGGACTCTTAAATGCTACTTTGAATGTCTTACAGGTGGTTGTCAACATTTTTATTTATACTTTTTAGCTGCATGTACTTTGGGGTTTAATTTATAGCATAGCAGTGGGAAGAGATCAGCTGAGATCTGTTGGTCAAGATGAGGTCTGCTGGGGACCTGTCTCTCCAAACCCTGTCACGGTGTTCCCCCCTGGCCTCTTCCACGCTGGGTGCTTTTGCACGGCTGTTGGGCGATCTCTTCCAGTCAGTATTTCTGGGTAAATATCTGCTAACCCGATTTTAAAACGGTCTTGTTTGGCTTTGCCGTTGCTTTAATGTGAGCGGGCTGACTCAGGGCGACCCTCGTTTACTGTCCTGCCATTCAGACCTACCTTGAATACGAGGTTAAGAGTAAAACCTTTCCTGTGACGCTATCTTGGGCTGTCAGAAGCTATAGCTTATACAAAGAGCTCCCAAAAGATTTTTCCAGGCTTTGTATATAAAATTCACTTAAAACAGTTTTTAGTGAGACTAGAGGTGATCTCCCAGTGTATGAAATCTGTCAGAAATGATTGATACACATATGAGAAGCTGAGCGAAAATTGAAGGAAAGATATGGCGTTGCCAGGCTTCATTTAAATATAAGAGCTATGCATTTAGATTGGTTTATTTTTATGCCAATAGGTTCTGACATAAATATAGTGATACATAATGTATTGACTATAATGTCAACATTATTTTAAAGCTGACTCAAGGAAAAATATCTCATTGTTAGTGCTGAACTATAATACTTTGTTATGCTGAAGGGGAAAGCCTCGGGTCCAGTAAGCTCTTTTTTAAGACCGTTTGTAATGGCTCTTAAAGTGAGTGCGTAACCACAGAGGTGACCTGTCTTGAGGCACTCCGTGTCCTGAAATTGTTTTGGGACTTTCAAGACACGAGCAGACTATGAATAGGAGAAGCATATCCCGTAGCTGCACGGGAGCTGAGGCCGTTAGGTTGGCCATTAGTTTTTAATGCTAATCACAGTTTCGTACTGAGGGCTATGCTTGTTGCACTATGTTAAACTAATGGATTACAAGTCAGTGGGCAAGGTGCTGTAGACCACAGCCCATGCTAAGATGCCAAATGTCTTTATTTGAATTTTGATTAGAAGCCTTTAATGGCTTTGACTTGTTTTGGAGCAACCCTTGCTAGGGGGAGCAACCCTTGCTAGGGGGAGCAACCCTTGCTAGGAGTTTTGGGGTGAAAGGATAGATATTCGTTGGATGAACGCTCTGATGCAAAGGGGATTCATGCTTTTTGTTCGTTGCCTCTGCTCTTTACCTTCCATTCTGAATTTTCCAGGTCAAATCTCTGGATATTGAGGCAACGTGACCTTCAGGATGTTCAGGTTAATTGGTGTTGCCTGTAGCCGTTGGAAGCCAGTGGAAACTGCAGGCTTGCAGTGGGTCTGCCTGTCTCCATCCATGCTCCTGTCGGTCCCCAGGAGGAATCTTCCAGCCCACTTCTGAATTAGATCTACTTCTTCCACATCCTTCTGTATTTGCTCTATTTGCTTTGTTTAAAACAAACAATACAAAGCAACGCTAACTAACAAGCAAAAACCCCAACCTTGAAAAGCTTCTTTTCCCGTAAAAGCCCTTTGCAGCCTTCGGTTGCCTGCTGCCTTCGCACCCGCTCGGTGTAGGTACGAGAGCCTGGCTGTGCGAGCAGCGGGGATGCTGGCACGAGGCTGGCTGCTGCACGCTGGACTTGTGGTGTGGCTCTGCTGTAGCCTGTGGACCACAATGGTGGACAGAGCTTGGGTTAGCTGAAGGCGCTTCTTCTGTTGGGTATATTGCTGCTCAACTGGCATTTAGTCTGCTGAAATTACACCAAACTCTACCAGTTTAGCTTAAGCCTATCTTGGCAGATTTTCCAAGCTTTCATCCCTTTTTACCTTTAGCATCTTTCTAGCAACTGATTCTGAGTGTCTAAGTGAGTTGCAGCTAAGGGGCAAGGCACCCTCTAGCAGTTTTGCTTCCACCTTGGAAAAGCCCCCTGCACGGGTCACGCTGAGTTTCTTGACCTCAAGGTGCGGGGTGTGCTGAGCACCCGCAGCTCCACCCGATTGTCACCTCTGCAAATCACTGCTAGGGAGCTTCATCCCAGCACCCACAACTCACGTCTGCGTCGGTTTTAGATTGGTTTCAGCCCACCGGCAGGGAAGGGCAGTTGGCGGGAGCAGGGGCTCAGTGGGTCGCTCGTGGCTCCCCGGCTGCGTGGGAGGCCCTGGCTGTGGGGCCGAGGCACTGGGGGTGGGAGGCGTTGGGAGAGGTGGGGTGCTCAGGGGCGATGCTGCCACCTGGGGCTGGTTCTGCCTTAACCACCCAACGGTGCATGAATAACTTCATACATGCATCATAGCCGATGACCGTTGTGGGTCAATGACCATCAACGGCGTTGATGACCATCAACGGCGTTGTGGTCGCTCCTATAACGCTATGCCTCTATGTTTTGGTGCATCAGTGGCTGTGGCATTTCTGTTTACATATGAATTGATTTAAAAGTGTCACATGGAGAGTGCTATAGGCAGATGTACGCTTTTTCCCTTGGCATGAAATTATTTCTTCCTCCTTTCTCATTTTCCTCCTGCATTTTTTTTACTTTCACTTCGTACAGGCCGCCGATATAAAGGGTTTATTCATGAGGTTAACCTAATTACTGTCTTCAGAAACAAAGCCTGTTTCTACAGTGAATATCCTTTTGATATCCATCATCTGAATATTGCCTAATAAAGTTAGCAAATGGCCTCCAAATGAACCAAAATGATTCAGTATCTCATCTAGCGAAGAACGTATTACGGTTGTACCGATGCTGACAGAAATGTTTAAAATTCCCGATGCATTGCTTTGCTGGTGGATTAATATGCATTTTTTCTGTCTTGAGATGAAAAACACTGTCTGGATTTAATGCAACACTTACAAAATTGCTGATGTGAGTCTCTGTTAGCTGTTTTATGTACACGCTGGAGAGTTTACTGGAGACAACTGGAAAGTTCACTTTGAGTAGCTCCAATACTTGTAATCAGTACCTAAAATGTATTCATGGAGTTGCAAGACCAAAAGGCATGGATTTAAGTGCCTTCATTTATTTTCCTTGCATGGAACAAAGGTGATACATTTTTCATGTAAGCAAAGCTCCTTGGAGTTGAGTGTGCTCTGGGGAGATAATTAAGGAAGATCAATATATATGGACTGATTGAGTTTTGACTCAAGTACACACTCTCTGTCCGCACACTGTGATGGCCAAGCCTTGGATTGCGTGGCTGGGTCCCTGGGCTGGCCTAGCTGCTGCTGTGATCATCTCATAAGGCTGTTGGGTTGACATGGGATTAAGATTTCTCTGGCTTTCATGTAAGTGTTGTTTTAAAAACCTGACATAAAATCCCATTTCAGTCCTTCCTAGTACTTGTCTCAAGACAAATATTCCTTGCTCTACCCCTTCATTTGTCTTTTCTTTCTGGGGAGAAACAGAAGTAGTAAGTAAAGACAAAACCTACCTTTTTTTCCTAAGGATCATCATTCTATTAAGTGAATTCTTGAACAACAAAATCTAGATGTAGCTTGTCTCCTCTGAAGTGGAAACCCAGCTAATCCTGTTAAAAAGTGTGTAACCAGCAGGTTTCAGTGTTCTCACTGCTGCCTACGGGCTCGGTTCTTGCAGGTTTCTGTTGAGAAGACGGAGGCAGCCTTTATGTTCTTAGTCTGTCTCAACTTGGACTGGAACTTTTGTAAATGATTTAACTTCATTGTATCTTTATTGGAAAATATTAGTTTAGGGAGGAAATTTCAGAATGCGTACTGACGAACTGCCTTGTTCCACCGGGTGCAAAAATCCCGCAGTAAGTGATGATGATGTTTGATGTGTCCAAAGGAAAATCATTATTTCAGTTACTTCTTAAATAGCTCTCTGGTTCGGAAAGAGTATTTGAGTTAATGGTAGTTTGGCATCATTCTGTATTAATGAGCTCCATCTGATTTATTTTTTCTGGCAGTTATCCACTTGCACGATGTATTACGCCTGACCGTTCCATTTCCCCTGCTATCGAGTGGTAGATGGTGGATTAGTACCTCGAGCCAACAAGAGGGGCTGCGTGGGAACACGACGGCGTCTCGCGTCATTTTTAATGGTGAGTTATAGACTGTCACGCAGAATATCTGGACACACTTAATAACTTTCTGACGACAGCTCTGACAGATGTAAAGGCAGGCTCCTGCTCGACAGATGCTGTTACACTGCACTGAGTTGTCTTTGCAGAAATTTTTGTAATTACAAACTTTTTTTCCCTAGCTCCAGTAGCGCTTAAATAAAAAATTGATCCCATGGAATTATATTGCTGAATATTAAAGTCGGTATTTATTTGCAAGAGTCACTTTGGGGTGCCTAATTTGTCCGCCAGAGCAAGGTTTTCTGCTCAGGCTGCAAAATGGTGCAATAAAAATCAGTGATTGATGTTTATTATCAGATTAAATGGCTTAGCTGTGGGGATCAAAGTTATAAATTACAGCCCTCCCCAAGCTGCGATTGGCCACCAGAGATCTTTAGAAGTGCCAGCGATTTTTAATGAGGTCGTATATTTTCAAGCCCCAACAGTATCAACTTTTGTAGTTTATTGAAACCGTGTTTAAAATAACAGCTTACCGGCTGTCAAAAACATTAGATATGTTTTGTATTTGCTTGGTCAAGCATCCCAGAGGAAGAAAAACGTGAGCTAAAAGCAGGGATTTTGATTCCTGGGTGAAGTCTGAGGACTTAAGGAGCGCGAGGGATGTTGTCCGCTGGCTCTACACTGCTGTAATTTTTGCTGCTTCTGGTTTTTGGACATTTCTCCATGAACCTGGGGCCTCAACGTGCAGCAAATTCAGGTGCTCTTGGGCTCTTCCTCAGGCTGGCGCAAGAGGGGAACCATGACCTGGTTATCCATGGAAATTACCTGTTTCTTTCCCCAGTGTCACGGAGGGACTACAGCGTTAGAGCGGTATAGGATGGAGCAAAGTTGGGTGGCCAGTTTTTTCCCAGTGGGGAGGCTGGCCCCCGTGACACCAACGTTTTCCCCCACTGTTCATCAAAGTAGAGGAAACTGGAGATTGCTCTAAATGGCAGGAAAATCTGAGCACCCTAATATTATTTGCTTGTTGGTATAGGGCAAGCCCTAAATATCAAAAGCATGATATTCAAATAATAGGCATTTGATGAAAGGAATACTGAAATAATCTTGTTTGGTTGCTCTTAAACTCTCTATCTGAAAACGAGCAGCCAAAGACTAGCTAAAACTTAGTCTGTCATTAGAGAAGACTAAATGATATTTTGTTACTTGCTATGGGGAAATTTATAATTGGGGTAAAACCTGCACTGAAAGCATTGATCTCGAGCACAGTATTGCACCATCAAAAGCACAACACTGGTTTCCTGTCCCCAGGATATTCTTTGTTAGAAAATCATTTGTTTTACTCACAGGAGGTCTTTTTTTCTTTTTATATTTAAAAAGTTGGGTCTTCTTTAAATTGTGGCTGCCTTTACTCTCAGGAGATTCCGATTAAGCAGCTCAGTTCAAAAGAGTTTGCTCTGTACGGTCACTTTTTGGGGGCAGAAATCCTCAGGCGTGCGGTGGGTATTGCAGCCGCTCAGTGGTGGGGGGGTTTCAAAGCAGGTTCCCTTCTTCCATCCCTCCTGCGGCAGCACAGCGGATGCTCTTCCCTGGGCGCCAGGATAAACGGGGCGCTTTTTCAAAGGTTAGGAAATATTATTTAAAATAATGGACGAGTATCGGCCGTGCAGGTGTTATTTCCCTCGTTACGCTGATGTGGGAGTGACCTGCCCGACGCCCACCCTGGGGCACAGGGGGACCCCCGTCTCTGCTCCCTGCTTGGCGTAAGCTCGCTTTCGCATCGCCGGGAGCACATGACTGAGTGAAGCAGCGCCCGCTGTAGTCACGGCAGGTTCATACACAGAGCGGTTTGGTCTGTCGTCGAGTCAGATTGGTCTGGTTTATGTATTTATTTTTTTTTAATTATTTTTTAAAAGCTAAAATGAGCGGAGGCAATCTGTGGCCGTGTGGCAGCGGCGAAACCTGACGTGTAGCAGGGATCTGCGCTCAGCGACCGGGCGCCGGCACGGGGCTGCCGAGGAGGCTGGCGCTCCCTCCATGCGAGGAGCGGCCCTTGCTGCTGTAATTGCACCTTTACCTTGGTGGAAAATAATTAACTTTCATAAAAGCCTGCCTCGTTTTGAACCCCTGAGGGTATCAATTAAATGTCATAACGGTAACTGCAGCTTTTAAGCAAATACGTAGAGTTTTTTTTTAAAGAAATGAGGTGAAGTCTTTTGCGCAGCGTGGAGCTGAAGGCTTTATTTCCACGTTCCCCTCGCTGTCAGTCCCGCTCCTGAAAAGTCTCAGGAAGAACCGTTTATGCCCCAAAAACAGAGGCAGGAAGGTGCTCAGGGGTTTCTCTGGTGGCCGAAGACGGGTCCTGGAGGAGGTACCGAGTGAGCGCACCGTTTTAACGCTGCTTAGCTGGGATGTGCCGTCTGCGCTAACCTTAAACTGCCTGGCAGCTGCTGCAACTCGCCATCGAGCAGCTTTAGGAATAAATCACCGTAAATTATTTATTTTTTTCCTAGTGTCTTGCCACAACCGAATGCACCCCCCCAACCCCACGCTCAGATGTGACGCAAGGTTTTCTATACCTCGGGATATCCGATTAAAAGCTAAATTAACGTGGACTGCAGCTCTAATCTGGAGGTTGGCCCCGTCGGAGAAGGGGATGCTTGTTGCTGGGCTGCAGCTCCGCTAGCAGCAGCCTGAGCTGCTTTGTGGGAGCCTTCGAGAAGCAGCATACACCTTCTGCAAGGTTTCTTCAGAAGGAAATAAACCACTGAAATTATCCTAATAAATTATAATAATTGTGCCTGGCAGCATGCGGTAATTTAAAATAGATTAATCTAACAAGCTTTAAATATGAATAAATAATAAACATCTTCATGCATTGGAAATCTTATTCTACTTAATTCTGAATGAATATTAATTACCCCTCATAAACTCAATGCAAAAATCGATCCGTGTGGAGAAAGCACAAGGTATTATGTATACCGAATTGGACAGCGCCCAGATGAATATTCTCATCATCAATTAAAGTCGGATTACTCTGCCGCTCAACTCTCTCTGTGCTGCTGTGTTTTATATTCCATTTTGTATCCCTTGTTTCCCAGCAGGGTTGGATGGCTGGCCGGCTGCCGGGCGGCATGGGTCAGGAATTACCTGCTGTCCCTGGGATAGAGGTGGAAGCCACGGGTGGTGCTTGGCCATCGGAATGGGTAGCTGGTGCCGGCGGCCAGCCTGCTCCCATGCCACGGCACGTCCTCCATCCCGCTCGTGTGCAGATCCATGAAGCGGAGAATCAGGAGTCTCACCTCCTGACTTCTGCAGGGGTAAATACCAGAGGAAAAACTTTCTCGCCTGGCAAAATGACCCCTCGGGCCGTGGTGATGTATTGGGTGGGGAGGGACCCTGCCCTGGGCAGCGGCGTGATGCTCTGGTGCCCGTCGCACTGCGCCTCGCGTGTGCAGGGAGCGGGGCTTTCAACTGGAGCAAAACTGAAGACCTGCTTGGTTTTGAGTTGGAGCATATGGAAGATGGATGAGGGGGAGCACCTGCACCATCTGCTGTAGGGGAGCTCTATCCTCCATCACCGCGCCGCGTTGCTGCTGTGTTTGGACGATACCCTTCACTCCCGTTACCGCCACTCTCCGAGGGCCGAGTCTGTCTTCGGCAAAATGCTTTGCTCCGCAGCAGGCCGCTCTGGGAGCTCCTAAATGGGAATGTCCTCTGCCGCCTCTTTCTGGGCACGGCTTGGGCAAATATGTTTGTAGAAGCAGGCGTCGGGATCTTGGTTTTGATGAACGTACACTGTGTGCCAGCGTGTGAAACGAGCTGGGGAGGGTAATTGGGGTGTTGGGAGATGCCAGGTCGTGCCGAGGCGCAGAGCCGGTGGGACGTGGTGGCTGCGGCGTGGGGCTTGGTACGGCAGGAGCGATGCTCCTGCAGGAGGTCAGTGGCTGAAACTGGGTTTGTGCGCGGGAGGGGAGAGCCCAGGGCAGGCACATCGTGACCAGCGTGCTCCCGGGGATGCAGGGATGGCATTTTGCATCGTGGTTTAAATTGTAAAGCCTGGCAGAGTTAAATGAAGGTCATCGGCTGTAAAAAGTGACAGGGACGTTTTAAGACTTACCGTAAAATAAACTGCAGCCTAGAAAAAGCTTACGGTGGTATCTGCTGCAGGCTTTGGCCTCCATTTTAAAGCTGCCTTGATCTTTTAACGTGGAAGCGATTTGCTGCCGTTGTACCACGCCTGAGATCTGCAGATACCATACTTAAAAGCGTCCGGAGGTTGCGGGCATGCTCAGGGTTTAAAGATAAGGGGGAAAGGGAGGAGGAAAGGAGAAATATGTCCTTGTGTCTTCCTGAGCCAGGCCAGGGGCTTGTTTGAGGTGTATGTTGAGCTGCTCATGGACTGAAGTGTGCAGGTATAGGGCAGCCAGGAGGACACGTGGAGGGGGAACAGATGAGAAGCACCAGGGGGAATGTTGATCGTCTCCTGGGGGTCTGGTTGCCTGCAGATTTTTCTGGGACCTGGGATTCCAGAATGCTGCTGGTTTGGTCCAGTACCTGAAATTAGGTGGCTGTCTGCTGCAGGGAGAGATTGTGACAGCACACGTGTGTGTGGTGGTGGTCAGGATCAAACCGTGTTGACTGCGAACTGCACAAAAATCTTTATGCTTTTCCTCTGCCCGTGTTGTCACTCTTCAGTAACGAGAAAGGTCTTTGCTGTTTACTGCATGTAACGAGTGTTACGAGCTAATTAAAAAAGCCCATCAGCCCTAAAATCTAAATAGTTCCCATTTCCCCAGAAACCAGCAATTAGCAGGTATCTGTCTTGCTTTTACCTACAGCACCGCGACCAAAGAAATGTCTTCCCTTCTTGCAGGAAAATTCAGGAAGCGTTGGCGATCAGCTTTCCGTGCTGCCTTGCGCGTTAGAGCCGGGCAGATGCAGCAATATTTCCTCCAGTTTATGAACTGGATCTCGGCGTGCATCTTTTTTGCATAATTAATAAAAGCTTTCAGAGACCCTTTACGCAAGAGAAGAATTTTTAAATGGAAATATGAGACCCACACTTCGACCTGAAGTGCAAACCACCCTGGTGTCAGCAGACCAGGAATTGGACTTCAAATATGAGAATAACAGATGTTTTGGAAGGGCTTGAAAATGCAGTGGTTGCTTTAGCGTTTGTATGAATTTGCTGGGTTTGTGTATTTCTGCTTATGGATATTGTCCGAATGTCCTGACGGGCCTTACCGAGGTTGCGGCTTCTTTGGGTTAGCGCCTTTTGCGAGGGTCGTGCCGAGCTGTGGAAAACGCCCTGTTGGTACGCGAATGGCCTTGCCTGAATAAAAGCAACACATAAAAGGATGGTAAAAGGCGCAGATGATCCATGGGCCAGTCTCCCTCCTGCTCAGAGCCTGTGATAGTGTCGTTTACCATTCGTCACCCTCAGGACACATCCGAGCAGTGGCAGGTACACGCATTTTTGCCAAACCCGACTTTTTTTCCATTTCATTTAATGCATTTCCCCAGCCAGCAGATATTGCGTTTCTGGGGAAGGAGTGGAGAAAAAATAAATCAGTATTAACATCTGCGGAGCCCAGGCATGGACAGAGGTTCATTGAGCTTTGGACCCAGAGCAGCGGATGCCGCTCTGCAGATCTCCTTGCCTGGGGGGAGGTTTCCCGGCCGCTGCCCTGGGAAGCAGAGGGACGGGGGATCCAGGGGAGGAGCAAGGAATGTCTTAGAGCATCCTGAAAGGCGCTTGCTTGGGGTAATTAATTGATACCTAATATCGCCCGTGGGAGTGGAGTTGCCAGCTGGCTGCTGGTTTCCAGCTGTTACGTTTCCATCGCTCCGGTTGCGATGTTTTGTGCGTGTTTTGAAGCACCTGTGGCACAGGAGGCAGCGGCGGTGCCAGCCCTCGCGCCCTCGCGGCGGCTCCGCAGCGGCTGTACGCTCCCAAACCCACCGGTGGTTAGCCGGCAATTTAAAATAAAAGTCATAAAAATGGAGGAGGGGAGAGTACACAAAAAGGGGGTTGTAGGACTGGAAGCTTGTAGGTTTACAAGTGTCTTTAGAGGATGCTTGATGGTAGATTAAAGCATTAAACGGGCGGCACCGGGGGTTTTTAAGATGAGGAGTGCTGGGGCAAGGGCTGAGTCGCAGCAGCACGTGTGGGTGTCACAGCATCTGCGCCGCTGGGGGATGTGAGGTCCCTTCCAACCCCCACCAGTCTGTGAATGTGAGGCAAACTGGCCAAAGCATGCACAAAATACAGTAGATTTTAAACGTAATTATAGTGTAGCTTGTTTTCACCCAGGGCTGTCTGGAAATACCTTAAATCTCACAGGTCCAATTAAAAAAAAAAAAGAATTCTTGCCCTCCCTGCTAATGTGGAGGCATTTTTTACAGTGTGGGGACACAGTTTGACGTCCTGGGGACAGAAATCACTCGTGGGTGTGTTTTTCATCCGTTACATGGTGCTGTGAATGATGGCTGCCCAGCGGCTTGGCCCCTGCTTCAGTCACGGCGCTGCGGCCGAGCGGTGCTTGCGATGCGATGGGCTGAGCTCCGGGGCTGTGCAGCGCCGTCTGCAGCGGGTGAACTGGCCTCACCGGGCATCAGCCCGAGAGCGGCGCGTAGCCTGCGGTGTGGTACCCAGGAGAATTTTAAGTAGCAGCAATATGGTCTGGCTGGGGAGTTTTAAAAGCGTTTTTATTACGAAGGACTTCCAAGAGAGTGTGCTTTGGTCTTTGCTGCAGAGGGAGCAAAGTGTTGTGAGTTGGACCTGTCTGGAGAAGCTGTTCCTTTGCCTTGCTGCTAGGCAAGATTTAAATCCTGCTGCCGTATTGCATTGATCCTGAATAATTGCTTTGATAGCAGTCCTGGTGTAAACAGTGAGTAGGTTTCTGTCACTCAAGTAATGAAATTACATATGGTTTTTTGCTGTGGAAGAATTTATCTCGCAGCTCGGTGTTTTCTCCCCAGGATGAGGAAGCTCCTTGATCTGAGCCTGGGCAGTATGAACCCACATCTCCAGGAAAAATGGACTGGGGGAAAGATGCAGGGAGGGCAGAGGTTTGGGGAAATAAATTCTTTAAGGTATCGGAGCAGTTACATCTGTTAGACAAGAAAATAATGGGTTATTGCTTGTATTGTAGGCTGTAATTCCAACAAAGTGTCTGATGGTTTCTCTTTGTGTAGGCTCCTTCAGTAGCACCCAGTGTGATTTCCCCTTTTACCGAGTAGCTGCTCTCCAGCTTGGGGGGATGCTCTTCAGCTGATCATATGTAAATTGTACGGGTTTTGATTAGAAAAAGTTAGCAGTATCTTTTCTCTTCCCTCTCCATCCCAGTCTATTCTGTGACCCAATACAGACTGCTTCTTGCTCCTCCCGTGACAATCTTGTGTTTATTTATTTGCCTTCGTTCACATTTCTCAATTTCCAGCAGTGAGTGAGCAGCTGACAGCATTTGGAAAGTGGGAAAAGAGTAGGTTATGAACCAATGGTCCGAGCTCAAGAATACGAAGCACATCATCCCAGCTCAGCAAGGTGAGCCTTTGCTCTACCAGCGCTTTGACAGCTTAGTTTCTTTTTCCTTTCTTTATATTTTTAAATACACACGGAGCACTTTGAATGGCCCAGCACGCAGCCCAGGCTTCAGCCCTGGCTTTGTGCCAGTGGATTGCTCCTGGTGAGAAACTAATTTATGGCGCCTGCAAGTTTGTCCAAGAGTTTTGTAGAGATATTTACCTGTTGGCAGAAAGCAAGCGAAGAAGATTCTAGCACAAAAATAAGACTCCTAAAAAGCCCAAAAGGGTAACCATTACAAAACCACAGCAGTCACGGCATCTCCGCCTGTAATGAATTCCTTTTGCTTGAAAGAGCCATTTGCAATACAGCATTAACTGTCAAAATGTGCACGCTTGGCTCGTAAATTCTCAGTAACGTGGAGCTCTAAACAGCAAAATTCACCACGTCTTTATACGCTGTGAAAGCATGGCTAAAGTATATATGTGTATTTTCTGCAGCGCCGGTAGGTTCATATGGCTTGATCTGCATACGGGCAATTCGCATGTGATTTAGTGCAATATTTATGCCAGGCATTTCATGTTGGTCTAAGTAAATGAAGTGGTGCTGGCAATGCTTTTCATTATTAATACCGCTAGAAGTAATGATTGTGTATACCAAGCTGCAGGTTTTCAGCGAGCAGACCCCTAGTTAATGTAATGTGTTTGACCTTCACGCTTAGCGGGGTGAGCTCTGATAGTCTATCTGTTGTGTAATTGCCTTTTGATTATTATTCACCAACCCTGGTATTGTTTAATGGGCAGATTAGTATCTTGCTTGTGAGCTTTGGTTCATAGCCACGGCTCCACGAAACACTGTGTTATTTTGTCCTTAGTGAAATCACCATAGTAACATGGCAGGAAAGATAGCGCGCCTTATATTTTTATCCTACGCTGAAATATCAGGGCTGGCTAATATTTTTCTGACTTTTGTCCACCTCTCAGCTCCAACGCTTGCGGAGTCTGGAGGAGGTTGTACCTTTGACTTCCAGATGGCTGCAGTTTCTCCCGTGGCTGTGGATACCGCTGGTCTGTGCTCGTGGAGCGTGGGAGCCCTCGTACCACGCTGCTCTTGATCCCTTGGGCTCACCACTACAAGCAAGAGGAAAGATAGTCCTTGCCTCAGACAGCCGGTAATGAAATGGCACAAACCCGAACCTTGCTCTATGCACAGGCGACTGAGAAACCTAATTGTGAAGTTATTTCAGGGTAGAGCGTAGAGCACTGGGGTTGCACTGGGGGTTTGCTTCCTGCAGCAGGTCTCTGGTCTTTGGGTCCTGTCTCATTCTCATTAATTAATCTCCCACTTCAAGAAGCGTTTGTCTGTTTAGATGGGTGTCCTTGAGGGTAAACCTGCTTTCTCCTGTTCTTTCAAGAAGACTAAGTTTAGTTCCCCAGCAGATCTGTGCATTTTGGGGGCAACACGACTGTGATTTTGTTGACAACGATTGCTGAGCTCCGTTACCTTCAGGTTCGAAGGCATGAACAGCACCAACTGTGCTCTTGCACCCCACGCAGCACACGGTGACCGAGAGCACCCTCGTCCCGGGTAAGAGCCGGGTCTGGGGTCAGTCGGCCCGTCCCGGTGCCCGTAGGTGCTGCGTGCCTTTCCCCCGGTACCCGGCTGTGGGGCTTCGGCTTGGGTGTCCCTCCTCCGCTGTGAGTTATGTGGCATGAGAGAAAGCTCTTGTTCAGTAATACATTGATAAGGTAAACTCTGTGATTCTGAAAATAATAGTTGGGTTGCCAGTATGTGTTTTAAACAAGGGATAAATTATAAGTGGGTTTTGGCATGCAATTTCACCCCTACTGGTCCAGAAACTCATTACAAAGGTAGGAGTGATTGCTAGCCAAGATTTCCAGCTTCCATTCTCTTTCCAATAAGACTTTATACTATTGCCTTATAATCTTCAGCTAATATCAGCATGTATCATGCCCTAACTGCCATGGGTGATAAAACATTTGACAGTTTTCCGCATCCCTGTTAAATAAAACCCAGTAACGGTAAATCATCCGGAGCAGCGTCGCTTGGCTGGGTACAGAGAACGTTGTTTTTCAGCCTGAACCTCTCTGAGATGTGAGAGGTGATAACGTGCAGCATTTTCCCTTTCCCCAGAAATACTGGGGATGGTTTTGGAAGCCCTTATGGTTGCTGTTACGGCTCTTAAGTGAGGGGGATCCTCCTGCAGCGATTTTTTCCCCAGAGAAGTCCTGCTGTGCGGGCAACCAGCCCAGCGTGGCCAAGCCATGGTGGGAGGCTCCTCTGCAAACTTTAATTCCTTCCCTACCCCCCTGGCAAATAGAAATCATCTGCTCTACTTGACTTATTTTGCTTTGATATAGAGAAGAATAGTGGGTCAAAAACGTGGCGGTATTTTTGTTTCTGGTCAGAAAACAGATCTGCTCTCTGGGGGGTGTGCTGAGAGGTATCCACAAACAGGGCAGAGCGTTGGCCGGGGTTAGAAATCCCTCTTTGGCACGATGATTTGTGACTGCCTTGCTGTGTTATTGGGTTGTCAACCTGAAAGAAAAAATACCCTTCTGCTTTCATTTATTATGCCTGGAAAAAGGGCCCCCGTTGGTCTCCTTGCTCTTGTCTTGATCCATCACGATGTCGAAGCCTGAAGCACGTGGGGAGGGCTGGCTGCATGCTGGGACCTCTGCTCCCCTCCTAAACACTTAGGTAAGTTATGGTTTCACTTACAGCAAAATGGAAGGTGAAACCTGGCCTCTTCCAGCTGCTCACTTGCCATTTTTGAGGTATTTATGGGAGAAAATGGGACCCACATGTTGGAGGAAGAAGGCTGAGATATGAGGGATATGGGCTGGGATAGTCCTTGCAGAAATCCAGAGAGGGGACTAAAATGGGCCACTCGGGGCTACCTTTGGCTTGAATTTTTCTGGTTCTGTGCAGAAAAGCTCTGTTGGAAGACATGGGCCCAAAATCACTAACAAAACCATCTGCAGACCGTACGTTGGCACAGATGGTCGTTTTGCTTCAGTTCTTGAGTAATC
The DNA here is from genome assembly GCA_013399095.1 of Psophia crepitans. NCBI lineage: Eukaryota > Metazoa > Chordata > Aves > Gruiformes > Psophiidae > Psophia > Psophia crepitans. Next base: position 244,408 of record VWZZ01001016.1, on the reverse strand, counting down.
GAAGTCAAAAGTCTGTGCTTCCCTGCTCCTTATGAAGAGAAACTGCTCTGTGGAGAGCAGTAAAGCTTGTTTTGATGCTTGAAACAAAACCTCTTCTCATCCTGGAGCAGCTTGCTTGGTGATGTGACCAAGGTCAAGGCTGCAAGTGTGGGATGGGACTGGCTGCTGCGAGCTGGAGAGGCAGGGGAGGTGCAGCTCCTCTCGAAGCAAGTATCTGTGAGAGGAGCTTGTTGTTTGGGTTGAAATAGTTTGATGTATAGATAAAAAATAGAAAAGCACTCAGTAATTGCTTAATATCAGGATATTTACGCATCTTTGCTGTTGTTAAAATAGCATTACCTTTTACTGCTCCTTATTGCCTTTCACTTATTATTCTTCTTATTGCCTTTCTTTATGTATTTTGGGTTTTGGGAAATGCATTTTTAATAGGCTGCTTCAGCAAACATATATATATATATAGCATAGTAAAGCATATATACTTTTCATTACTTCCTCTTCTAAGCCCGGGTGCTTTGGATTGCTTGCACAGCTCAGCATTAGTGAAGTCTACCCAGGCAACACACTGAAAGACATTCCCTGAGCATAATGTCTTCAAAATGGGGTTTAAACATCCTGCAGGGGAAAAAAAAATAAGTACCATGTGCGATTTCATTCCCAGGTCACGTTAAGTGCAATTACATTTATGTGGCTCTGAATCAGTTTCCTTAAATATCTGGGCTATATATTTAACTTCCCAATGAAATGGCTTATGCTGTAAATATTGAGGCCATCCAGGGTGATTAAATATTAAAAATGACATTTAAAGAAAGCCCCGGTTGCTGTGTGAGCTGAGCTTTGCTGGCTTTTGGCAAAGTGCAAGCTGATAGCCGAGCTTTGTGTCTGGCCGCTGATGCTTGTTTCTGTGGGAAAAAGTGGGAAAACCCCCAGGAAATCCCACCTGGGGGTTATGGGTGGGTGTCAGAGCCCTCCATGTCCCCAGGATGAGGACAGTGGGTCCTGAGCTTTAATGGCTTCTCACTTCTCTCTTGCTCAGGCAGCATCTGGCCAAAAACTTCCAGCATCGCAGAGAAGGAACAAAAATCCCAGGGATGTCCTGGCCATGGGAATGGCTTTGGTGAGTTCAAAGAGAGGGAGAACAACTCTATTTTACCACCAACTTGCAAGAGGATCCTCCTGCCTGTGAGCCTTGACGTGGGCTTGCCACCGACCAGTAGTTTTACTATGTGAGTTTCCAAAGAGCAAAGCAGAACCAAAACACCCCAAACCCACGGCAGAAGGTAGGTTTGGTGAACACAACAGTTATAGGACCGGTGTCCAAAGACATCCCGGGTCTTTTTATGCACTGCCAAGTCCCAGTGTCCTCTCTCAGAGAGTTACAGCATCACTGAGGGCACTGATGGAGGCCCTGCTCCAGCAGGAGACTCATAACGAGTCAGGCAGTGGGATCACTGTGTTATAAAGAGCTTGGTAAATTCAGCCTGGCTTCACATAGCATCTCTCCAACAACTGGCATGAAACTCCTGAGGGGGGAAAAAAAAATAATAGAACAATTGCAGCGGTCTGTTCAAACACCGCAGAAAATGAAGCAGATTTAAGGAGAAAACTTAAAAGAGCCTTCAGGTATCACAAGGTAATTCATTCCTCTACAAGGAGCGTAGTAATAAAGACTAAAGCTCTCCTGCCCAGGGTTTGACTTCTAGAGGTCAGGACTTTCATAAGGAGAGGAGTTGCAGAGTAATAATTCAGGGAGAAGGCGCCTTACCCGAATACAAAGTCTTTCTATAGGTAATAAAAATCCAGCGCATGTGCAGCCCTTGGCTCCGTTGTAATCAGAATTAAATAACCTGACAGATACTGTTGATTTTTCAAAGTTAAGTTTCTGCTGTACTATTAAATTCCACAACGGACGTAAATGTGAAGAGGAGGGGAGGGAGGGCGGGTCCGTGCAGTGCAGGCAGGGTGGTACCCAAGCCAGGGGGGCTCGTGCAGGCAGTAGGATGGGAGGGGGTTATGGTCAAGCTCAGCTTCATCTCTGCCGCAGCCATAGCGGTACACCCCAAATCCAGCCTGGCCTTCCTTGGACACCCCTGCCTGGCGGAGACATGGGCAGAGGCACCAGGACAGCACTTTTCTGCACCATCCGGTGACACCAAGCATAACTTTCTTAACTACCCTCTCTGACAGGGCGTACTGTATGTCAGTCTTGAAATAAAGTAGTATTAAAAGTCAGAAATTTATGGGATCTGTGCGCCTGTGGGAAGGCTGTAATTTCAGGCCACTGATTTGAAGGGATATAAATCGAGAGGGAAAAATAAATAGAGCAGCTATCAACTTTCAGGTTGCAGGTGACATGCGTTTTACGTGGTCGGGATTTTTTTGGAAGAGCGTATAGCCATCATTTGCTTCCAGTGCAAACGATACAAATGGCTTGTGCGCTGATCTCTGTCCGAGTGGAAACGAGCTCCCGACCACATCTCATTCATTACCCTGGAAGACCCAAAGGGTGTCTGGGAGGCTCGTCAGTCTGAAGATAAGTTGCCTCTGCCATCTCTCATGACTCCGAGGTACTTGTAGTTCACTTTGTTCAGCAAGATAAACCTCTTGTAAGCGAAATGAAGGAGGCAGTGCATAAAAAAGACCCGGGATGTCTTTGGACGCTGGTCCTGTGACTGTGGTGTTTCCCAAAGCAGGGTGTGTGGAGAGGACAGAGAAAACTGTGGCTTCCTAAAAAAACCCCAACAAACAACCAACCAACCCCCAACTGAAAAAATCCCCACGCGTACAAACGACAACTCTCACGCTGTCGCAGAAGCCATGTGCCGCATCTGAAAACGCCCAACACCGCTAAAATTCTGAAATACATTTTACAAACCATGAGAAAGAATAAAAAAGTTGGTTTCCTTCCAGGCTGGGTGGTGTTCCTAAAAACAACTGTGCTCATATCAGCGGCTCGAGCGACACGCGGTGAATGGGTGCTCATTTTACCTTCCCATCTGGAAACATCGCTAGCTAAATGGGGGAGTGTCCGCCTCATCCTTTATTTCCATAGGAAGGTACTTGAGGCTTTTGGAAGCTTCAGATTTGAAAAGACGTTTGCAGAGTGGCTGCAAACCGTTTGCTAAACCAGTATTAATGTGCACATTGGACGTACGGGCTCGCTTGTGGAGCTGGGGGTCTGCAAAGCCAGGTGCAGAGGAGTGCTCCTCGGAATGCTTCCGTAACTGGTGACAACCTGGCATGTCCCCAGAGGCCGAGAAACAGGAACACGTGTCCCCTTCAATGGATTCCCATCAAGGACCATCATGAAGAAGGCCTTTTCTTGACTCCAACATTTTTTTTCCCCCAACCCCCCCGACATGTTTTGTCACAGCAGGTGAGTTGCTGCTTAAGTTTATCCATCAACGGTCTTGAGGGAGACTTGTGTGATAGAAGTCAGGATCTGAGATTAGTGAGAGGTTTCGTTTAGGTTCCTGTTGGGTGCCAGACTGCTTTCCAGCTGAGAGGAGATACTTCGTTTTGGCCTGGATCTTGCACTAGAACATAGGGATGCCTACAGCTCCTGGTGTTTTATTTATTTCCTCCCCCCAGTATTTAAGTTGTTGAGCCACTCATGAATAATGTGAACAAAATTTTTCCTATGTTTTTTTGCCAAATGATCTTTAGATTTGCAAGAAAACCGTGGGCTTTTTATGTTATTGCTGGGGCTGCACTGAACTCTGATCAATCTGCATCCCCAATAACTCTTCCCAAAGCTGGAAATAGTATTTCAAAAGCCTGCTCCGAAGTTAACCCTTTCTTTTGGTTCCTCTAACAGAGCAGCCAGGTCTGCATACAACCCCAAGCTGGGAACCATGGTAATGGAGGATAAATTAAAGATGATTAAACACTTTCCTGCTTCCCAGGGTGAAGGGCAAGTTGGGACACCACAGCTAACTAATTGGTCCTGGGTTATGTAGGAAATCTGTAGGAGAATAGGTACTTGAACCCATGTGTGAGGCAAGTGTCCCATAACAGGATCTTCAGGAGGCTGCGGGTAGATCTGTTGCTCAGCCATCAGTGGGATAACGGCCTCGCTTGTTCCCTGCCCTCCTCAGAGAGCAGGATTCAACGGGCGTGTGACTGACCGCAACAGCCGTAGAAAATAGCGATGCTTCTTGCCTCCCCCCATTGCTGTGCTGGTTTGAAGGTGGAAGCAGTCTGCTGCCCGTCCTCCAAACTGGTAATGACATGCAGCAGAGCTGATGGGCTGGCTGTGGGTCGGGGAAGCCCTAGTGCACAACCTGCTTTTTCTGGGAAAGCATCAGCAGAAGAGTCGTTAATTTGTCAGTATCGAGAGGCTCTGCCACGGCTGTTGGCAGCAGCAAGGTGGTGGGTGCGGTGCCCCCCGTGCAAGGACTGGCAGTCGATGCAGGCTGGTCATATCTGTGCTTTTAGGAAGACTGTGATGGAAAAGGGAACAGATGTTGTCACTAATTGTATTTTTTTGTTGTTGTTCATTTAAGCTTCTCATCTCAAATGTCAAAGTATTAAAATCTCAGTCCAGGAAGTTACAGTAAGAGAATTGAGCTCGTAAGCAAAATTTTTTGCCTTGGCTGCTGCTACGTGTATTTCTCTGCAACTGATTTTTTTTTTCTTCTTTGCTTTTTTTTTCCTTACGGGACTTGAGTTCTACCACTTAACTCTGTTAACGGAATATCCAAATCCAATATGCCCTTGAATTAACAGGCACCATCACGCCCCCTCCCCAAGCACGTAAGTAGATTGCCGCGTACTGCAGGCTTGCACGGGGGGGTCGGGCTCAGCCCAGGGGCTTGCTTTCGAGTTTTCCTGAGCAACAAGTGAGCTGAACGTGCTCGATGCTGATCTCTTCCCCCGAAGACGCCCTGTGCACCCCATCCACGCCGCTCATCAAACAGAAGATCTGGGGCGGTGTACTGAGCTGCTGGGCAGTTGGCTGGCACCATCATTTTGCGGTTTGTCCCCGAGAGAGGGGAGGGTGGTACCAACCCCCTTCGCTGGCACCCACCACCCCGTTTTCCTCGTCGCCGTTAGCAAGGGGACAGCTGAATGCTGGTTTTTTGGGGGATAACTTTCTTCTGTGCTGATCTGAACATTTGGTAAGAAGTGATGCTAACAAGGTTGGACTTTCTAGGCCTGCGGTACAAGAGGAACCTGTTGGTTGTGAACACGTGGGGAGGGGACATGAAACATTCGAGGTGAGTTCTGCGAGAAGCCGCTGAAACCTTGGAGCTGGGGAGCACGGTGGAGCCGGTGAGACCTTCCCTCCAGCCAGAGGAAGCACCTGAAAGCTGATTTTTTATTTACTTGCCCTCTTTCTGAGGTATGTGGGTTTTTTCTGCTCTCTTCAGCCGCCCCTCCCCTCTGAAGCAGCCCGTGCGGTGGCCACGTGTGAGCCAGCCTCGTGCTCGGCTTCGCTAGCTGCAAAGGGCACTGACACGTTTCGTTGCCAACCAGTGGCGTGGCCTAATTAGCCACAGCTTAATAAAGCGAGGTTTTGACACGCTGGAAAGCAAGCATCCTTTTGTGTGGTGAGAACCTGTTCTTTTGCTTGGTCTGTGTCCTTGGCGGAAGGAAATCTGACTGTGGGTTTTAACAGGGGCTTGCTTAACGGCAGACTTTTTTCCATCATGTGCTCCCCTTCCACTCCTTGGTACAATTAAAGAAGAGGCTAATTAACGTCCACCTCTCCCCAGAGCTGTGGACATTGCCTTTGCCCAATGCCACCCACCCCATCAGCCCGTCACCTCGGCCCCTGGCTCCTGCCTGCAAGCAAGAGCTGTTGATTAACTCCCTGCTGTTAACTAAGCACACGCAGGATGGAAAATGCCAGCGTTATTTCCATAAATGCATTTGAGTAAGTGCTTTTGGTAACGCAGAGATATTACGTTGGTTTGGGTTTTTTTTCCTTACAGGGGTCGGTGACACTGCAGAATCTCCTGGGGTTGTTAATACAATTTAAAAACAAAACTGAGCTAGGTAATAGTATTTAAAGTAATCCAAACACTGCTATTTTACATGTGAAGTTGCCTCTGGCTTTGTTCCAGTATAAATCTACCTTGCCATTAAATGTGCCGTGACTGATGCGGTCCTTATTTTTCAAGGATGCATTAAGGGAACTGTGATTGAAAGATGACACAAAAATGATGTGATGTTACTGCTGAGATATCTCTGACAATAACTGACTTTTACATCTTCTGTAAATTCCCGTGTTTGCTGTGTACCTTCCCTGCAAGCGCTGGTAAGTATTAAATTAATTTGGTGGTGTGAGGCTGTAAGGAACGGAAGATATTCTCGTGCCAAGAAAAACTGTAAACACAACCTGACGTGAACTTCTCTTCCTCGGAAGCCTTGTTCCTGCAGCAGGTGAGTAGCTCGAGGGAAAGCCCTAATTCAGGATGCAGTCGTGGGAACGCTGGCTGACTGCGAGAGGAGGCGTTACGGCAGAAATGGATTTGCTTTAAAGTTAATTTTTCCTTCCGTGGTTTCCCTGAAAACCTGGAGTTTATCCGTAGGGCGCCGCAGGATGTGTGCCTGTGCGTGTGCATGCGCTCGCGTGCCTCGTTTGTTAGCTGCTTCTGGGGGTCTGCCTCTCCTCTGGCGGCTGGGATGTGGAGCAGCGCCAGGAGGGTGTTAGTTTAGGATGCAAGCGATGGAGGTCATTCAGGTGTTTATAAACGGCTTTCTGACAAACTCCTGCGCTGTTGCACCCTGTTTCAGATGGGTGACATCGAGTAAGAGGTGAAGGCTGGAATTGTGTGATTGAAAAATAAGGCGAACGCAGCATCTGGTTTGCTTGCTGCTGCAGCACGAGGCTTCACCCCTACCTTGCTAAACAGCTCTGAAGAGAGATTGTCATTAAAATCTGGCAGCGACTCCACTGCAGGGCATCTGTGCGGCGTGAAATCAGACCTTTATCTGAGTGCGGAACACTTGGATCAGCTGACTGCCCGCTTCGTGGGTTTAAAAAAAAAAAATCTATAGAAACAATATTAAATAAACCCCAGTTCCAGTGCAAGGTTGGAATGACGAAGGTCCCTGCAGAATTCCTCCTTTGGTAAGCGACCAGGAAGGAGCAGCGGCTGGGTCCCCAGCGCTGCCCCCTGCCACGGCTCCTGTTCGCCCTCGCACGCATGGGAACCAGCTCAGGAATTGCAGGATTGTCGTAATCCAGTGTTTTCCCACTGCTGGTGCACGCAGAAGTACGCCCCCGCTGCAGAAAGCCCCTCCCGGGGCCGTTCCTCTTCCCAGGGCTGGATGCAGGCAGCCAGGGGAGGGGGGCTCGGGCCGGAGTGGGGTGACCAAACCCCCACGAGTAACAGAGGAATGCAGCAAACAGAACACTTCTCATGAGATCCGGGGCACAGAAACAGAATGGATTAGTAACTAGTCTATATTTGAATAACATGCATTTTATTGCCTCTGCATGTTTTATTCAGCAGAAATTCATCTTAAATTAGGAAATTCACTGATGTATTGTCTGTGCCTATAAATTCTTGTATTGCTGGATCCAGCATCCGCACTTAAAACAATTCAATGAATTATTATTTTGAATGCAGAATTATTGTCTGACGAAGAGCATAAGTGCTTTGTTTTGCTGAGCATAGTGCCAGAACTTGAGTATTTGGGACCAACGTTTTGCTTTTAAAGCATCGAAGCTGCTGGCTTCTGAATTGTGTGCCTCCAGCAGGGGAACGTCCTTGGTGGGAAAGGCTTTGTAGAGGGACGCTTGGTATGGTTGTGCCTCGTAGGGTTAGACACCAAGATCATACCTTGGGGTATGATATACCCCACCTTGGGGTGGCCAACCCACCTTGGGGTGGTTCTGGCCCATCAGACCTAATCGGCAAGTGCAGGTGGAAAGCAATGACTGATAGCAAAGAGCTGCCCGTTATAACCCTTGCAGTGATCTCTTCTTGGGGTCTGTCCTGTGCTATTGCCTTTCTCCTTCATGTTCAGTGATGAAACGGAGGGGGAAAAAAAGAAAAGGCAGGAAAGGATTGACCAGAAAACAGTGGAATGCAGTTTTTCTGTATGCACATTCACTAAATATTTAAATGAAAGAATTCCTCTTGTTAGACACTGCAGATTTTTTTGGATAAGCAATATTTTTTTCCAGTCATCTCAATTCAAGTGTATTAAATACAGTCCAAGCAGTTACTGTTCTTCTGCAGAACAACAATCTGAAGAAGCTAACACGTTTGCAACTATTTTGTCCAGCAGAAATACAGCTGAATTTTGTGGATACAGAAAGTTATGAACTTGATGCGTGCAATGAGGCAGAATGCGATTTTTTTTTTTAAACCACTTATTTAATGGTTGAAAACAAGAAGTAATGGATGAACAGTACTGTTTTTGAATAAATAATATTCCATTTCCCTCACTAATTCTTGACTCACTGCAAAATTTCTTGTTACAAAGATTAGGTCATTAGCTATGTTTTTGTTTTTTTTTTTAAAAAATACTATTACATGTCCTGTCTTTAAAGAAGGAACGTGTGGAAGTGTAGAAGCTTGGAAGTAATGGTTTTAATTTTCACCATGGCTTTAAGGCTTCACAAAAGATTTGCTATTTGTCACCACAAGCAGACCGTGCCCTTTGCTTTAGAGGAGCGCAGCCAGCTGTGGCCTCCGTTCAAAGTTAGCCGCTGCTGCCGTTAAACAGCTCGTTTAACATGGTCCCTGCTTTGCACCGATGTGTTACCGGTGTCGTCTTTATCCTGTTGGTGGGGAGAGATGCAGCTGCCTGGTTGGTGAGAGGCGCGGTCGTGGTTTCTGCAGGTTGTTCCAGGGGTGCCGCGCTCCTGGGAATAGAATAGAATAGAATCCTTAAGGTTGGAAGTGACCTCAAGGATCATCTAGTCCAACCATCCCCCCACCACCTATTACCCACTAAACCACGTCCCTAAGTACCACATCTAACCTTTCCTTAAACACCCTCAGGGATGGTGACTCCACCCCCTCCCTGGGAGCCACTCAAAAAGCCGGTGGTTCATGCAAAGAGTTGGCCTCAGCAAGACCGTGCTCATGCAGGTGAGAGAGGCGCATGGGTGTGCAAGGGACAACGCGGGATGTGGCTGAGGTGTGCCAGGCACGCTGTTTGCTCCAAGCAGGGCTGCGCCCGGCCCCATCTCTGAACCCAACGCTCATTGAGATAAGACCATAGTTTGCCTTCCACGGGTAGTAGAAAAGACACGTTTGAAGAGGTGTCCTCTGTGCCATGAACCAGTAAATGTCTCGCTGGCCATAGCTGGTCAACAGGATGCTCTTACAAGGAACAACGTGCCAGTATTGGGATCAGTTTCAGGAGGTCTGTGTCTGCGCAAACAGTCTCTGGCATTTTCTCCTTCACTAGTAAGGACATCAGTTTCCTTTTGAGGCTCCCTGGGACTCCGCAAGCTTTAATGCACATTAAAAATGCATACGTTTTAGATTCCTGCTTCATCACCTTGTCAGCTGCTATTGAGCTGCCACGGGGAAGGGGAGGGATGGTTCTGTGCGTGTCAAGCAGTCGGCTAAAAATGCCTCGACTCTACGGGGGGTGCTCTGAACGAAGGCTTTGCAGCGCAACGCTAATCGCTTTGGGAGGCAAGATTGAATGCTCTTCAGCTGGGAGGGAAAATTATAAATACAGATATCAGAGCAAACACATTTTTGATGACAGAGGCTTTAAGACCCCTTAGAGGCAAGAGATCCAAGTCATGATAGGGTGCACCTTGTCTCTGAAATTAATTGAAGGGCAAATGAGAGGGAAGGCTAATGTCTATGGAGTCCTTGGAGTGACATACCATTGCTGAATTCCTGGGAAACATGTAGCACCGTCTTAATAGTGAGCTTCCAAAAAACCAAAAGGATTAGATTGAGAAAGAAGAGATAAGAATGATGAGGTGGCTGAGGAGCCTGGTGGAGGGAGTAATTGCTCACTATAATTGAGGAGGAAGATCAAAAGAACTTGACATGAACGCTTGACTTAAAACAGTGGGAGGAATTATGAAGAGACCTCGGAAAAAGTAATAATTAATAAGGGAAAAATTTCTGTCTATTTTGCAGCTGGAAGACGTTGTTTAGACATTTACTTGATCCAAAGACCTTCTGTGCTTTATGCTAGAGAAAGGTAATTCATCTTCCCCCCAGTCATGGGTGAGAATTTGGTGTAGGATGCTTTGGCTGCTTGCTCTTGGCAGAGGAACAAGCCACACTTCCTGGTGCATCAGCTTATGGAAGGCCATATCAAACTACATGCAAAGTATGAAATTATTATTTATACCCTAATGCTTATTGGACCAAAATTATAGAACTGGATAGGTTTGAAGGTGGGAAAACTGTTACAAAAAAGTTGGGGGAGAGAAAGTTCGGGAAGAGACAAGTGGTGGGATAAAACCTCTCATTGACCTTTTCAAGCTGTGGAACAGCCCCATGAGAGTAAAGTATGCTAAATTAAAGGGTGGAGTCTGATGTGCTTGAGTAAGCACTCTGATCCTGTTGATTTTAGCGTACTGATGCGTGCTCGCGGTGTCTTACTCCTTGTGGTACTCTAAATCCCCAGTTCCAGTGAATCCCTTGGAGTAATCCTGCGTAACATGAGCGAGAGGTACCAGAAAACGGCAAGGCTGTTGATGTAAATTCAGGTGGTCTCAAAGTATTGGGTTTCTGTCCTTTAACCAGGGACTTCAGTGTTACTTATAACTCTAAAGAGGTTTAAGCATTCATTTTCACTTGGGCAAAATTTATCGTTGACTGCCTTACAGGAAAAACGGGTGTTAGAGCAGGAGCTTGCAAAGTAACTCCTTCACGCTAGCCGCCCAAATGTTGTGAAAGCCCTGCGCCTGGTACGGAGCGTGCGACGGGCAGGAAGAGTTCAGGGTTTCCCCTACGACCAGAGGGGCACAGACCTGATCAGGACTCAAGGCTGCACGTAAAGGATTTTTAGAAAGCTTACAACTGCAACCAACAAAGACGGGAGATGCTCCGCAGCGTTTGTGCGACTTCCCTTGTGCAGGTATGATTTAGTTGCATCCAGAGATGCGCTGAGGTGGGACATGATGCCATCCTTCCTTCTCAGCTCAGGACCCAAAGTAGCAAAAGGCTCCTGCGAGCCCCTTCCAGCGTGTCACAGTGCACGTGTGCTGCTCCACAGGGGTGGGAAGTTTTGCCTGAAAGGAAAAATACGCTGTCACCAAGGCTAGTAAAAATGTTGATTCAGAGTCATATAGGTTAGCCCAGACACTTTGCTATGGCTTTTGAAATCTTAATTTATAGTACAAGTCCCAAATAGCTTAGATCAGCTCATGGGAAAGAATGCAAAGATGTTCTCGTTAGCAGCATTATTTAACAACTTCATTTACAAGTGACTTTGAGATGGTCCGGTGGGATAGCCCGCAGTGCATCGGCTGCTCCCCAGATCTCAGCAGGGCTCTTATACAGCTCCCCCCTGCCCAAAAAGTACGCAGATTCTCTCCCAATAGCTATTTTGTTCGGATGTGCCAAGAAACTGGCAACAAGCGTTTCTGAGAGACGCTGGTAACTGTGAATGGCTGAATACAGTAATAGTGCGTACGGCTACTGCCCTGGGGCAGAGCTGGTCCTGCTCCTTCACCTCCTGTTGCGCTGTAACTCTGGGGGACACTGGTCATGGTTTGTGTGTGAAGAGTTCCTAGTCTCGGGGGAACTCTTCAGAAGGAAGTATTTCTTATTGAGGGGGAGGTTGAAAGTCTTTTTTGGATATTACACATTGAACGCTCAGTGTGTAATACCCGTTACACTCACCAACCCAAAGACTATTCATAATTCTCCAAAAAGACCATTGTGGTTTCTTTGCTGCTTCTCTGCTTGGCTGTTTCCTAATTTTATTAATTTTCTGGATTATAAGATCAGTGTTTGAGAGTTTTACAACCTCTGGAAGTCTCCTGTGGAGCAGGGCACAGAGTTTAACCGCCAAACAGTCTCACCTTCCCCCTTTCACAAAGAAAAAGTGTTCATATTCTGTCACTGAAGCATACTTGGGAGGACAAACGCTTCCCTCGGTGCCACCAGCTTTTCCCCCAAATGCAGCCAATATGAAGAGCTTCCAGTGCTTATTGCCTGCGTCTGTAAAGATCTTGTTTGAAGGTAGATTGCTTTAGACATTTTCCCTCTGCTGCCTTTGAAGTCTTTGTCTTTGCCATGTCCTCCTGGCTGATGGCACGTCTTCGTCTCCATAGGTTTGGACCACCGTGGACTGCACGGTGTGTGCTGGGGAGCAGAGGTGGCACCAGAGCACCCAGCCTGTCTCCTCCCAGCTCTGAATGGAGGGCTTCCTAAACAGCGATGTGTGAGAATGCCAGTGAGCTATGCCCTGCATCCTATACGTCTGTATGCGTGTGTATACGTGCACCTACACACAGAAATCAACACAAGGGCCTTGTATGTATCCACCCGCGTTTCTATATGCCTACATACACAAACAAATATAAACCAGTCATCTGCGAAATGACTTCTGTTCCCTCTTGGCAGAGCTTCTGCTCCATCTTTTTCTCTGCTCAATCATTTTCCCACAGCAGCCACCGCGCCGTAAGTGCTCTCAGAAGAGAGTGTTGCACTTGGGGCTGGATGGGAGGGTGATGAGGGAGTCGCGTAGGGCTCCTGGAGGTGAAAATCAAAGGAATACGTAGCTTTTTATTTCCCCAGGAAAGAATTTATGCACATTGTTCAGAAGACAAAGGCAGATCAGTAGATTGGGTATGATGACGGTATTTGAGATCATAGCTTGACTTTGGGTGCTTATTGTCTTTTTTT
>VWZZ01001016.1:213430-231605 GCA_013399095.1 Psophia crepitans | reverse complement strand
TTTTTCAATATTATAACAGCAGCACCGCGCTCTGCAGTCCTGGTGGGTCGTGGCTGCATCTGCACCTGCTCCCTTCTCCTGAGGATAAAGCACTCGACAACTAATAAAAAGCTGTATCACCCATTTTTTGGAGCTCCAGCCTTCTCAAAAAGCCTGTAGAGCTTAATAATTCATTGCACCTTTTTGCAGATCTCCCCTGCGTTTCTTCTGCTGTGGCAGAATGGACAAGCTGGTGCTCAGCCCCCGAGTGATTGGGGCTTCAGGCACGGGTCAGGGTGGGCAGCGAGCATCCAACAGCGGCCACTTCCCAAACTGCCACCCCAAACCCCCCTATCCTGGAGGGGAGTCAGTGCTCGGGGCGAGGAGCCACCGCGCCTGTCCGGGCACACCTCGCCGTGCGCAGGGCATTGTGCCTTCCTCCATCCCTTTGCATTTAATTCCTGCACAGCAGCGAGGCCAGGGCTGTATTACAAGCACTTAAAATTGGGGAAAAAAATTGTCACACGTGTGTGTGTGTATTTTTAACAGGGCGTTGAGCTCACGTTTTGGGGTTGGAACTGGCTTCCTAGGCAAGGTTTCAGCGCTCTGCTTGACTCAGCTGGCCTGGGAGCCCTGGCTGGCATTTGCAGTCACAGCGTTCTCAGCTGACAGCAGGAGCCCGTTTGCATGTTTTGCTCTCGTTCCTTGCATCTTCGTGTCTGGAAAGCAGATCGCTTTCTGGGAAACGGGAAGTGGCACTAAGAGCAGCGGAATAAGGGAACTGGGGGCAGGCTTTCTCTGTTCGCAGGAAAAATTCCTTAAATGATGTGGCAGGATGGAGTAGTACGAACATAAGTCTCTTTTGATCTTCACCGCTGGCGTACAAATTGTGAATTTAAACAAATTTGATTATACCTCCATCTATTAGTGATACATGCTGCTCTTACAGGTCTTTTGCATTTCTGTTTATAAAGCCCTATTTACCATACAACAGCCGAGCTGTTGTCAACCAGCCAGAGATTTATTGTTCAAACCGTGGTTCATCACATATCTTATTTCTTCCCAAACGCTTCTCGGTTTGTATATGCATCTTTATTGTTTGCTAATGAGAGTTGTGGGCATTTGCAAAAGTGAGATCTCGTTCACCTTGGCATTGATGAAATGTCAGTAGCAATAAATACAGCGCTTGCTCTGCAGTGGAGGAGAGGTCGTTTTCTTAACGAGTTAAGATATAAAGGTAAAATAAAGAAGCTATCACTTTTTTTTTGGATACGTGAATTAACTTGTTATTTAACATTGCTTCTGTACGTTGTCATCCGTGGTGATTTTGGTTCAGAAGTATCCATAAGCATTTTAATGCAACTCAACGCCCAACTATCTTTCTGCAGAACGGAAGGTCTATTTTTTAAATACAGTCTTTCATTTAAATTCTATCAATATCTGTCATAACCACAGATTGCCCCGTTGGCTATGGTACTCGAATCATGTAGTGAAGTTTGAAAAAAATTACTTATTGCCATAGCGGTTAGACGACGTCGATCTTCTGTGCTTGACTTTGGAGAGACTTTGCCGCATCGCCTGTGGCTCTCATCCAAACCCTTCCAACAGATGATTTCATATACAATTTTTGTGAGGGATTGTTCAACAGTACAGGCGCAGCAGGCTAGTTTGATGGTGAAATGATAAAACAGCCCCCAGAATGAAAATAATAATGATAAGAAATAATCCAGGATGCTATAAAGAAGAAGTGGTCCTACAGAGGAAGGGCAGATTCTTCGCTGTAAATATTGGAGCTGGTGAAAGTCAAGACTGTAGTGGATAATATGCCAACTGATAATTTTAAACTGGGCTTTAAGTACATGGCACTCCATGCTCTTATCTGCTCAGTGCCTCAGGGGTGGTGGAGGAGGCTGAAGGAGGTGCTGAGGAAGGTGCCTGGGAGCAGGTCCCAGCTGGCCAGGGGCAGGGGGCCAAGCCAGATGGCCCTGGAGGTTCTCGTTCTACTCAGAAATTAATTTTTGGGGTAGTCACAGGGGAGTGTGAAGCCAAAAGTTAGCATTTTAGAGTAAACATGGAAATCCATGGCTTTAACTTTAGTTAGGTTTTAGGGGTCTGCATTATTCAGACTGCTGCCGAGTAGAGAATTTGTTCAATTTGTTCAACGGCCCAAATCCTGATTAGGATAAGCCTGAAGAAAGCTCAGCTGCGGATCCACACCCAGGTTAGCAGCATCAGCCTCACCTCTAGCAGGTTGCGACGTGTTTCCGAGCTGGCTGCACGGTCCGTCCCGTGCTGCCATAACGTGCCGTGCCTGCAGCACAGCCGCGCCCGCGGTTTGGACTGCCGCCGCTGCGTGCCGATGGAGGTTCACCACCATTTAAAATAGCAATAGGGCGGCTCAAGGGTTTGTCTGGGGGGTCGCTAGTAGGTGCTGCCGTGGGTGGAGAAGTATCTTGGTGCAGTGCAGCTGCACAACAGCTTTTGTCCCAGGATATTTCATGGTACGCTGCGAGGCACAACCCAACGCGCATCCTCCTCGGTGCGTGGCTCGTTGAGATTAATTTGAGATTAATTTCATTCAATTTGGAGCAAAGGAATCATTTCAATTGAGCTGGGCAGGAAAGATAATTAGAGAGAGTGGATCTGAACTCATGCCTGTGAGGGAACCTGTGCTGTCACTGGTCGTACTGTGTGCGGGGCTGGTGGCTGGCTGACGTCTGCGGAGGTGATATGTCCTAATAAAACGTGGTGGGTTTCAGCAGCGCGTGCATTTTGGAGGCTGCTGCTCTGCTGGGTGGAAGCTGCTTAACAGCAGGTTACAGCTTAGGATCTGAATTTTAGTTGAAGAAATCAAAAGAGGCTCAGGGGGATGTCCTAATTCGAGGTGATTACATGTTGTTGAACATCGAGCAAGGCTTGAATTAGAAAAGATGTTACCACAGCTCAAAAAATGGCTTATCTGTATTTTTCTAAATTAGAGCAGAAATTGCGAATTTTCCCTGGGTGAGATTTAATTTACACTAAAAAAATATTAAATTCAAAGTTTACTCGTCTATCATTCTGTAAAACAAGGCGCAGTGCGTTGCTCACATCTGGCTTTGCTCTGATTGACTAATGAACTTGCAGCCAGCGTGATACAAACACGTCCACGAGCGGTCAGAAACCTTCCTGCCCCGCGTGGAGCTGCAGCCCTGGGGCAGGAGACTTTGGGAGGGGAACTCACAATGGGACGCTTGTGACTAAAAGTATGAACCCCTATATAGAGGTGCTATGGTTTTTTATAGGTTTATATTCAAAGCAAAATACCCTATTTTCACCTAACTGAAATGATGGTTTATTTTTTTCCCATCACATAGTACGGAGTAACAGATTGCCTCTAGGAAAAAACTCTCGGTGTTGTGATGTGAAAGCAGTCTCTCGCGTTAATCCAGGCTGATCTATATGGATTAATGAATTGATTTTAGCCTTAGACAATGGGAGAGTCTCTTGCAGGGGTGACGCGTGTGAAGAGATGCGCAGAAGCTGGTGGTGCGAAGGTCATTGTTCAGTTTGCTAAAACTCTCTGTGGCCTTTCTTGCATAATCTGGTATTACGCAATTTCATTTAAAAGAAAAGTTGAGTATATCTAAGGGTGGTTCCTATAATTACCGAATTTCTTTGAAAACTCAATTAAGAAGCCATCTGGCCCAGGGATTTTATTGACCTGTCACTGGCTAATTATGTTGAAAATTTAATCTTTTATGATTATCATTAGTAACTGCCCACTGCTCTGAAAAAACCTTTCTGTCTCCAAGTGTTGCCATCTTTAAATTTCAGAAACTAATGAGGGGAATGTTTTTATAGCATTAGAGGAAATGTTCTCTTAAGAGTGAAATCTAATGTATTATAAATATAATTGAAAGGCACAGCAGTCAGGAAATGTGAAAGCTTGTTTTTGGAGCCCTAATTCAGAAAACACATGGATGGGTTTGAATATGCATGTTCTTTCCCACAAAAATATCTTGAGACCGCAGGATTCGGGGTCGGTACTTTCTGTGCTTCGGCAGACGAGGATGTCCCATGTTCTTGCATGTGTCCCTTCTTCACACAGAACATGTTCAAGGTCACGCAGGCATCTGTGGGCTAGAAATGAAGCCAAACCTGCAGACCAGCATTTTTGGAAGGAATGTTATTGGAATGTGGTTGTCTTCTCGGTTTTGTTTCATGTCTGCATGCTGCCAGTGCTTCCCCGCAGCTGCCAAGCCCCTGGCCCTCTGAGCAGCACCAGCTATGCAAGCTTCGGCAGATCAGCTTGAAGAAGCCTTGCTTGGGAATAATGAATCTACATGTGAAATATGAACGGAAATTCAAAGTATTCTGAATTTTAGGTGGTGGCTGGGAGATGCCCAGCCTGCCTGTTCTGCTGGAGCAACAGCCCAGGGATGCTGGAGGGGTGTGCCACCACCCTTCTCCTGTTCCCTGGTCTGGGCTATGTCTGTGTGAGCTCCGAACACCTCTTTGGGTTGTAGCCTAAACACGTGTATCAAATCCTGCCCGAGGGAGGTGAAACCCCACTCATGCCCTGCAGCTGGAGAATCCGGGGGTGAATCCACCTGCCCATCCCATGCATCCCATTTTACAGCGTTGCTGGGTCAGCACGGATGATTTTGGCTTTGGGCAGAGTCCAGCCTGCCCCATCAGCCACCAGGAGACAACGTTTCTTGTCTGGGACACTGTCTGGAAAGCTCCATCTCCCTTTCACTCCTTTGGCTCTGATAATTTTCCATCCTGCCCTTGGAGCCTGGGAAGAGTTCCTCCATCATTTTGCTATTAATTGTGGATAGTATGCCAACGTTCTTGAGTGTAAACCAATTAAAATAAATTACATTCAGGTGGGCATTAGGGCATATCGCTTTCGTTTCCCTGAAGCATCCTCCCCGGGGATTTTCTCTGCCTGTCTTGCATGGAGAGCTTTCCATGCCATCATTTTAAATGGGATATTTCCACTATTCCTCAGCACGCGTCTTCTCAGCGCTGCCGTCGTCGTGGAGGCATGCCGGAATGAGGCAGCTGGTAACCCTCGCTGTAGACCCTGAGACTGGCTGGACGATGGAGGAAGTTTTTACGCTGGGACCTCCAGAAACGGGTGGATTGTGGCAGATTATGAAGGACTGTAAGGAAAAATATTTTCCATCCCACTTACCCTTACCTGGACAGACACTTCTGTATAAGCAATAACTTATCAAAGGAAAACACTGTGCTAATCTAGTATCATTTGGTAAACCCATGTTGCCTTATATCCCATTTTCCAGCCTTTCTTGCCTTTTGAAATCTCTTTTGAAGTCACTTGTATGTTTGAGGTCAGACTAGCAGATCCCTGTCTCTTTTCCTCCATGGCACAGATATAAACTGTGCATTTGAAATTCTCCAGTGAAATACTTGAAAAGCCTCAGTTTACCTGGTAACAGTACGAGGTGCTGAGTTTCTGGGCTTGTTTTAGGATATATTGGATTAAAAAAATGTTTACCTACTAATGACTTCTCTACTGGAGCCCTTTAATATCAATTGCTATTTCCAAAGAAGTACTATTTTATCTGGGCTTACAGTTAGCCTTCCTCCATTGGCTCCTTAGTGCGGCTAATTTAACAAAATTGCATTTAAATGAGTCCCTGATGAGAGACCCAGAGTTCACATTTTTCTTTTAATAGACATGTTAGTCTTCCTGCATGCTAAAATTCCATAAATGGCTCTTTACTCTTCACATGTGAGACAGCTATTCTATATCAGCCGGTGCATTATATTCCCGGCCTCACCTTGGGGAATTACCGAGTAGTTGTGGCGCTTCTTTGAGCTGAAGGACGGGCTTTTTAAATTGGATAATTTGTATTTATATAGTGGTTGGTGTCCTTTATCAGAGAAGTCTTGTAACAAAGCTTCTTTCAACAAAGTTAATTTCAAAAAAATAATTTAATTCAATAGAAATAAGATTATGTCTTTCTTCAGGCTCAAGCCTTTGAAAGTTAAATTGTTTTAATTTTGGGCCTGCTGTTGGCAGCCTATTACATAGTCCTGCGAAATCCCGCAGCTGATCCGTGCGAGACTTTAGCTGGTGGAAATACTGGGATGATGCAGGGGTTCTCTCCTCCTCCACCTCAGTTTGACTTCTGTGAAAACACCTTTCTGGCTGGAGATGAAAAAACACGTGAGCACGGTGGGTAAAGGTGTCCTTTCTCTTTGGGCAGGGTAGCTGTAGGTGGGGAAGCCAGCTAGAATAAAAGGGATGAAGACACAAAGTCCTCTGTGGGGTTTTGCACCATTTCACATGTAAGAAGAGCATCTGCTCTGCAGGTATGTTGGTCTGCAGCAGCTCCGGTGCTGGTTTAGTAGCAAAAGTTTTAAGTCTAATTAAAGTATTCCTCTTATTCCTGCCTGGCCAGTGGAAGTCTGCAACTGCTCTTGGGTTCTGGGAGGAAAAAAGCTTGCTTTTCCCTAATGAGTTCCTACTCACAGCGGTTTAAGCTGGATTCTGTGCTTTGTAGGGTGGGATGTTTTCTGTGAGGTTAGTGCAGTGATCGCGGTGTGGACCTGAAGGTGGTCCCTGAACCAGACCCACCTGTGCTGCAAGAACCAAGCCTTGCTGGAGTGTTCTTAATTCCTTGTGTGCTCTGATGAGCCAGAAGAACATGTTTTGGTCCTGATTACTCAGGCCTTGCCTTGCCTGCCGCTGTCTGTAGGAATGTACAGAGGAATTCACCTTCTATAGGTGAAGAAAAAAGCAGTTGGGCAGTTGCCATCCTGTTTGCGAGAGAAGAGGCGCTTTGCGTCCTCACAGGACATATTTTTTTCAGATGGTCATTGGCAAACAGAGGCAAAATGACCCAAAAGTGGCAGTTTTTGTTTAAATTTGTTTGCTATCTGCAATGGCTTACATTCAATTTAGTAAAAAATTTTAAAATAGTGTCAATGAAATCTCATTTTCTTACTTGTGACTACAACATCTGCAATATTGATTTTGCAAATCTATTTATAAAGTTCTCATTTAAAACAAGGCTCTCGCTATTCTGTAACTTTTGCAATTTTAGAGTTGGGGTTTTTTTTGCCCCAGAAGCTGTGTTTCCTATGCCACACGAGAAGGGTCACCAGGGGAGCATGGATGGAAGATGCTGGTGAGTAATGGTGATGTGGGATGCTTGGGGAGACCAACCTGTGTCCCTTCCTCACGCCACAGATGTGCTTCCCACAAAAACCCAGGCTTTGAAACAGGAATCTCATGTCAGCGCGTCAGTTGTGGGAAGTGATGCCCGAGTACTTCATTACTGGAAAAATGCACGGGAAGGCAAAATGTGGGTCCAAATGATATGTTTCTGTTTAAATTAATTTTATTCGTAACACGAATGCCGTATCTCACAGAGACTGGCCGTGTCAAGTCCCCCACTACCTCGATGTCACCTGAGCAGTGTCTCCAGGAGAAAAATACTTAAATTGTCTCTGTAATGTTAAAACCTCCTGGGCAGCTGGTAGAGCTGCAGCAAATGTTTTGGCTGCTATTGCTTGCCCAGAGAAAAGGGAGGTATGGATCAAGGGAAATATTTGATGAATTCCTATGAATTTTGGTTAAATGTTTCTGGTTGGGAAAAAATTCTACAGAAAAAGTTTCACTGTGATATTTCAAAGGAAAACATTGATTTATTTCATTTTTCCTGTTCCAAATTGCTTTATTTCTGGTGTAACCATTCTATACATTAAGTGCTGGCACTGACTGCGGAGTTCGTGCGAACCGTGTTAAATTGGCTTTGGCAGATGCTGATATCTATATTTGAAAAAGAAAACACGGCGACATCCTGCTGCAAAGAGAGGCTTAGCTGGCGTGGCCTTTCCTGCCCGCTGGGTTTCTGTAACAGCCTCTGGTGGCCCTTTATGGTTTAGTGACACGTTGCCACCAGGGCAGTTTGTTTGCAAAGCTGGTGCCTGCTGCCGCATCAATGTCGAGACCTTTGCCGCACCGTGAAGCTGATGCCGGTTCCTGCCATGCCCGCAGTCCTGTGTGCAGGGTACAAGCCCTGCTGCTTGGTGTGTGCTCCCTGGGAAAGCAGATAGATCCCCCCTGCCCCTTATTTTGGGGGTTTCCTGTGCATCTCGAATGCCATGCTGGCAGTGGGGCTCCTTGTCACGACGCACCTTTTGGAGGCAGCTCCCCGTTGATGCCGTCCAGGCTCCCACAGCAGCGCATCGCTCAGGTCCAGGCGCAATTAGGAATAATCCGAGGGTTTTTTACTTTGTTTAGACTGATGCAATCTTTTAAATTTTATAAATCAGAAGAGACCATTTATCTTATTCCCCAGGCGGCACTAATGACTAATTAAAAACCATAATTAACTGGAGCAAACCCATGAGAAGTTGCAAGGCAGCAGAAAGGCAGCTCCCAGCCACATGGAAGCGGCTCGCTCCCCACACTGGCGCCCCGAGGGCTGGCCTGAGCAGGGGGCTGCAGGAAACACAAGCATCTTCTTTTTTTTTTACTGTCTTCTCACCAACAAAAAGGATTAGTGCAGAAATAAGATGACTGATTTTTCCGCATGAGTTTTAGCTCAAAATTCAGAAAGGATGACGGACGTCAGCCGATGGTGCTGAAGCAGTGGAGCCCATGAGCAGACCTGCCCGGCACAGCGCTGGGTACCTGCACACGTGTACAGTGATGTACACGCGCAGTTATTCAAGGGCTTTGTCTCTCAGCAGCAGCCAAACCCTCAAAACCTTTTATTAACCCAACACTAACATTTACCCACACCAGAGACTCCGCGTTCCCTCGCAAGGCTCTGGTCTTTCAGCCGACAGTAATCCCGGTGCTCCTGAAGGAACAGGCTGGAAAAGGCATTTTAAAGACCTTAAATCACATCGGTAGGAACCAGGACGGCATTTTGAAGTTTTTCCATTCGTTCCTGCTGCAGACTGGCAGATGTGCTGCCTGGGTTTGATCTAAGCTCTGTGGGAGTCGGTCAGCGTCGTGTTTTAAACAAGCAAGCGCATCTCGCCGGGAAGCCTGTGGAAAGACAAATGTCGTATTTTCCAAGGGCTTTCACTTGTCTTGCACAGTGCGAGGACGTGCAAAATAAACATTTTTGAGAGAAATTAATTTTTAAAGCATATCTCTCAGTACTGTTGATCAGTGCCCTGGGAAACTTCCTGTATGGAAAACAAAATAAAAACGTTCTGTGCAGCTTTAAATAGAGCAGGATTCCCAATAAAATCGGAGAAGGGAAGTATAGCTGAAATAGATCTTAGGCAGGCCAGTTAATTACAAATGACAGCTAATGGAAGGGGTAGGAATGACAGCACTGGGTTTAAAGAGAAATTAATGGCAATCTGCGTTATTTCTGCTGCTTTTCCCGGGCAGGCCGGGCTTTGCGCTGGGGGCGTGAGGGGCTTTTTGTCCTACAAGTTTGTTTGGTTTAGAAAGGAGATGTGGAAAATGTACCATTATTTCAAAAAATGAGGAGACTGTAGTTGGACAAATAAATATATAACAGACTGAACCAGGAACAGTATCGGGGGAAATGACTTATAAATTAGCCATGGTATTAGAAGAATAATTAAGCAGTATTTACTTACAATTATATCCAATAACTTTTTTTATGCTGTGATTAATTAAATTCGAAGATTTCCTCATAGTCTCCGCATATATTATTAAACATGGAAATTAATTTTCTCCAACAACTCAGCAAGGTCCCGAAATGCCGTGGATTCCACTTTAATCAGTTATTCTTTACTTTGCATTGTAAATCTTTACGTGCACGTCAGTCGGTGCGAGCTCCCGAACAGGGCCAGTGGGGAGCTGCGAGTTATGGCCAGAGCCACTCAGCTCTGCTTTTATACCGTAAATCCTGCGTCTTTTGAGACAATAAACCCAGTTCCCACTTAAACCATGACATTTCTGGTTTTTAACATTGGGTTTTAGTAATCTACCCGGTTCGAAGGGGGGATTTCGCGCCACCCAAGGCAGGCGCTGCAGTTAGCGCCTAACGGGGACGGGAGCGTGCGGCGGCGTCTCCGGGTGCTTTCATGCCCACATCCAGCATTTGCCAGGCGTTTCTATGCGGAATGGTTTGATTTCAAAATAATTGCTTCATCGTAAAAGCTTATTCCAATACACAAATGCTTCCGCCTCGTGCACGGAATAGCTGATTTCTCTGTTTTCAAGGAAATCTGAAGTAAAAGCGGAGGTCTGAACGCGGTGAGTCCCGGGGGAGCTGGGACTGGGGCTCTGCAGCCAGGGCACGTCGCATCCGATCAGAAAAGGTGTTTTTTCGGTTTGGACCCCTTGCCCCCCTCAATCCCCTTCCCCAGTCAAAATGGGAGAAGATACCAGCAT
Organism: Psophia crepitans; assembly: GCA_013399095.1. Classification (NCBI taxonomy): domain Eukaryota; kingdom Metazoa; phylum Chordata; class Aves; order Gruiformes; family Psophiidae; genus Psophia; species Psophia crepitans. Next base: position 221,278 of record VWZZ01001016.1, on the reverse strand, counting down.
CTTCATGGATGCTAGGAGACTGCATTTTCCAGGCTTGAAATGAGACCAGCCCTTTTGAAAGGAGTTACAGATTCATACCGATACCCCCACGTGAGAACGCAGCAGCGAGCCGCGTCCAGGATTCGTGTTCTGTTGGATAAATACGTCTGGAAGCGACTGAGTGCGTGCACGATGAGACAACTTCTGCTTAGTACAATATTTGAACTAGACAGTTTAATAATTGCATTCTTTAATATATTAAAGTCTGTTTCTTGAAATTTGATGGAGGCTGTTAGAGCCGTCCAGCAGTTTTTGTTTGGCTGTAGCATCTAAGGGTTGAAATCCCAAACAGATACAGTACTAAGAGATTGCTGAAAATTTCCAGCAAGTGTTTCTGCGCTAATTAGCTCCCCAGAGATATGAGATTTGAGCAGAGGGAGCCAGCTTTGCTCTTCTTTTCCATTGGCATTCAGGGAGTGTAGAGCTTAAAATCTCAAGCCATAGCTGATCGCCATAAATGATTAATATGCTATTTATAGGGTGCGATTTCTTCGGTATACAACAGGCTCATTTAGGCATCTTAGACACAGATTACAGCCAAAGACGGATTGTTAGGTCCAGCGCTGGTCAAAAGACTAAAGCAATTCAACATACAGCCTGCCAGTCTGGTGAAGATGTTTGACACAGCATGTACGACACACGTCCCGTTTGATGGTGTCAAGGACAGACCTTACAAATCCCTTTTCTTTGATAGATGACAGATTGCCCTGCCTGTGACTCGGGAGGAGCTGCCGGTGCCACAGGTACACCCCAGAGAAGAGGGGTGAGGTGTGCCCGGCTCTTGCCCCGAGAGCTGGGGATGCCAAGGAGCATCCTGCCCCAGCTGGACCACTCTGCCCCAGCCCTGCGCGGGCAGCGAGGGCCAAGGCTCTTAAAACACAGCAGAAATACCCTTAACTTCAGCAGATGGGAAGTGCTTCTTTGGAAAAAGCTGGTTAAACCATATTGTCCCTAGTTTAATTACACGTATATACATGTGTGGCTGTATATATATATTTAGTGTCAGCTCTGCAGGCCACATTGCATCTCTCTTATCTGGCTAATTAGCTGGGTGAGAAAAATCCTCTAGCTTTGCTGATTTAATTCCTGCTTTTAAGGCTATTTACAGAAGGGTTCAGAAGCAGTATTAGGTGAGGCAGGGGAATGCAGGAGCTCTTGAGTTTCGGCTGGCTGGCTGTCTTAAAATCTGCTAGTCGGGAAGAGAGCCCTCATTATTTAAAGCAGCAAATGGGAATTAAGCATATTGGATACAAGCAACTTGCACAGACCCTCGCTTTCACAGCTATAGCTGTTTGCATCCTTCCTGCTCTACCAGGCACCAAGCAGGAACCAGCTCTTCTTCCTTCCCATCTGCTGTCCCAAGGCCATCCATCAGGCTCTTGCTGTGGCCGTGCTGCTGGGCCATCAGCTCTTGGGAGCATGGGGAAGGGCAACCACGGCTCCCGGGGAGAGCAGAGCGGCTTTTCCTGCGTGGAGAGGTGAGGAAGAGGGGCTGAAGCACCGGAGACCAAACTCCAGACTGCAGTTTGGAGGTGTGAAGAAGCACCGAGGGTTGGTTTTCTTCTCTTGGCATCAGACTTGGGAATCAACGGAGAGGACTGTAGTGCCCAGTGTGGGAACTGTCAATCTCACCAGCTTTATTTTGTGCTCAAAAATCAGGGGTTTTGGCTGAGAGCAGCCGCACGTGTATCTTTTGTGTGGCACGGTGGGAGGCAATCATGCAGCCTGCTGGGGAGTGTTTCACGGTGCCTTGCTGTGGTTCGCAAACTTTCTTGAAAAAGGCTGAGAGATGGAATTTTCGAGATGGATTTTCTCTCTTTTATTTTTTTCCCCTCAGGGTATAACGTGGCGAGCTTAACTCTTGCAAGGCATCACCTGCAGCATCTGGACAGCATCTTACCCCTGTTCTGACCGCAGGGCAAAGAAAATCCATCAGGTTTCTCAATAATTCTCTTCGTTCCTCCTTTAAACAAACAGAGTGTTAAAAAATCGGTGTCTTTGCAGTGTCTGCCAAAACAGCAGACCCCTGGGACCCCCCAGCAGGGCCGGAGGGAGGGCATGGGGCAGGGAGGCTGTTCGTTCTGCATCTGGTGCAGCTGGTATCTTCATAGAAAATAGATCTTCCTTGCCTGATCTATAATTAGCCGACTTTGAATTATAAGAAACCGCAGTTAATTTTAATTTCTGATAAAAATTGGATAATAAAAATCGGATCTTTTTCTAATGGCACATTATTATCTTACAGATAGAGTAATTGAGCTTATTAATTATTCCAAGATACCCAGGGCTGCTTTTCTTTAAGAAGAAGAAAAATCCACATTTCTTTTTTTCTCCATAATCTTGTCTGAGATTAGTAAAAGTTGTCACCGCAGGTCTGGTGTAACTGTATTTTGCTGCAAGCCCGGTTTGTGATCCCTCTCCTGGAGGGACGCAGCTTGCGGCCGCGGGATGTGCAGGCTCTGCCAGGAGGACACGGGTGCTGTGGTGGGGTCACGACAGCCCACCTGTGCCTGGATGAAGAAGCAGCAAGCATCGTCAGCTGCCTACAAAAGATTTGGGGCTGATGTCCAGGCGAAAACTCACTTCCAGGAGGAGCCACCCAGTTTTATCACGCTGCGGCCAGGGGAAAGTCCTTTTCCCTTTCTGGATTCGTGCGTGAGATGGCTCATCCGTGGTAGGCAGGTGGTTGCAAGATTGCTGTTTACTTTGCTGTTTCTTTCTTCTTCTGAATTGTCTTTATTTTAGCGTGTGAAAAAGCAGTTACGAGCAAAACCTCACAAACCTGGTTAAACCCAAATCCTTCTGACAGCGTATAAAACTGAGCTGACCGCAGGGGGTAAGCACGGGCGGGTCGGGGCGGCTGCAGCTCTGCCAAAGACCTTGTTTCCTCTCTTTTTTTGCATAGGCAAATGACAGAAACGAGATCTGGGATCTCAATAAAGCACTTGGCTCGAAGCAAAGCTTTCTATTGATCTTTCTATTTATGGGAAAATTTATTTTTTTTCTCTAACCAATGTTATCCAGATTAGTTACGCACCTTTTTATGGACGCAAATTCAGTGTTGCTATAAAAAAATGAGCATGACTGGAAATCAAAAAAACAAACCAGAGACTGAATTTGGGAGTGCTAAGGTCACTGGAAGCTGGGGGACTGAGGGGAGGCTGTGTGCAACATCCCTGGGGTGTCCTGGAGGAAGGGTGCTCCCCAAGCCCCTGGCACCAGTTGACTGCAACTTTTTGGCACTGGAACTGGGTTTTGACAGCTTGGGAGAGGTGCAACTGACTCGGTTTTGTTGTTATTTTTATACCTTATATTATATGAATCTATATATATGATATTGCTCTCTGAAAAGCTGCTCAAAGAAGGGAGACAGGGGTTTTAAGTCAATCATCTGTTATTACAAACTGAAAGGAACTTTGTGTCTAAATGCAGAAATCCAGTGCTCTGAGGAAAAAAAACCTCGGGTGCACATAAAGGACGTGTAACAGAGACCTTAGAGCCATTTCAGGCTGAGGTGTTTTGAGTTCTGTCTTTGCTGTAAGAAAAACAATTGGGTGTCAAGCTAAATGAAGAAGTGCTGGAGCTGGAAGTTGCGGCTGCGCTGGCATGGTTGTTGGGGCACAGTGGCTGGGAGAAGTGATGTGCGCAGCAGGCTGTCAGACAGAAAATAGGAAAACAGCAAAAAAAAGCCCCCCTCCAAACCTCAAATGACATTAGCTCCGAGCAAAACATGCTTCATCAGCTCGGCAGCTTTCATTGCGTATTGGCAATGATCGCTCCTCAGTCACAGGGAGACAGAGGACAAATTAAAACAACAACAAAAAAGTAGTCTACTGAGCATGTTCTACATTTCAGGCTTTCAGTGCCGTATGTAATTCAGGCAGAATGCAGCTCAGGAAAATCCCTTGTACAGCTCCTACTCACGCGCCGGTTCTCTGCTGCCGCTCCTCCCCCTGCCCAGCCCCTCGCAGCCTCTAACCCTGACAGGTTATGGCGGGTTCAGCATCTTCCCGGGCAAAAAAACCAAAGCAGCGTGGGGTTTTTTTGTGTGCCAAAATGTTTGACAGAAAAGGGTATTCTAAATGCACAGATGTGCCACAGGGAACGTTGCTGAGGGCAGGGTACTTTCCAAACATTTACTCGTGCTCACTGCGAGGCGGCGCTGGGTCTGCGTGGCTGGGTCGCGGGTGTCAGCGACAGCACGTGGAAAAATCTTGTGGTGCAAAGAACTAACTTTGTGAGTTAGTTTTGCCAAATCCAGTGTTGTTTGGGCCGGGACAGCTTTTATCCCCAGCTGTCCCCTCCAGTGTGGAGGGATGCTTTAAAGTGGATGGACTCTTGCACAAAACCCAGGAATATTTTCCCATGGTACGATTACTCCACAGGTTAAAACCTGCAAGTGCTAGGAGATTCTTTTTAATTTCGATCCTGAGAAAGGACCATTGATCATCTGGCCTGACCTTTTCTGCATCACCGGCCGTTAAGCCTCACCCGGGTGCCCCTGTATTAAGCCCACAGACATTAGTTAGACCGAAGCGTTACAGTCCTTGAGAAACTCCCTGTGCTGCAGGAGTATGAGGAGCCTGTAGAGGCAGGGAACTGGTCAGACATGACACATACTCTTCCCCGGGTTTCACTTCGTCCATGCAATCAGAGATTTAATCCATTTTTATAGCCCTGATGTGTTTTCTTAATTTTTGGTGAGGTTCCTCGCTAGATGGTGGAACTGTCTGCTTCGGTCTTGAGGTCCTTCTGCCACGGCAACCAGAAGGGCTGGGGGAAGCCGCTGGTGCTACGGGGGCTGTGAGTGAGCAAGCGCAGCTATCGCTTGTGGTTAGGCTGGGAAAATTAAAATAGGATGCGGGAAGTGTGATGCAAATCAATGCTGCCAGTGCAAATACCTCTCAGGTGATTGGTAAAGATGCGTGGAAGAGCAAACTCACCACAAAAAATATTCCAGCAGAAGATGGGTTAAATGCAAGGAATTCCAAAGTGAGAAAAATAATTGGGGGAGAAATTGAGGGAAACGTGGCGAAGCAGGAGGGTGTAAATGAGAGCACGGAGGAATTGTTAGAAAGTCAACACGGATTCAGATTAAAAAGCACAAGCCCAAGAGGTGTGAAAAGCCAGATGCTGTCCCTTGCCTGCCTGGTCTCCCTCGGCCGTCCCTGTCTCTAGGGCAGCCGCTGCCAGTACCTTTCTCTTCGTTATTTATGAATAAATAAGGGAATGGGGCTTTCCTGCTGCTTTGCATGCAAGTCAAAGCAGGCTCGCTCTAAATTCAAGCACTGCAAGCTCAGTCTGGTCTTGGGAATTCAGACTTTGCTCGGCTTCCTACTTGCTGCCAGCAATAAGATCCCCGGACGAGAAGCCGGTGGGTGACTGCGCTGGTTGATGAGGCAGGCGAGGAGACGGCTCGCCCCGCTGCAGCATCCCGGGCTCTGCCCTGAACCCACCCGACCTGGGATCCTGCCAGCAAACAAAGCACGGGTTTTAACCAGGCTTCCAGGTTTCGGCCGATGCTGTCTGCCTCTGCTTTAGTCCTCAGCTTCCGATGTTCACGTTGTCAGCCTGTGGTTTGCTCAGTAATTTCAGTCCAGCTCAGAGGAAGAAAAAGCCGTCAGCCCCGTGTTCAAAGTGGAGTTTGCCAGCAGTTTTAGACAAAAAATGCCCAGTATCAACCTGAACACAATGGTACGTGCAGTCTGTAAGCCACCGCTTTTCCCTTCAACATGGGTAGCGCTTGGGACTGTTTCTTCATGTCCCCCAAATTCTGATCTTCCCTACTTCATTAGAGATACTGCCTTTAGCCTGTAGTAATGGCATTATTAAAAACCAGGTTATCTACCCGTATAAAGGCCGGTATTCCCTGGTGAGAAATGCAGATTTGCAAAGCAAACCAGCGAGTAAGTTCTGGACAGAGTTCTCAGCTTGTATTTCAGGAGCTGTGTTGTGGTGGGTTGGTTGTGCGGCCCCCACCAGGACACCTCCTCCTTCCCAGCCCACCCATGGCATCGGCTGGGCTTCAGTGTGTGTGTCCATGGGGTGTCTCATGATCTGAGATCCTGAGTGGGACACCCAGCCCTGGGACCTGCACCCTGCAGCATCCCCAGCCGGGATGCTTTCGCCCAGCGCTCCCACCCAGCCGCAGCGTGCCACCGCCTTTGGGGGCCAAGCGAGGTGCGTACGAGAGAAGAGAAATGGGATTATTTGAAAAATACCTTTGTGCTTCTCGGGACAACAGATGGAGGCGGCTGGTGATTACCAAACGCGCCACGCTCCCAGCGCTGGGGCAGCGGGGACAGCCTGGGCTCCAGCAGCCATACGGTGCCTCGCTGAACTTGACATCGGCACAGCTGGGCACAGCTGGCGCCTCTTGGCTGCTCCGTCTGCAGGGCTGGAACTGAAAACTGGAGATGAACCAAATGTTGTGGCGTCGCTGACATTAAGGATGTTTCTGCTTCTGTATATCCAAAAATAGGTGGCACGTGTTTTGCTCTTTGTCAGGGAGCTCTTCTGCCTTGCTCGGCATCGCCTTCTGTGTCACTAACGAATTCCTGTTTGTTTGGGACTGTTTGATTTTCTTCCCACAGAGGACTGATTTATTAATAGGAAGAAAACAAGCAATAAAGAATCCCTCCAGTTATTTAGCTTAGCTTGACTTCTTAGTCTTCTTTGTTAGCTAAATTAAAAGCAATCCAAATCTACAGGAACCTTACTTCTAATTTGGAGAGCTGTAATTATTAGGAGCTATATTTACCGAGACACCGTCTGAACTTGTAACCAGATTTTAAATGAGTGCATTATCAGGGCAGGGAGTAAAAGAAGCTGAATTCAGTTACGCGGTTTAACCCACACTGCGTGGAGCCTCTTTTCCCTTTTCATGCCAAGAAAATGTTTATTTACAAATTTTTCATGAGTTGACATTCACTTTGCGTACACGACTGCAAAATATCTGAACGCAGCAGACTGCACATCCCTGAGACGTGCTGGAGCCAGGGTTCAGCGCGAAGCACCAAAATTAAACATATCCTCTACTGGCATTTAAAAATATCGATTTTTGCATTTTCTGCAAATTGAGATCTAAACACTTTCTTAATGACCGTGGTTGCTTACACCTGTCCAGAGTCTTTTGGCCTATGAGAAATTTGCAACTAGCAAAATTTCTTGCTTATTATTTAGTATGGACTTGTTTATTTTCCTTCTATTGGCTGAAAATGCGTAAATGTTTGGACACGTCTAGTCTCAGTGCGCTGACGCTTTTGCCTTGTGCTTGAAAGCATCTTAATTATCTCTGTAAAATGTGTTTTAGCTTCCTGGCAATACTAGGAAAAAAACCTTGACAAATTTGTCTGTGTGGCTAAAGAACATTATAACCCCCCGTGAATCCACTTTGATACGTAACAGGAGTTGCCACTGTACCTCTGCGCTGGGTTTAATAAAATTCACAGCAAATAGCTGGTGGAATGAGCCATTTGAAGTTTGTGCTGGCACCTTGGCTTATATATATGTATATATGTGTGTGTGTGTGTGTATACACACACCTACCACGCTGTGTAATTTTTGATCCAGCATTGTTCCTAGACGAGCCTTATAAAATGAGCTGAGCTGCAACCTGCCCATCTTTGCAGAACGATTAGAGCAGGATCCAAATCCGCCTGTAAATTCAAGTTTCCCTTCATTTCCATCGCTATACGTCTCTGAATGACAGCGAATTCATCCCTCCGCTGGAGACTTGCCAGAAGTTTCTCATCTCGCTGTCTGTGGGCTGCTCGCTCCCGCTCTGGCTCTTTTTTTTTTTTTTTTTTT
>VWZZ01001016.1:115195-213417 GCA_013399095.1 Psophia crepitans | reverse complement strand
TTTTTTTTTTCTTTGAGGTTTTTCTGATGCCTATAGAGTGAGCTCAACTCAAAGGTTTGCAGCTTCGCTCTCGCCTGCTATTCTGTAAGAGCCAGCCTGGGCGCCGGCACAGTCAGGAGTAGCGTGTGAACGTCGGATTTCTGCCTCATTTCCCTGCAGGTGACTCGGAAACTTCACAATGCGGCTGGTAATGTGTTTCATTTTCTAAATAAATACTTAAGCGTTTCTCTTGTGCAGCTTTGTCAGCTTTTGGATAGACTGGCTTTCTCAGAACTAATTAAATGAAGAGATGTCGGGGGGTGGCGGATGCCTACTGGGACATGGATGCTGTTTGTTTTACTCGCCAGGCAGAGATGCACAGGCAGATTTCCTCCAGCAATCTTAAATCAAGCAGCACTTTTTCCTTTAGATAAGGAGGCTTGAGCAAATACAGATTAGCAGATGCGATTCCTAACGTGCACAGAGCTGCAGTAAGTTTATCAGGGAGACCGAAATTTAGGGCTGTGTTGTGTCGTAGGCTCGGGAAGGAGAGAATCGTCTTCGTGCGCTAACAATTTAAAACAGCGTGTGAAAAGATGCCTGAGGATTCAGAGGGCTCTGCTGAGCAGTGGTCACGCTGCGGTGGCAGAATTTCTGTAGGTTTAACTGCCCTTTTCTTTTTGCTCTGCAATTATTGGGAAAACCCGCGGCTACGGTTCGTGGGGTAACCCTACCGGGCTTTTCAGCTTCGGAATTCAGCAGGCATTTCAGCGCCTCTAAACACAAGCCCTTGAATAGGTGCAGATCGATGTGGGGCTCCTGTAGCCAAGAGTTCAGCTGCTTGTCAACACGGAAAATCTCACCGCTTTTGTCGGGTGCAGCGCGGGCAGCCTGTGAGGTCCGTATGAAGTCATCCAGGAAACGCTGCGGGGACCAGTCCTGGCTCTGACGGTGCTTAAAGGGCTGAAGTAATTCATCTCGGATTGATTTTTTTTTTTTTGGCATTCCTATCACTGGAGTTGTAACAGGCAGAGCTGTGGTTCGGGGAGGGCAGTTGTATGCGTTTAGCATCAAACCTCCTCCAAGAGCAAATTCCGCCTTCCATCAGCAATACAGAGCAGCTTCTGCAGTGTGTTATCTCTGCACCTGATGCAAAACCGTACGTCCCCTCAGCACGGCGCGGAAACAGCCCACGAGGCTTTTTCATTTGCTTCTGCTTACGAACAGACCGCTTAAACGTTGTGTGCGTGATCACAAAGCTACCCGCCAGCAGGCAGCGCATTGAAACCACTGCATGTAAACAGCACAGGGTAATAAATAAAGCGGGGTGCTGTTAACTCCGGAGAGAGGGAGCAGACTGGCGCGCTCCTGAGACGGCGCATGGGAGTCAAAGCTAATTGCGAGCGGTAGCTCAGGCGTTTCGTGGTGAGGTTTCCGACGCGGCAGGTGAGGATCCATCCCGCACAGGCAATTCCTCACCGCGCGGCATCCGCTGCTTCTCTTAATTCAGTGGGAGAGGAGGAGGAGGAGGAGGTTTAACGTGTTGGTATTGATGTATCTGACACGGCACAGAAGATACGGCTCTTAGCTCTGGTGCGGGTGGGTGTAAATAAGCAAATATTGAATTATCATTTCTACAAAGCTAAAATTAATCTGAGCTTTTATGTTTTCCAGGACAACTTGTCAGACAATGTAAACTAATTTGCTAAATTGCACAGGAAAAAAAGAGCGCATTAGGAATATCTAAATTACCGAGAGCTGAATATATTTTGACTCCCTTTATTGTCTCTTTCAAGTTTTCCAGCTGTCCAAAGGGTTAGATAAGCTCTATAGGTAGTCTTGTAAATAAAATACCTAAAGAATTTACCTTAGTAGTAAGACGCCGGGATTCACTTAATGTTCACAGTGCAGCACTGTAAAGCCTCGTGCATTGTGTCAGACACTTTTCTCACCTGCTTGCACTGTGCCATTCAAAGTACGGATGCTATGTGAGACCTTCACTTGCTTTAAATCTTTGGCCTCTTAAAACTCTGATTGTATGTTACTTAAGGGTCCTTCGGGTTCTTACTCTTGCAGTTTGTGAACTCATGTAATCTTAATAAAACCAAGGGGACTATTTATATGCTCAAGGGCTAGATCGTCTGTTTTGTGTTTAAAAGCTTGTATAGACCTGAAATACAGAAATGAGATCAAATGCAAGGAAAACATTTGTACTTACGGTAATTTCCCTGGATGCCAAAGAAAATACAGTAATAAATGCTGTGGTTTGTTAGTAAGCTCTCTGAAGGTGACGGCTTTTTGTTTCAGAATACCTGTAGCTGTTACACAGGCTTGTAGCTGTATGTAAGCTGCACAGTAAAACCAATATTTAACACTTTTTACATCTGAAAAGCCTGCATTGTAGCACCCTGGAGTATTAGAAAGGCAGTAATTCGGGTGGAGAGGAGAAGCGTAGCCTCCAGATGTTGGCCCAGGTCGCTGTGCTGTCCTGAGCAGCCGGGGCTGTTACCTGAGTTCAAATACACTCCTCTGCGACAGGTTGGATGAGTAAATACGGCGTGCAAAATCACCCGCAGCAACACCAGAGTAACATGAAGGTTTCTCACGAAACAATGATGTCATGGGGACTTTAATTGGAGTTTGGTCACGAGGCAGATGAAGTCAGCTCTGCTCTCCCTGGATTCGGCAGAAGGTAGATGTGGAGACAATTTCATTTAGCAAGATCGGATCCTTTGAAGAGTAGATAATGTGTTTTTGAGAAAAAGCAGTTTTTGGGAAAATATCTGCTAGGCAAGAGTAATGATCAGGCCTCTTCTTCAACATCTCCGTTAAGAACCGTGGAGTCAATTGAACTTAGACAATACTTCATTTAAAGGTGTGTCAAATAACTGAAGATAGACGTGGCCTAAAGTTGTCCTCAGGAAGACTGTGAACAGTGATGAACTGGTGCTGGGAGGACGAGGCTAACGTGAGATGGTTTGTAGGTAGGCACTGAAATGGACCATTAAACTAGACTGAACGATCCAGACTCAGCTGTTGGGAGGCAAAGTCGAAAGAAGCTCCCAGCCCCTACGACTGGGTGCATTTCCCAGGCGTTCTGCATGATGGATGTAGGAACCCCTCGAAGCAAAAGGCTTCAAAGCAGAGGCAGCTACCTTTGGAGATGGCATTTGACCCCGAGCATCGCCTCTAACAATGCACCTCAACTGCAGTCTGTCCTTCTGCCGCCCCGCTGGCTCGGAGGAGCTGGTTCCTGGGAAGATGCTAAGAGTGAAATACATATAGTTTGGCTAAATAGGAAAGGTTTGGGAACATAAACCACTCACCAGTCTGAAACTCTGCAGTTTTCAGGGAAGGGAATGGCAAAGGATTATTTACTGTGGTAGCAAGAGATGTAATGGGTACGACGATAAAGCCATAGTTATGCGGAATATAGGAAAATTTCTCCCTTGTAGGGTGTTTTTCATAGTTCGCAAAATAACCTCTACAGGGAGCCAAATGAAGTTTTACTACTTAAGCTCTGAAAAAGAGCTGTCACAAACTCTGTGCCCAAATGAATATGGCACGTATTGGATGAGGTAACTGGATTCATTTTTTAGAAGTCTCTAATACCTTCCTCTGGCATACGAAATTTGTAGTAAAGCTTGCAGTTATTTTCAGAATTCAATGAGGTGTTTAAATAGGTCTATTAAATTATAAGTGTTTAAAACACCTATAAAACATAGGTGTTCAGCAAGACTATTAAATGCAGAGCATAGCTGAGGTGCATTTCAACATCAGTGATGCTGTTCAGCCTTCCTGGCAAGAAATTAGAACAATAAAACCAGGAGAACATGGTAAACTTCTCCAATAATTCTTGCCCGGGACTGAGAATATTGTGGCTGATGCTCTGTGTGAGCCAGCTGGGTGTGGAGATTGGTGCCATCAACCCACCATGCCCAATTTTAGCTGACATATCTGAAACCAGCTAAGCTACTTAAATGCAAAGGCATTTGCGGGAAAGTGCTCCTGAGCCCTTTGCCTCTCTGAGGGGTGGCAGCACGCTTGCCAGTCACTTTATGGAATTACCCGAAAGTGCTTGTAAAAACACTTTGTAGTATCGGTACAATTCGCAGCGGCGCGGATCCGCCGCTCCCGCCAGCAAGAGGTTTTGCTGAACTTTCTCCCCCCACCCTCAATCTCCCCTTCCCACCCAGGCAAACGACACAGGAGCAAGAAGGAATTAAATGTGTTGGTGGTCTCCAAGCACGTTTCTCTCCCGGGAGGTTTAGTTTTTGCAGCGACTCTGGGGTTTTATGAAACCTTGGTGCATTGAATACTACCTCGGTAATCAAGCTAAACCCAAGAGAGGCTTTTGCTGCAGGGTTTTCTGTTGTAGTTACTCTTATTGCTGCACCTGAAATACCAGTAATTAGCCCCAGCCTGGCCGGCTGAGGAGGTAGGAAGCCAATTAAGGAGGTGCCAGTGTCTCCACTCCAGTGGGGTGGGATCCGGTGCTTCTTCTCTTCCTTGCCTGCCCCCTTGGGTGTGAGCCAGTGCCTCCTGGAGCAGGGAGAGGGCAGCTTTGTCTTTCCAGTCCCAGATGCTAGAGCTGTCCTCTGCCTTCTGTTTCACCATTGTCCTTTTGAGTGGTGGTGGGAAAAATCAGGTAAGAGAGCGTTGTTCCTGTTCTTGGAAAGGGCTGTGCCTGCCCGCAGGAAAGGAATTTCCTGTGCTTATTTATCTTTCACATTTGCACCTTAAAGGAAGGAATATTAAAGCATGTCATTGGGTGGGATTAGGGTGGAATGTGTAACTTGCCATATAGAAACACCATGTGGACTCTGGAGAGGCACTCCCTGCCTGCACGGGTCCTGGATGGGTCTGGTGTGCCGTCGCCTTCATCCTCTGGCTCTCTGGAAACCAGGCTTTCTCCCCAGGTTGTGGTGAGGTGGGAATGGGAAAGCCTGTAGAGATGCTGTTGGGCAGCACCTCCTTTTCTCAGCAAGCAGGTTACAACCATGTTGTCTGTGCAACGCTTCTGTGGCTCCCTGAACTGGATTCTGTGATTGTGACCTAAAGCTGGATTACCTCCGCAGACCCTATAGCTGGTGCGTTTCCTTTGATCAGGTGCCGGTGGCACATACCTGACCTGGCCTCAGTTGTGTTACTGCTTCCGAATTCAATGGCCGTGTTTGATCAAAGGATGGACAGGACTTTGTAATGTCATTTGCATGGTACGTTTGTCTTCCTGATGGACGCAATGTACTATTTCCTTTGGGGGCAGGTGTTTGCTGAAGTCCAGATTTGAGAGGAAGCAGTTTCTCCTGATCACAAACTGGAAAAAAAGTAAAATAATGTGCCTTTTGTCCTTAACTGTACCAAACGCACAGAAGCTATTCTGTTGGTGTGCATGATGCTGGGAGTGCTGCTCTTGTCCATGCTCTCTATCTGCTATGGCCTTGTGCTGCCAGGGCCTCCTGGGCATAGATGGGACTGAGGATGGTCCCACCACAGGTCCTCCCCAATGGAGCAATACCCACCAGGGATGAGCTGTGGTCAGATCTGGAAGGGACCAGGGTTTAGCATGGGAAGGGTCAGAAAGCTCCTGCCTCTTTCTCCAGAAGCTGCATGGTGTTTTGGGGCCTGGAGACCTTCTGATACCTATTTGTTACAGTTATAGTGAAAGATCCATAGTACTGCCATTTCCAAACCATGGGTGACATCGAAAGTCTTCTGATATTTTTACATACAGTGTTACAGATGGGGTGCAGGTAAGAATCATGATCTGTAGTCCTGCTGAACCCTTTAATGTGGGCAAGGCTGGAGCTGGAAAGTTCATGGTGGTGAAAGGTGGCTGCACCCACGCACCGGTGGGTTTTGGTCATGCCCGACCCTCCTGCTGAGGGAGTCAGGTCATGGCAGTATCATGGTATCCTTCGTGCCCTTGTTGTACTGTCCAGTGGTGTTCTCCTCCGAGACATGGTCATCTTGCTTGGCATATCTAGAGTGCCAGCAGGGTCTCTCATCTCGTATCTCACGTTGCTCTCTCAGTGCTGAGGAATGGCTCCTGACTCTGGGAGCCTGGCTAGTGTTCCCAGCAGCATCAGCTGGTGTTAACGAAGGACGTTAACAAACTGCCCACAAACTTGGTCTCTCCCACAAGTGGGAAAACAAATAAACGAGCTGGGAATTTCAAACAGGTGACTTTTGTTCCCTCTAGTTTCAGGGCAAAGTATTTTTAATTTCCTGTACTAAAGACACGTTGGGCAGCACTGTGTCTCGTGGAAGAGTTGCAGGGGTTACCTGCAGCCAATTTAATTGTAGATAAATGTAGAAATACTGCTCTCAAGCTGCTCCACAGTAACGTTTGAGTGAGGTGTGATATGGTATGGTACTGTAAAGCTTCATAATAATTTTTAATCCTCTTTGGATACTCTTCTGGGGGATGTCCTCAATAGAATATTAGTCCCTGCCCTTCAAAGCTTTGGCCTTCCTGCTGGATAAATTGTACGGTAGCAAATGCCCATTTCCAGGGGCTTACAAGCAACTTCTACTCGTTTGAAAGTAAGAAGCGAGGAGTGTGTGTCTCCTGTCCAAAGGCAGGTCTGGCTGCAACTGCTCAGGACAGAAGCTTTTAGTGATAGAAAATATGAGTTGTTCCTAGTCCAACAGGAGTGTTTTGAGAAGGTCCTAAGGAAAAGGTAAATCAATTTGTAAGAAACTGAAAGACACTTTTCTTTTAATTTCATTTTAAGAAAACCTAATAGGCTCTCTTCTAGGCTTTTCTGTACTAGCTTGGTTCAAGGAACAGAAATATCTTTATACAGTGCTGGAATACATTTTAAAAAAATACCGTTTCCTACACCTTACAACTCTGCTCACTCTGAGAATGATCAGAAATGAGGAAAATCCTTTTGGAGTGACTTTCCTACCCCTTCCACACGTCCTACCATACGTTCATCCATGTTAGTGAGTCCTAACTCCGGTGTGTTAATTTAGTGCATCTTGCTTGTTCTTGATAAGCACGAAACAAATTAAGGCGTGTTAACATCTACTGCAGTCCTGCCTCAGCCTCTTGGCAGATATCCTCGCATCAATTTCTGCAGCACCGGAGGCAGCTGAGCTTGATCTTTCTTTTGCCATCCTGGGCATAATCCCAGAAACATTAGGCTTAGACACCTTTCAGCAGAAATGGCTGGTGATTACGCTAGCTGCCTGTCAACATGTCCCTCGCCAGGAAGCAGCAGGAGTAACGGCCACACCTCGACAAATGGCCTGACGAGCTGAAGGCACATCCATTTGGAAACAGGTTAGTCATGAGTACCAAGCAAACCCAACAGCTCCTGTATTTCCTTTTAAACCCTTAATATTCTGTGTTCTTGCTCTTGGGAGACCAGTTTTGGATAAGTGACTGCTTCTGTGTTGATTCTTGAGTGCCAGTCAGACACTGGTGTTGCAGGAGGAGCTGAAGGGCTGACGATGGATGGCCTTTGCTAGTTCCTGAGCTGCCCCGTCTCTGCTGGTATGACGTGATGTGGCCAGCTCTCCCAACAGCCCATCTTGTGTAATGTAAGATATTGCAGGCTTTCATATTTCAACCAGGAAATAAAGGACTCTTACAAAAGCTTAAGAAAAAAGATATCTTGAATGCAAGCACAAAGGATGTGGAAATTAGCAAGGCATCACAATCTGTAAACCAGTGAAGGGCAACCAGGGATGTTCTTGGTGGGCTATTTCCATGGCTGACCTGTTGGTACCTGCTTCAGACAGGAGTGGGTCATGGTGGATGTGCCTCTGTCACCAGCTGTAGGACTTGTCTTTTCCTTCTTGTTTTCACAACCTTCTCCAGGATGAAGCTACAGCTGCAGAGGTGACCAGACATCAGATGCTGTAAGTCAGTGGTGTTATTCTTGGAAGAAATTTGCATCACTTAAGCTAATGACCAAATGGCATTTCTCCTGAAAAATTACGTACCTGGGCTCTCTAGGAACACAGAGTGTACAGCTTTGAAAGCAAAGTCGCTCCTAAGGCATTTTGAGCGATGTGATTTAGTTAACCTACTTCCTAAAGCACAATTAAGCGCAGCTGAATAATGGCTGTACAGGAATGACCTTTCTTCAGAAAGATACGGTCCTTGTGCATTTGGTATTTCACTAAGAAGGTTTGCACCGCAGCTGGCATACCGTCAGTGCTCGGAGAGCCCCCAAAGTCGTTCCCTGGGAGGGCAATCTCCTCTCTGCTCTTGATTTCCTCTCGGCCGTGGAAGGGTTAGCGTGTGTGAGCTGCTGCCAGAACATCCTCCCTTCAGTTTATCGGCTCCATGGAAAGCAACAGAATTAAAATCTTTGGAGCTCTGACACAGTTTGAAGACATGGGGAGCAGAGGTGTTTGGGAACCTTGTCTGGTCTGTAGGTACCTGTTGGAGGGAGCGACAGGCAGAGAGGCTTCTAGGGGTGGTGGGCTGTGGTTTTGCTGCTTTTTTCTTTTGCTCCCCCCCCCGTAAGAGAATGTGTGAGCAGACTGTTCCCCTCTCGTATGTTCCCAGCAGTTCATATCTTACTCTGGCAACCCAGTAAACCTTTGGCCTTGTTTCTGAGTACTTTCAGAATACTTTAAAGTTGGATGCAAAATTCTTAATTTATCCCTTGCTTTTCTGTGACGCTTCCACATCCCTCATTAGGAAAATAAAACTCCTCTACTCAATGCAAGTGAACAAGTTTTGAAATGTTGTAGTCAAAATGTGACCTCAGCTCTGATTTCTCAAGCTAGTAGGTTGTCTCCGAGTCTCTAGCGTGAATCCCAAAGGCGGGTTTTAGCATAGCTCTTTGCCATCAAAAAAAAAAAAAGTACTGAAAGAGCAAAACCTGAAAAGAGAAGATTGGCTAAAATTGCGCTTTGCAGATTCACACAGATTTTTTGCATCCAACGTGCTGGCAGGGTCGGATGAGATGTTGTTGATGAATCAGTATTAAGAAGAGCTTGCTGTTTGGTTTTGGTTTTTTTTTTTCCCCAGCTCCACATTTCACAGAAATATTCTTGCTTTGCATTTTTAATGAAAAATATATTTCTGGCCCTCAGCATTTGCAGAGGGTGGCTTACAAACGCGAAGCCCAAAGGCTCAAAAACCCAAAGGCAAATAGCATCAATATTTACAGCTGTTTAGAGTCACTCTTTTTTAATTGAGTTTCATGACATTTGGTGGTTTGGTTTATGGGTTTTGAATGATGATACCTTTGAAGTACCTTGCAAATTACTAAAACTGGATCAGATTTTGTAAGTTAATAGTAAGTGCTATAAAGTGCCATTTGAAAAACATTAATTTTTTTAAATGTAGAATTATATTTTATAAATTCTGTTTTGAGATCTTCTCCCATCTCATAAATTACTTGGAAATTATTTAAGGAAAGAAGAAATAGAAAGTAAAATTGAAAGCTTTGATGTCAGTTTTTCTCTATTTTTATCTTTCTCCTCACTTTTTATGTCCTTCCCATTCCAAGCCTTTCATGGAGTGACTGAGGACAGCATTCCTTGTCCTTTGTATAAAGTGTAATAGATGGCAGGCTTGTTTTTAACTACTGCTGTAGTCACAGAATCTCCCGAGTGGGAAGGCCCCCCCAGGCCCACCAGCCCAACCCCTGGCCCCACACAGGCCCAGCCCCATCACAGCAGATGGCTGAGAGCGTTGGCCAGACGCTGCTTGAACTCAGCCCAGCTCGGGGCGGTGACCACTGCCCTGGGGAGCCTGAGCCAGGGCCCCACCACCCTCTGGGGGAAGAACCTTCTCCTGACCTCCAGCCTGATATTGTCTAACCATCTAAATTTACCAGCCGTTATGTGCATTATACTGGCAATGTGCTGTCTCAAGGGGGGGGGGNGGGGGGGGGGGGGGGGGGCGGAAATCTTTGGTTTTTTATTTTCCTTTTTTTTTTCTTTTTCAGTTTTCTTTAAAAAAAACAAAACCTGTTGTTTGCTGAAGCCACAGGCTCGGGGTGCTGCACTGGCTATCGTGCAGAAGCATCCCTGATGCGGTGGTGGCCAGGGCAGGTAACATCTGCTCAGGCCAGCTTCCATCCTGCTGTGGTAACCCACACATCATGTGACCCTTTCTCCCTACACGTCTAGACCTGTCTTGCTCTTGGCATACTGCTGAGCTGTATCTTCTCCTGACAAGGAGCTCCTAAGCTCAGGACCCATTGAGTGGGACTGTTATCTTCTGGACATATTTGAATTTGCTACTTATTTTCCAATGAAAGCCAATATTCAGTCTTGAAAGCTGCTGACCTGGTGTCCCTGGGTACCGCTCCTCTCCACCCCCTTTTGGGTGGGAAAGTCTCCAACGCTTTCTCTGGGCGTGATAAGCTTTCTCCACAGCTTGTCCAGTCTGGTTACTTGTCTAGAGGCTGTTGCTCCTCAGTGAAGGCACCCGTGCCTAATATTCCAGCTGTAAGAACATTGCCACTAGATTTGCATGTAAATCTAATTACAGCCTCCAGTGTCTGTTGCATTTTGCTCATTAATGATACATTTAATCTGCGCTTGAGTTCACCAAATTTCAGTGTTTGTGGTCTTTGTTAGGTTTGACTGAATATTAGTGTCACCTGCAGATCTAGCACCCTTGCTGCTCATCTGTTTTTCTGTATCAGTAACGAAAGCGATGCTATGGAGCTCTGTGAGGGTCTTCTCAAGCTGTGAAAGTTTTGCTCATTTTATTCCCGAATGCTGCAGGTACAAGTCCTGATATTCAAGCAGGGAATTCATTTACATGCTATGTATAGCTCGGCTACCCCCCAGCTTAGTGCCGGTTTGTCCCTGTTTCAGAACGTTATTTACACTTCCTAAAACCCAGCTGAAAAATATTTGTCTAAACTAGTTTATGTAAAAACCCAATGTAAACCAGCTGCCTTCAGAAATACTTAGACACTTCGGAGGAGTTTCCTGCTAATACTTTAAACAGCTTTGATTAACCTGCTTTTAAAGTATTTAAAGTGTTTTACATGCTCGTAACTGAATAAATGAGCAGTTCTCTAAGCAAGATTTTGTTGAAGACAATATCTGCAGCTCCTGTAGAATTGCACGGTTGCTGGGTGAGAGTCACTTTTTAGGTGATTCTGCATCTGTGCTTTGTGGCAAATAGTCTTGATTCTGGGAAGAGGTTACTGGATTTTAGGCATATCTTTAAGAATTTATTTTCCTTTAGCAAAAGCTCATTGCACAAAGGTAATTTGGTACCAGCGGAGCTCCTAGGTGGGCAGGTTTTGATTTATATGGAAATAAAAGTGGCAGAGCGGTACTATTTCCTACCTCAGGAAGCATCTCCCCTGCCGTTCTGCTGCCGTTCTGAACAAGGCCACTCTTGCTGGTTCTCACTGCAGAAACTGAAATCATCAAACCCCTCAATGTTGCTGGCCCTGTGGCTGCATCTGTTCTGAACTTCCATGTTTCACTTGCTAGGGCTGATGCAGGGCTTTGCTTCACGTGGGAAATGTGTTGTCATTGCTCTCCAGTCTGTACGTCGCTCATCGGAATTTCATGTGCGCGTGTGTGACACGCAAGGTGTGTAGAGTATCACCATCTCCTCACTGTGTGGGAGGGAGCAGCGAAAAAAATAATCCTCCAATCTAAAATGAGCAACAGAATCCCAAATGCTTCTTTTCCCTGTTCTCAGGGAAAGTAACGTTCTCCTTAACATTAATGCTGGTTTTTCTGTTAGCATCACCAGGAACAGGCTGAGGCAAATGCTGCAAGCGTTAAAATTCCCTTCTGTATACTTAAATTAATACTAAGAAAGATGTTGGCATCACAAAAAAGTGTATATTTTTTGGTCTTAGGATTCCAGATTTACTACAAAATTTGTCATAAATCACACAGCAGCTGAGTTATCTTCTCACTTTCTAAGAGACATACATCAACATCGAGCCAGTCTGGCATGTCCTACCTGTTTTCATTCCACCAAGAAGAGGTAGAAGGTGCTTTGTACAGCTAGGCTTGTCTCTCCAATATGAAAGTCTTATTGGTTTTGTAGACTGGGTGGGATTTTGCCCCTTAAATTCTGTAGGTGATTTTCAAATGTGATCAGAATATGTACTTACTGACCTTCAGTGATACTTTGGTTGGATGCTAGCTTGGTGTGGTTTTGCACCTTCTCTTGGTGTGATGGACAGGAAACCTGGCTGGGTGAGTGATGGATCTTCCCTGTGGCTCATCCCTCTGGAGCCAGCAGACACCTTTTGGAGCCCATGCTGGGGCTGGGGAAGGCTTTTGGGCAACGCATCATGAGTCCATTGCTTCTGTTATCTGCTTACCTCATTCACCACTTCTGCTGGGGAGAGAGCAACGTGACTTTATTCCAGTCCCCTTGTCTGTTTATTTTTGTTCTCTTGCCTTGGATGAAAATTGCCCGTCAGGGCAAATGCTGTCTTCAAGTCTCCGTTTCAAACAGGGAGGGTGGCTGCCTTGTGGGCACTGTTGTAATGATTGCTTTTTGTTTGGTGGGTTTTTTTATTCTTTTTTTCAACTTTTTATTTTAAATCCACAGCAAAAGTTCCTCGAGGCTAGAACTTCCTATTCTACTGGGAACCCAGAGAGTGTAGCATTCAGTTTTTCAAAGTTAGCACTTAGCTAGGTGCCTAAACTTTAAGGTAATATTTACATAGTCTACCTTTTTCTTTTTCCTCTCCCCCCAGAATTCCGAGCTACTAGCCTCTCTCTTTCTGTGGCAAACGTAAGGGGCAACCTGATAAAGCCAGCAGTGACTGATGGGGCGCTTTGCGTCAAACAGCAACGCGGTGGCTGTTGATCTGAAATGTGGGCAGTGGTGCCATCACTTCCAAGTCATGATGGAAAATGTTCCCTCGCAAAGGAAGAGATGCAAAAGCTGGCTGGGAATGCTGGTGGATTTTAGGCTCAGCAAAGAGTCGAGGGGAGTGAGTGTGTGTAAACCCCTCCTGGGTCCATTTTCTGGGACACGTTTCAGCAATCTATTAGATTTGTGTCAAACTCCTCATCCAGCTGGTCTTGCAAAAATGTGATCTGCTTATACGTAAAAAATTCCCCAAAAAAAGTAAAAAAAGACCCAAACTGGGTAAAATTAAACCAGAGCGTTAAAACTGAAATGTATGTCCCAGGCAAAATGACTGATCTTAAATTATCCGTTTAAAAACATTGCTGCTAATTGAAAATTGTTCTTAGTGGAGGCTTTAGTTAAATGCAGTATCACAGGAAGCATGTGGACACAAAATACAACTAATTTTAAAGTGATTGTGACTTTGGGCAAACTTATCCTTTCATGAAGTCTGAAAGGAAGGTAACATCTCTTCTTTAGTACAAAGAGCACCAGCAAATTAATGTCACTGAAGCAGAGAATTTAATGGCTGTTCTGCAAATTAAAAGCTACTTTCTCCTTAGGTTTATGATTTGAAGTAACGTTCCTCAGTGAAGTGTTGTAATTAAAAGTAAAACAGAGGCCTGAGGATGATCAATGTGACCCGCGGCGCTCGCATGCTGAGAAGTCTGTGTAATTTTTCCCCAGCAGAAGGTGGATGGGAGATTCATCACCAGGGCAGCAGACGTATTCGAGCAGGGGTGGGGGAAGCAATTACATAGAGGCCTGTCACTATGAGAAGCCCATGAATATTCCTACAGAAATTTTAATTTAAAATATTGGTTTAATTGTCTGTTGGGGAGCCTCATGTTCACTTTGTAAGCAAAGCAATGAGTTCGGTGATGGATGTGCCCCGTCTGACTGGGAGGTGTTCTTCCCTGCATGAAGATGAAGTGGCCTAAGACACTGAGCACTAGCGGTGCCTGTCACAACCCTAAAAATAACAGCATTAAGTAATTTAGCATCTTACATTTATAATTAAATATGACTTATCCAGTGATCTCTGACAGTGTAAATTGTATCGTTCCAGGGCAGCTCAAACCAGTGGGCAAGATTAATGGTCATATAACGGGAAGAGAAGTCTGAAAACCCTTTCCTCGTACAGAAATTAAGAGGCATTAATTTAGATATAAAAGGCATAAATGTTTGAAGACACTGGCTTGCTAGGAGTGATAACGTGTATAATAACAGCACTTTTCAAGTTTATTACTGTTTTCAGTATCACAGATGGCTGCAAATTGTAGGGCTCTCTTCTATTGTGTCTTTCCCCTCTGCCAAATTAACAAAAGAATGTTACATCTTGGCTAGCCTTAATACGGTGCATATGTTAACGATGGAAATTGCTTCATTGTGCTGCTAAATTGATGGAAGCAAGACAAGATGTGGGCAAATGTGTGTGTTTTAGTTGGTACTGGGTATTATTTTGGGATTCAGGCTTATGTTCTGCACATAGCAAGGCTCTCTGGAAGATGAATACTTTTGCATTTCGTGTTTGCCAGCACATTTCTGTTTTGAGTGCTTTCATGTTTCAGTTGCTACTGGGTGTATTTTGGGACAGAAACTTATGTTCAGTATAAACCGGAGCTCTCTAGAAGGTGAGTAACTTCATATTTGGCAGCAGGTTTCTGTTTTGAGTGATTGCATCCCAACTGGCCACGCAGACACATTTCTGATCAAATGTGTCGCTTTGAATTGCGAAGAGGCGATTGCCCTGATCTCAGCCTGGCTTCTGGTGGCTGGAGAGGCAGTCTGCGAACACGTCCTGGAGATGAAGTAGGGCGTGCAGGAGCTTAGAGCTGGCCAAGCCCTATGTCACTTGTGGATCTTGGAAAGCGTGTAGGTGAGACGAGGGACTGCAGATAGGTGAGGAGCATTATCCCAGCTAATGGACTTGGATGCTGTGGGTGGGTCTTGTCCTCTGAGCTCATCTCGGTGACAGCATTTGTATGTGGGTCACTCGGATCATGTGTTGGAGATCCTGGTGTGATCTTTGCTCTTCTGAATGCTCAGCTAATGACCTTGGGGTCTGAGCAGTCACAGTCACATCTGGAATCTATACGTACATCCAAGTAGTCTCCAGTTCCTCCCCCCTGACTCCCCACTTCAGACTGTGTACCCTAAAAGAAGGAAAAGCTTTGCTCATGGTTTCTCTGTGCCTCTGATTCACTCTGTGAAATGGAAATTGCTTCCACTTTTTCCCCAGGCTGGATAATGAAATATCCTGATGACATTGTGATGAGCATATAGAAAAGACCAGAAAGAAAAGGAATGATTCAGGCTGAGGTTTGAAATGTGCACAAATGTTGGTTCCCTCACCAAACAAAGAGGAGAAAGCAAGCTGTACAGAGTAGAACATTATTTATAGAATAAACCAGCTTTTTGTGGAACAGTTTTAGCTTTAACGGACCTCATCCTATGGAATAGAGTGGAGGTGGGGGTAGACTTGAGTTTTGCACTTAGAAAAAGTACCATGCATGAGAGGGCTGAGTGTTTGGGTTAGGCTACTCTAATTCTGGCATTTAATTTGGCATTTAATTCTGGCAACTTAAATGCTGACATTTAGTGTGAAATCATTTTTTGTGCTATGCTATGCGTGTAGGTTCTAAGACCTTCATACTCATCCCAGATTTCCAGGCAGGCATGAGAGTGATATCTCTGCTATTCCCAATCTATTTTGGACCTCACTGGCAGAGGTCCCTGGGCCAGGAAAGCATGGTGCCTGACAGATTTTGGTGGTCAGCATAACTTTCTATCCTTGCTCCTTCACCTGTGTGCTTAGTAGTTTCTGTATCCATTTGCAAAGAAGATGAGAAATTCTTATATATCCATATACAGAAAGAATTTTTGTGGGGACTACCATATGAAGTGGAAGTCCTTGTAAAACCAGTAGAAAGCTGGATATTTGTATTTTCTTATGCTAGACCTGCCTCTGCTATTGGCAAATGCTTCCTCATCTTACCTACCTACCTATGGTTTCAGTCAAGCAGACCGATGTGAGAGCATCGCCGCTTTGCTCTGCGTTGGCTGAATATCACTTTTGTGTGGCTCAAGTTGCTCTTACTGAAAGTCTCAAATCGCGTATTTAGCGCTTCCTTTCTGCTCATTTTAGGCTCAGTAGGAATAACTGCGTTGCCTTTGTCTACAATTTCTTGGAGAGTCAACAACTGGGATTTCTCGGAGCCGGTCCTCTTTATCGTTCAACAAAACACGGCTCTGTTTTCGTTTGTTCTGCTCTTGCACCATTCCGTAAGGCGTTGTGTGGCAGAGGGGCGTGGGGAGGGATGGGAGGACTCCAGGGTTTTCTTGTCGTGCTGCCTTGCTGATCACGTGGGTGTTTCCATACCTGTGCCCATGTGTGTACGTACAGGTGCGTTGTACAAGCCTGAACAAACGCGTTGGTCTTGGTACAGTTCCCCCTCCAAACCCCATCTGGACCAGGAACGTGACCATCTCCTGAAGATCCTGAGGTTTTACTTTTTCCTTAGTGTTTATTTTGAGCCGTAGTAATACGGGTTGCCAAATAAAACACAATGCACTAATCAAAACTTGATATAAATAGGTTTCAAAGTGACAAAATATTTACGGGGAGGTATATTAAATTTTCTTGGAAGTTAACAAATGGAACTCAAAATTAAAGCTGTTTTCTTTAAATAATAAAGAATTGAACACACACTTCGTGTGGGGAAGGTAAGGAAGAAGAAAATGACTGATACTGTATTCATTTCAGCCTGCTTGGAACACAACCTAGTTTATATTTTAGCTTGTGAGAAAATCCAAATGTGTGACCAGAAGGTCTCCTTGACCTTCTCTCACCGGAGCAGTGGTCCAGCTAAGCCCGCTAATGGAGTTCACTTTAATGCAGTAATGTTGCTCTTTGGAGCACATTCAGATATGAATTATGGCTGTGAAGAAATCTTTTTCTGATTCAGCTCTTCCACCTGCGGAGCTGCCCTGTGCAATCGCTGAGCCCGCAGCCCAGCGCCGCCCTCCGGGGCCGCCTGCGATCCATCACCGCGCACGGGCGCTGCCGAGACCTCGGTGCGAGCAGCACAGGGAGCTGAAGGAAAAACCCGCGGTGTGTTGTGATATAATTTATGCTAGTAAGCAGATTTAAATTATGTAAATTACTGTCTGCACTGAATCTGCCATCTGGAAAAAGTTATGCATACGAAAATCTGTCGGGGCACTGCGAGGGACGGAGTATCATTGAAAAGGGAGAAGGGTGGCTGGAAGAAAACCAACCTGCTCTGGGAAAATTTATTCACCTGCTACAGTCCAGTGGTAAAGCTATTCTGCCGTAATAGCCAGTTTAATTTAGTAGGACTGAAACAATTGTTTAAATCTGCTTTGAAGTGTCTCCTGTTCTTGGGCCCAGATGACTGCTGGTTAGGATGCGAAGGAGGAGCGGGAGGGAGATCTGGTGTACCCAGAGCTGCAGGCGTGCAGGGGCCAGTCAGCGGTGCAGGGTAGGTGCAGAGCTGGTGAGGTCTGGGCTGAAAACGTTTGGGCAGAGGATAGGTTCTGCAGCCATCCTATGTGTAACATTTCTTGCAGTAAATGAGAATTAGAGGGGTCAAAGGCTACCACGTTTACTGCCCCTCTACCATGCTCGTCCTCCTGATGTCCTTAGGTCAGAGCAGACGTGTCTGGCTGCTTCTCTCCCAAAGCCAGAGCTCGCGTGAGCTGGGGGGGTGTGCATCTTGGGGTTGCGTCACCTAATGACACCTGCTTTCTAGGCAATGCGTTTCTTTACGAGCAGGTATTGCCTTACCTTCTGCTCCCGAGAGGTCCTGAGATAAGACCTCTGCAGAGCACGTTACAGAAATCCGTGCTTACGGAGAATAAAGACTTGCAGGACTACCTACAAAGGCGGAGTTTTGTTCCTCAAACACATGAGTAGTAAAGCCTCTTGGCTTTACAACAAACCCACTTATATGTTTCAACTCGGCTACTTTTGTGTGCCTTCAGTTTAAGGAAGCAGCAGGCTCTCAGTGATGTGTCATTCATTACAAGTGTGGCACAGTACGCGTATTAGTAATATTCTATGAAGCAGAGCAGTAATTACAGAATGCTTTGTCAAATTTTATTATCTGTTACTACAAAGTATTGTGTGCACTGTTACAGGGACTTATAGAGAAACCTTACTGACTGCACGCCTATTAACTCGGTAGGCGCAGCGTTTAATTTAAAAAAATAACAGTTGGAGACTGTCAATGATGCTCCCATAAAAAGTACGCCAGCTTCTGCTGCAATGCAGAAGGGAAACAAATGGTTCCCATTTAGGCTTGGCACACTGTAACCCTACAGAGCTGACTTACCATGATAAACTATTGTCATTGAATTGTATTCCCACAAGCCATTACTACAGCCTATTTAAAAAGCGTAACGCGATCTCATGTATTTCTAATTATTTGTGAGATGAAGGGATAAACGCTTCGCCGTGCTATTTTTTGCTTACCGTTCTCATAACGTGCAAAGCAGCTCCGAGTGCCTTCCCTCTTTCCATTACTGCTTATTAAACTGCTCTTTAATGAAATGGGTCAGCAATATTGTGAGACGCTGAGCTTTTGCCTTGCACTGAAAAGCCTGTATTAATAGCTTTGGAGGGCGGGTTGCTGGACAGTGGAGGAGCAGCAGCATTTTTTGAGACAATAATGCTGGTTAAATTGAAGATTAGAGCTCTGAAGAGGAGAGCCTTTGCAGCTTGATGTTTTAGCAGGCTTGCTTTTCTCAGCGTACACTCATCTCTTTGAGGATTAGGTGGTGCGTTGCCGAGCTAGGGGACTGGCAAAGTTGGTCTTTCTTTTGAGGCAAGCCATGTGTGGCGAGCTTTGAAAGGAGTATCAGTAAAGCCTGTTGTGCCGGGGTTAATGAGGGAGGAAGCGCATCACCCCGTGCCGCATGCTGCGAGTCACTCCCACCTTCTCAAAGTGCTGGGGCAAAACGTAACTGGTCAGTGGGAGTCATGCAGGAAAGGACTAAAGGGATAAATTGATGCTTGCGGTGGAGTCCAAACTTGGTGCAGTAATTCAAGCTTAACTTCTCCGGTTCGTCATCTTTGATCCTTTAAAAAGACCAGCAGCAGTACGCTTCACTGCTGATTAGTTGCCACCATAGTTCATGTTCTTATAGTGTGGTGTTTCCTCCTGAATCCTGTCCTAAGGCTGCTCTTCTCTACCAGGGCTGTTGCATGCAGCACGAGGCATGCATTCTGTTCGCCACTTCCCCCGCCGTTATTGGGGTTTGTGGGGTTTTTGTTTGTTTCATTGGTTTTGGGGTGTGTTTTGTGTGCATGTGTTAAGGATTTGGGGGTTTCGTTTGGGGTTTTTGTGGTTTAGCCATCCAACTTCTTTACAGTGGAAAACCTGTAGTCCTTGCAGGCAGTCCTGGAGTAAGGATGACCATACTCGATGCCACCGGGCTCCTTCAGGAAACTTCATGTGGGAGCAGTAGTTGCAGGACATTCCCTTTGCAGGCTACAGGAGCGCAGTGCACCACCCTCTGCTTTCTGCACTGCCTTCCCCCAGGGCATCCATCAGGTCAGGCTCACCTCGACAGCCCTTATACCTCAGCTGCCAGAAAGGGATGAATGCAAGTAGAAAATGGGGCCAAAATAACAACAGCTGTAAGGATAATCAGTGACCAGAGCCATTTGCCTGAGTGTGGTGGATCCTCTTTTTCTTGAAGTCCTCCCCATTAAGGTGCACCCACCCCCCCAGTGTCTTTGTTCAGCCAGGGCTTATGTTCTTCAGTGCTGCAATGGATAGGAGGAATTCTCTGTGCTGTGTCAAACAAGTGAGATTAAGCAATCAAATCTGGTTTATGTCCTTAAAAATCCATTACATGAAACTGCTACGAACGGATGGCTTAGTGCTTTGGTGTAAGAAAGAGCAGCCTGTTCTTCCAGCTGGGTCAGTCTCTGGATTGTAGCCAGGCGATGGTCTCAAATGTGCTTTGAATATGTTTGAAAAAAACTTATTTAAATAGAAGGGTCTGAAGGGATAATAGTAGAAAATCTTGTTCTACCCATGAGAAGAATCAGGCCCAGAATAAAGCTCCTCCATCTGGACTGTAGACAGGGCTGCCACTCCAGGGGGTCTCACAAAGCCCACGCTACTGATATCCAAGTTTTGAAAGTGTGCAACAACCTAATGTGGAATGGCAAGAAAAGTAATGACTCTACTGTAGATACAATAAGTATTGATTAAATGTATTGTGCTGCCTCTCTGTCTGCTGAAATTAGAAAGGGAAAACATAAGATTTAAATAGAAATCCATTTACTTTCTCAATAGCTTTTACTGCCTCTGTGCTAAATTTAGTGATAATTAAGTTCTCTGTGCTTGTAACAATGTGCTTGCTTCTCCTGGTAGCTCTTTCCCAGTGGTCAGTCCTTCTACAGGAGCACAAGTTTTTCTCAGTATCAAATAGCATCGTAATGAGCAATAGTTCTGGCTGTCCTGTAGTACGGGGATTAGTCAGAAACAAATGGTCTGAGTAAAAACTCTTTTTTTTTTTTTTTTCTTGTTAGAGGGTTTGAGTTTCTTAAATGGGCAAGAAAACCTCCTTGGAAAATACCTTCTTTGTCCTCTAAGCACCCAACAGGAAAACTTGAGGGTATAGTGTTTATAATAGAGATTCAAATGTTTGTATAGCTCCTCAGATTCTGTTATGAAAGCAATCATTATAAAGAATTCATACCAATTCTGCCTGGAACCTCAGCTGATGAGACCAAGGCTTCCTTTTGGTAGTTTGCTCTTCAAATGGTATTTTATCACTGAGCAAATCTAGAAAAATACTTCATCCCAGTCGCGGTTGCCTATTTTTGGTGCAGAGATGAGTTTGGCTGTGCTCATAGGTGAGCACAATTCTTACTCACCTCTTAAGAAACCACAAGTGCCCTTGTTAAGGGAGCATCTTAAGAGGGTTTTGGCTTTTTGGTTGTTCCTGGCTGCTCAGGAGCTGCTGCTGGGCTGGAGGCACCTCCCCACTCCCTTCCCCAGTGGGAGAAGGTGCTAGCGAGGCTTGGGTCTCGGCAGAAGTTTCTTGGGTTGGGATTGCAGTGCTTTGGGCACACGGTGCTTTTGCATTTTGGGTGTTGGCTTCCTTTGCCTATGGAAATGGTCTGGCCAGAAAGGGAGTGCTCAACCAACCAGAGAAAACCCTTACCCGAGAGCCGCTTGATACTTCTGGGCTTAAGTCCTAAGCTTAGGGCTTATGTTTTGTGGTAAAGCTTGTAATGTTTTACAGAAGAATCTGATGGAGAACTATTTGCTTAAAATGAACCTATCCCACACCTGCCTTTCACACCTGAGAGCCCAGTGCAGGGGCTGGAAGGGCTGGTTTTCCTTTGCATGGCCGGTGTCTGCTGGTATGGCCAACACTGCCCCAGCAACAGAACGGTCTTTGCAATCTTCCACATGATGAGCGTCAGCTGGCTCCGAGAGATTACATAGCATTATCGATCTGACCTTTCCTTCCCATGGCCAAAGTTTATCCTCTTGTAAGGAGTTTTCTGTAGAAGCAGTGATTTGACCTTTACTGCTTTCAGCAATCCATGATAAATGAAGCAGACGAACACCCGGTGCCAACATTTGCTTTTTTTAAACCTGAATCTCCAGATTTTGACATATATCCTGTTAATACTGCAGTTTCCAGAGATATAACCATAGCATTAAGGCAGCATCTTCAACTTAACATTTATATAACATTTCACTATAGCTTCCACCCTCACCCCACTGTACTCACACACAAACTGGATCTGTAGGGATGTGACCCTTTGACCGGTCGACCTTTTCTTCGGCTTTTCAGTCAATAAAGTTCACTTCTGTGACCTTATTGTAGCTTGGCAGTGGTTCTGTGTTATGATAGTGGTATTTCTTACACTCTTGTAGTATTAAACTTGGCAAAAATGGGATGTTTCACTTTTAGGCTCAGCTGTGAATGATCTTTGGTGTAATGGGCCAACTTTAAAAATCGAAGGCACTCTAAAAGCACCTTGAAAAGGAGAGAGATAATCAGGCAGGTTCTTTCATGTGTGAACCTAAGGGCTCTATCTTGTTTTTTGATGATGGAAAATTTCAAACTTCTGGTGAATTGAGATTTTGTCCTTTCTGCCACTTGGATGGAGGAAAAACGCAGGCATTTAAAAGCAAGGCTTCTTGCTGTGCTCCTCCTGCCACTTCATGCTTGTGAGATTAGTCATATTCATTTTTGCTCTTGGGAACTCGACAGATGCTATTGTGTTCTTCGTGGCATAGACCTGTGGGGTGATACTGGACGACAAGGAAAGGGGTTTTCTTGTCACTAAGTGTTTGGGTTTTCTTTTATTTGGAAGTATTATTGCAGCATTTTTATTTTGTTTGGAGAAAGGGTGGATATGGAGCTCCAGAATAAGATTGTGTTAGGTTTTTTTTGAATATAACTAAGTAATAGCCAGCACCAGCGATACTACGCCTTGGGGTTTGCACTGAATGAAGAGTCACGTGGGTTTGGGCGGAGGGTTTTGGGGTTTTTATGTTGTTTTTTATTTTTTTAGCAGTCCAAAACCTTGAATTACTACTATTGCAGTGTGCAAGCTGCAGCTGTATTGCATCTTACACAGCACATGAAATGACAGTCCCAGCTGCATAGGATATTTCAAAGTGAGCCCACATAAATGTCCTCTGGGCCATCCAGCTTTGCACACTGTATCAAAGACTTCAGTCGCTCTCTTCTCATTGACCAGCCAGGCTTCACTTAGTGCACAAATTAATGGGCTCATTAGTGGAAACGAAGACTACGTGTTCTGCCTGCCTGATTTACTAATGATCCTCAGGTGTCTTGCTGCTGATCCCCATCACACTGTGAAAGAGGTGGAAAGTATTTACACGAATATGTTACACCGGGGGCGTGGGTTTTGTCTTTGCCCTGATCATTGCTCGGACATGTCTACTGTAGTCTTCTGCTGTCTGTCAGACAAAACGTTGCTCAGAGTGGTGGAGTGGCTTGGGAAAGGAGGAGGGGGGCTTTGACATCCGCCAGCAGCTCCAGTGGGTGCATCGAGAGTGGCCCAGGGCAGTTTTATTCCCAGAGCAGCTCCCATGCCATTGCTCAGGATCTTAATGGGGCTTATGGGTTAGATCCAAATCCACATCCTTGAAATGGTGCCAGACCTCAGTGTTAAAACGAATGGACTGGTTTTACCTTTCCCGACTGACACCATCTGGGGCTGCTTAGTATGTGTAGTTCTTTTGTTTGTGAATGCTGCGATTTGGTTCCCCATGCCCCTCCTCTTTTTTATCTGGTCTTGTGATGTTTGGGAGATAGGACCTTAATTTCCTGTCCTGTCAGATGTGTTTTTTAAAGCTTCCTAATAATGTCTGTTTTCAGGAAACTCAGATTATGAGAAGGCTCCGTCCACACATTTAATCTGCAACAATGGAGTCGCAAATCTCAAATGAGAAGAGCAGAATTAACAAACCAAATCAAGCCAATATTGTATAATGTGGTCATCATTAGCTGAAGATACTGCAATTCATTAAGTCACCTTTAGATTTCACAGCAAGAAAACTCAGTGGACCAAGACTGGATGCTGCAGAAAGCCAGCAGGTCTGAAGGACAGGCTTTTTGCTCTGTGACTGCAGAATCAGACTTCGCTGGTGTGTCTCAGCTGGGATTATTTGCTATTAGGTTCTCAGCTGAGCAGCAGCAAGTGCAGCTTTATCTCTTAGGGAAAGCTGTAACCTGTTTAAAAACTTCAAGTAGTTATAGTCTTGTCAGACTGGGGACTCCCACGAAGTCAGGGCTGGGGGTTTTTTCATATATATATATGATTTTTTTTCCACTTTATAGATGTATGTGTATATATATTACATGAGTGGCTGCATGGCAGGTTTCACTTATTCAGTGTTGTAGAAATGTGAGTGTTGAGGCTGGGAGCTGTGTATCTGCTTGGGTAGAAGAGCTTTGAGGAGGAAGAGCTTTTCAAGCTTTTGAGGATGGAGCAGCCACAGAAATTGCAAGCAACAAAAATTTTGTGAGATGTTGAACAAGCGTTCCTGCCAGTTCTGGGTTAGCTCAGTGGAGCTAGATAAAACTGTTGCCAGCTGAGGAGCAGGGTTAGGGGGGACATTGATCCTTTCTTCACAAGTCTCTATTTTAGTCTGCCTACAAGTTTTGTGATTAACTTACCCCAATTCTTCTGTAGAGCAGCAAGTCTGCAAAATCAAAACAAAATTGCTCTGGAGATACTTTTTCCAATATCCAGTAAACATCAGTACATGTATACTTTTTTTTTATTACTTGAAAATTCATTAACAGTTAAATACAAATGTTTAATGTATGTGTCTGAGGCAGAGGGATCTGCAGCCCTGAGAGGAATCTGACTGCAGCAATGCCATGACTGGTGTGACTTTAAAAGAGATGTTCTGGAGCTTCTTCAAACCCTGCCACGTCAAAGTCTCGGTGAATCCTATCCAAAAAACCAACAAAAAAGCATCAATAGAAAATTCTGCAGGGAGGGAAGCTATGGGAGGAAGCCCTGAAGCCCTGTGGCAGGCTGGGGTGGATGGGGTAGGCTGGGGGTGTCTGGAGCTGCTGAAGCCCTGTGGCCCCGTGCTGGCTCAGGGCTTCCGAGAAAGGATTCAGTGTCTTATCAGGCCTAATAAGTCTGTCATCTTTTTCCTTTTTTTTAAAGACTTGAAGCTCTGAGGTGAAATGGAAAGAAGTTTTAGCACAATGTGCAACAGAAAGACAAGTGATTTTTTTTTTAATATTTTTTTTCTTTTTAATCAAGCAAAGCAAAACCAAGAAAACCCCTGTGGCTCAATCTGATTGACGTTGTCTAAACCCATAAATATCTACAGCTCCATCACCTGCAGCTTTTCAGTAGGTGCTTTTCAGCACTGCAGGAGTGCTAAGCCTTACACTTGCTGAGCGAGGGCTTACACACTTGCTTTGTCCTGGAGGGTTTTTTCTCTCCCTCCTGTTGCTCTCACCTTGAATAAGGTCTGTATGGGTGGATTTACTTTGAGATCACAGAACGAAACAATTATTAATTATTTTATTTTCCTACTCCTGGTACTGGTTAATCTGCTAAGCATGCTGATTTATGTAAGATGCATTGAAATTTTCACTTGGATTTTTTTGGTACTATGCATCTATATAGCTAGAAAATTAAATCCAGTATAAATAATAGTCTTTCTTGAGCCACTTCTTCCTCTCTTGACATTATTTCTAAATGTGTGTGTTGACAAATAATTGCTAAATTCTCTGTTTCAATAAGTAAAATGTTCGATCATAGCATCTTGAGTTTGATATGGCATGATCCCGTGCATAAGCATGAATAGTGTACCATGGCTTAGCAATGTAGGGCCTTAGATTTTGTAAACCTTGACACCCTTGTCCAGGGTGACATGTAAGAATGCACAAAAGAAGATATCTGTAGGGGAAAAAACGTCTGCATGTTTCCACATTGCCTGTGAATTTGTTCCTCCATGCCCTAAAGATGACTTCATCTGTAGCATCTTTTGGGCATGACTTACCCTCCAACATGACCGTGCAGTTGAGCCTTCAGTCCATGCCTAACCTCAGCCTGTCCCCACCGTGCTCGAGGTGTTTCTCTCTGTCCCTCTCTCTGCCCCAGGTCTCCCCAAGACCCGTGGTGCCTCTTGCCGGTCCCTTTCCAGCTGAGCCGTGCAGAGACCTCTGAAGTCATGTGGTCACAGGGAGGTTCCACACCATTTCTCTGGGGATATGCACAATATTACAATATTATTACTGCGCTATTCTCAGTAACCACTGTAGTAAAGCAGGATGTTAGAAAGAAGGTGAAACAAAAAGTGAGTGTTGGTTTAATAAATCAGGATAAAAGATCAAGACCAAAATGAAGAATCACACTGCAAGATTCCAAAAACTTCTGATGGAACTTCAGCTTCTGCCTCAAGCAAGCTGCGAGGTTAACCTTTAAACTTGCTTTTAAATAGTTGTTGTTCTTTTCTTTCTTTCAGGGCTAATCTGTTGGTGCAAATCTGTTTCCTGATGGCAGAACTATAGGAAAAATGCAAATCCTTAGACAGCCTTTTAACTTTCTAGAATAGTTTATTGCAACATGAAAAAGAATAATTCATATGTAGGTGGAGGGAAGAGAACTCAGACCTGAACAAAGACTTATTTGGTGAGTTTTTGGCTTGTATGTGTAGATGTGTGTGCATGTATGGATACATGCTCAGTACAAACACATGCGCAGATGAAATATAAGTGTGTGTTGTGTTTGGACATAAAATCCAAGAATCAAAAGACAATTTCAGGATGTTTCTTGTCAGATCTTTTCCCTATCTGAGGGGAGTAAAGTAACCCTGCAGTATTATGTGATAATACCAGTAGGAATTTTATTGTGACAGTGGATCAACCAGACTGACACAGATCTGGTGATAAATGACAGGCTGCATTTTCCCATCATGCTTAAACTGGTCTTGAATCTTGACTTATGACTCTGGGATCTAGAGCGTAGTTTCCCTTTCCATTTGCTTTACATAACTTTCATCTTCTGACTGTACAGAATTTCCATTTTCATAAGCAAAATCAAATTCACTCCACTCTTAAACAGGGAAGGTTGTGGGAGGTTTTTTTACTTTTGGTGGTTGTTTTTTTTTTCTGCTGGGCTTGAAGTGAAGTATAGAAAACTGAAATACATTTACTCTTCAAGCTCTGGATGGTTAAGAAATACTTTTTGCCGGATGTTTGAAGTCTACATTTCTGTTAGTATGAAAACATTTCTCTTAAATGCTGTGTGGAACAGATACCTCTGCTCAGGTTGATGAGTAACGAAGCAAGATATCCTTTCTCCCCTTGGAGTTCCAAATTAGAATAAGCAGGATTATCTAGGTGTAAACTTGCCATTAGAAAGTATCAGTGTATGAAATGACAGTGGGTGACAAACCAGATATTCTCTTTTCCTTTGAACCACCTTCATAAAAATGTAGATGTCTTACTAGAATCTGATTTCTCTGCAAGCTTGTCCCGAGAAATGGACTTTTATTTCCAGATTATGTCAATAAGTAGAGATAAAAGTTTCATATTTGGCAATGCAGTGGCAGTAAGCTTTGAAAATTAAGTTGCTGATATTTGGAGGTTTATTTACTGCCAAATCACTGCTCAATGTGCTACCTATTTTACCTGAAATTCTTGTCCTTGGATGACTTTCTGAAAACCAGGGGTGACTGGGGCAGTGAAAAAGTTTCCTGAGGATGCTACATTATTGGGTTAGTGAAGGTGAATGGTTGTGAAGATTGCCTCAATGAGCCTGCGACCAGACATTGCATTTGCAGATGAAGTTCACTGTGGAGAATGTAAATTGATGTGTATATGGGGGAAAATAAGTACTTCACATACAAAATGATGGGCTCTGAGCTGATCGTTACCACAAGGGAATGAGACGTTAGCACTGTAATAGATATCTTGATGAAAATGTCAACTCAGTGTTTGGGAGGAGTAAGAAAAGGAAATGCCATCCTAGTCGTTATTAGGAAAATAACAGAGGAGAAGGTCCTGATGCCTTCCTGATGGTACTGTACACAGTGTGCCCCTGTATCCCAACAGGACAGAGCAGAGCTGGAAACCCTCAGAAGGCAGGCAGCAAACACACCCAGTTGTAGAGGAGCCTCTGTGTGTGGATGAATCGGCAAGGGCTCTTCAGTCTGCAAAAGAACTAACTGAGGCTGGGCACAGTAAATGATTTATAGTTGTGATTGGAAAATCTGAGCTTGAGCAGCTTCCTGTGGTGTTTCGTGGCCATGTGAACAGGCCAGCCTCGCAGCCCCTCAGCTGGGACTTTTTTTTTAGTTCTATATTTTCTGTTCTGATATCTGGTTTTACGCGGGCATCTCATTTAGGGAAAATAAACCAGTGAGAGTCAGAAATGAAGTTATTAAACCATAATGCATGCAGCTAGAATTACGTTTAAATTGTGAAGGTGAGCATGTTAATTTTCCTCCAAGTTGATAAAGAATAGTTTTCAATCAAAGATATTGCATGCATGCCAATCTCTTTTTTTTTTTTTGAAGGACAGTTTCACAGAAATTAAAAAAAGTATGGAGGCAGTCAGTTCCATAACCAGAACATGACTCCTTCTCTAGGCAGGAGGTAAAGTTCAGCTTTTCAGAGGTGAGACGCTTTGGGTCCGTGGGAAAGTGTTAATTTAAATAAGTGAAATCACTCAGTAGAGCATTTGAAGAACACAAATGAGCTTTTCCTGTTGGCAATTATGACAGTAAATATAAAGAATGAAATTGTTTAGATGACTTGTTCAGTGTCAGTTTGCTCAGCATTAAGACATTAACAGGGAAGCCTAGATAAGGCAACTCTAGTAATCCAAATGATAAATTATTAAAATTCCCATTAAAAAGATTGAGCTAATATTTGGAGTTATACTAGTGTGCTGGGGAAGCTCTGTTAGTAAAACCTCCTTCATAGCAGTGATGTTGTCTTAGGCATATATCAAGGAAAGTCAGCCAAACTCCTGAAAGCACGTTCCTTCAAGTTCACAAGCCATGATACAAGCAGCTACCACCTCTGACAACATTCATCCCAATTAGTGAATTTAATTGTCGGGAGGTGTACAGCTACTTGTGAAAAATTTTATTTAATTAATAGAATCATAGAATGGATTGGGTTGGGAAGGACCTTTTAAAGCCCATCTAGTTCCCACCCCCTGCCATGGGCAGGGACACCCCCCACCAGCCCAGGGTGCCCAAAGCCCCATCCAGCCTGGCCTTGGGCACTGCCAGGGATCCAGGGGCAGCCACAGCTTCTCGGGGCACCCTGTGCCAGGGCCTCAGCACCCTCACAGTAAAGAATTTCTTCCCAATGTCTAATATAAATCTACCCTATTTTAGTTTAATTCTTCCTGAAGTGCAGATACTCCTCCAGCAAAAGCCTAAGGGAAGAAGCTGGGTGAGTAAGTGGGCTGACTTCTAGGAAAGGCAACGATGCGAAGAAAAGAGCTGAAACTGTGGTGAATTGTGGCTGCAGACACGTAGAGGGGTATGGACCTATGCAGGCACTGCTGGGTCTATGGTAACCTTTCTTTTCAACAGACCAGTCTGTACGAAAAACCAACGTTTCCTATCGCGCAGTCTATGTGCCTGATTGAGAACACACCCCATAAGGTTGTTTTTATCAACCTCATAAATATTCACCATGACAACCCAGTCTCTAGAGCTACAAGAAACTGTGAATTCATTTTGGGAATTAATATTGGTTATAATAATTTGAGTATGGGGCCCAAATATGTCAATAATCTCTACAGAATTATGATGCTAAAGCTATTTGCCATTTGTTCTTACAAAGTACCAGCTATGCCACCTAATAGAAGTGAAGGATTTCTGCTAGCATTGTAGTTAATAGAGATTTACTTGCAAAGGTATGATCCAAGAACCACAAAGCAATTAAGTTTAGGGAAATCTTTCTTCTTCCATAGCGTTAAAGAGAACAGAGCTTGATAACTAATTTCTCTGAAGGTGACGTTCTATTAAAAAGTTACCTGCATTTGGGACTCTTGTCATTGAAAGCAGTTTTTTCTCATTAATTTTCATTAAGCTGTTTTACTCACACAGGTCCAGAATGAAAGCAAGCCATATGCAGCCAAAATGGTGCTCAAAACTATTTAAATCCATATTTTTTTTCACTTTGCAATGACGGCTGCTAGAGTTCATAAATTATGTCTGTCTTCTGAATGCGTCTGCTTCCTGGTGCAGAAATCTAAATTAGCACAGAACTGAATTTGTATGAAGATATTTCTAGTTAGATGAAGTTCACCTTCCTTATTATGAAGCAAAAGAAAAAAAACAGGGAGGAAAAATTATTTTCAGATCTGCTCTGAAGACCTTCTCTGTGTCCTGGCCATAAATGTTCTTGGGTTTGTCTTTCTTGTATGTGAGAAATCCTTTTTTCCATGAGAAGTGTTTTAGAACTTGATTAGTTTCAAAGAGTACAGTGATGGGCTGCATCTAAAAGTTCTGCAAGTTTCCATCTGGAAGGATGCTTGTGGATTCTCAGCTCATGGCTGAGTTGCCATGACTTTTCTGGATACGCAAGTCCATCACGTGGCTTTTGGCCAAGGGGGTTGGGAGTTGCAGGATGGTGGGGTGGACTGATGTGCAGGTGCGTGAACATAGACAATGGGGTGTTTGGGTGGGTTTTTTAGGGAACATCACTGAAATAATGAAAATAACTGCTCCTCCGAGAGCTTGTATGCCGATAATTATCCCGGTGCTAAAAATGTGACAAGTTTGAAAGCCTCCAACCTGTGAACAAGCACACTTGGGTGCAAGTGCTGATGGTGTAATTACAGTGAAAGAGGTGAGGAGATTTGTGGTATTTGCAAGGATCTGCACAGTTCATTGCTCCAGGAGGACAGCACGGTGCTGCAGAGAAGGACCCCGTTACTGTGTGGTTGATGTACATCCCACTTCCTCTGCAGCTGCTGCTTTTCTCATCCCACCAGGACTAAGGACTTGGAAGAGGTGCTGGAGTTTCCGCTAAGGTGAATGATTGCTCAGCAGTTCCTTTTCATGCGTAATTTTAAATACATGGGATTTCTACATCTATACACACTATCGACAAAATTGTGCTTGAAAGGGTGTGGTGGGTTTTCTGTCTTCCCTTTCCTCTTCACTTTATTAAAGGTTCAGAGGAGAATTCACAATTTCTCATAAAAGGCATAACATGAAATCCAGGATTTACTTCTGGGCAGAGCCCTCCCAGCCTCTCGGGAGAGCATGCGTGAGCAGCCCTAGTTTTTAACACCAGGAGGAGGGCCCTGGAGTCCCATGGACAGGCAGAGCTTAATCACTGTGACTGTGTAAAGTGAAACATAAATCATTGGTTTAAACTCACGCTTGGGTGTTGTTTCTGATGATAATTTAAATCTGCTGTATTTTTGTAAAGCGTAGGTCAGGGGAGGAAACTTGTTTTTAATGAATTGCTTAATAAAAATGGGATTCTACTTGTCAACATAAAGAACATTTTAATTTTTTAATTCAGAATTGCAGTGCCTTTTGCAGGGCTATTTATATTAGTTTTGCTGCACAGCAAGTATTAACTTGGATAAATGGACAGAATTAGAATGTCTTATTTTCTCCTAAGTATCCTTAATGTGAGGGCCAATTCTTTCACCTTGGGGGGAGGGAGTGAATCTCAACTCCAATAAAGCTCCTCCACCGATGCACGCAGCATCGAGCCATCTCCTTCCATGTATCTGTGCCTGCATTCAGGTGGCAGAAGCTATTGAAATGACTTGGGTGGCTTTCGCTGCCCTTCGTTTCCCCAGATCCAGCCTAGCTAACGCAGCCACAGGAAGGAACGTGCTGTATTTTTTTTTCTTTTTGAAAAGCAGTAGCAATATTATTTACCTTGAGGATCCACCCACAGTAACTGGATTAAGATGATGCTCGTACAGATGTCAGGGACAATTCCTAGAAATAATGGAATTAAAGGCTCAGAACAATGTTTTTAATCAATATTCTTATATGTCATGTCCAAATTAAACGCTGGAAGTGCTTTTTCACATAACTTTCTCTGTTGTGTTTTGGGCTTTGGGATTTTTCTCTTCTTTCTTTGATCTCATCCTAATTCCTTAGGAGAAGCTATCTTGTAAAGAGCTATGAATATTTGGGAAGAGAAAGACTGGTGCTATAAACATGGCAGGGTTCCCATTTGCTATTTTTTCTTTTTTGATTTGCTGATACCATTAACTGATCTGCAGCCCTCTGATGCAGTTATACAGCTTGCAGCTCTGATTTCTTAAATCCAAAGTAATTAGGAATGTGTGTGGGACTGTTTTGGATTCCTTATCTAACCTAAGGTGACCTATTAGCTACCAGAATTGCACCGTCTTCATGGTTACTCACTTTCCTTGGCAGACTACATGTTTTTTTTTAACATTTTCCCTGTTTGATTTGGTGTTAAAAACTCACTGTGTAGCAAATAGCAAAACTGAAGACTGACCATGAAGAATGCGTTCCTCAGTATCCAAAAGTGGTTTGAAGCAGACGTGTTCTCTTTGTGCTCCCTCGGTGGTGGGTTTGAAGGAAGAAAGCTCTGTGGTTGGGTGGGAAGTGTCTGAACAACTGAGGAGGTGGTAACTGAACATGATGAACCTCGGCCCCCACAAAGTGCACTGTTTCTAGTTGATGTCTAGCCAAATCACCTAGAACAGGGTGAATATATTGTGAATAGATAACATATTGTGAAAAACTTCTTGGTGAGAATATGGTTGGGGCTCTCCTCCAGGATCTGGGGTTGACAGCAAGTGCAGCTCAAGAGCTGAGCAAACCTGATTGGTAACCCAAACCATGGTGCTGTGGGGACATGGACAGAGGAGGGCAAGCAACCCAAGCCACTTGTCACAGTGATACCTGAACTTGAACCCAATGCAAAGCCAGGCCCATAGCTAGCTGCAAAATGTGTCCCACTGCTCTTGTGTAGAGAGTAGACAAAGTCCTCACTTCTGAAGGAGAGAGATCTTAAAGAAAAATAGAAAAAAACCCCACAGAACAAACATTTAAAAAAACAGTGAAGAGTAAGTGTTTTTGAACATACAAATACCGTTGATGTGCGTTGCCCAGGAAACCCACAGCAGTTTATCCAGCAGGATCTTGCTACGTGTGCTGTGGTGGCACTTCGTGCTTAGGTTTTTCTGTACGTCGTTAAATCCATCAACAGATATTAAAATGGAGATGACCCCCTATCTTTGAAACTTAGCATCAAAGTGGAATGCCTGGATCTTAATTTGGAGGCAAAACTCCCACTGGCAGGAGTTTCCTTGGGGAGATGGAGGAGGTTATGGGTGCTGGCACGGGCTGAGGAGCCGCAGGTGAATTCAGGGAAGGGTCATGGAAACAATCGTTGACTTCATCTGTAAATAAAGACCCGGCAGCCTATTTTTTCAAAGCGTTGTTGAAAAATATCCAAAGGCATATCTGCAATTTAGAAACCCAGCATATGCCACAACATCTCAGCAACAGATCTGGGCAGTAGAGTCATATTTCTATAGACGTTGCATAGAAGTAGCCATAGCAATGCTAATTTGTGTGTTGTCTAGGGAGCAAGCACAGATCGTCAGAACAAGACAAATCTCCCTCTGTGTTTTTTCTAATAAAAAGGAAGAACACTAAATAATTAACATAAACAAATGAAAACTAATTTGCCAATTTTTAATTTTTACCCAATTGCATGATCCATGTTAATGAATAATTTACAAGTCAGAAATGAATTTAAAATGTTTCTCTGGGGTCTGCCGTACATGTTATCTGAACAGCCTATCTGACTGTTCATTTATATATATATATAAAATATATATATAAATAAAGAGTAAAAAATAACCCCAGAGAAAACAGCATTCGGCATGAACCAGGCTGTAATAAAAAGAGCTGCAGACTCCAGAGGTTTTACCATTTCCTTATAGACCTGGGATCATTTGTCTGAGGCTGTTTTTGAATTATTCATACAAACAGTAGCTCTTTGCTTTCAGAGATTGAATGCGACCAGCTTCTATCGTATGGTTTCACATGCTGCTTTTTTGTTTGCATTTAAGTTTTTTATAGGGTGCCCTTTATTCAAAGACTCTGCTGGATGCTGCAGGATTCTATCAGCCACACATTAAATATTAAGAACCTGTATTGTGGTTAATACTGAGGGTTTCACACAGCAAATAAGGCAGCTGGTGGGAGGGTGAGCCAAGGAAACAAGGGAATGTAATAACTGAAGAGCTAATAAACCTTGGGAATAATGCTGTGGTTCTGCTTTGACTTTGTAGTGCTACCACCAAGGAAAAAGTATTTATTATTTTAGCTCCAGGTGCTACGTGTTTGTTTTAAGAATCTCCTGCGTCCCAACGCCCCAGACCTGTGTAAGACTAACAGGATGCGAGATTGGCGCCAGTGTCTCTATACTAGAATTTTAGTTTCGATCAGGAGTGTGTCTTTGAAACACATTTCCCAATTGCCTTCCCTTTCTGTACTTGAACTCGGAACATCTCGCACTGCACAGACGGTGTTTGCCATGGCCGGAGCTAAGCTGAGAGCCACCGGTAGGGGTTTGCCCCTAGGACCAGGTTGTTGATGTCCCCAGCTGCTTAGCAGACTGTTGATTTTGCCATGCAGATCTGCTCCTTTTCCATCCCACCACCTCTTAACAGAGATATTGTCATGGGTTGTACCATGGTGTTGCACCTCACCCTCAACCTCTCCACAAAAAACCTGTGATGCTACAAGGAACTGCAATGCAGTTAACTTTCCTAGCCCTGCACATGGCCAATCAAGTCTGAAGATGGCAAAGAGGGAAAGCAACATCGTCTTGGCTCTATTGGAGCTCCTTAGATCCTGAAATACAGATGCTGGTTGCTCTCTTAGCAGGACATATTTTGGGTGTTGCTGTCTGGACTGAATGACTACATAAGGCTTTAAATTTTGTTCCTGTCTTAGGTGGATTACTTTCTTTTAGTTTTTCTGAATAAAACTGCAAATGCGAGTGTCCAGATATCTTGCTAGCAATATTCTGGTCAAAACCAAGGCAGCCCTATGGGATCTTATTTTTGAGGAGGGAAAGATTTTCCTTTGGCTATCTTTATTTTCTCCTCAGTAGCTCAAGGACAGAATTTTCCAAATCCTTCAACTTCCTTTTAAGCATAAAATAGCAGCATCCTTGTATAAAGCATTGCAACCGTACTGTCATGCGATGAGCAGTATTCAAAAGTGGCAACCAGTTTAAGCCACCCCTCTGTGCTTCACTTGCTTAGTGTCAGACATATAGAAAACCATCCTGTCTCTCAATTTTCAACTGTTTTCTAGCTCTGCCACTGGTGGAGATGAGAATGAAGATCTGAAGCCAGGAATAATAACAAAGAATGGAGAGTTATCTAAGAGATTACAGAAGATTAAATGGAAAAGAGGAAACTTTGGCTTATAGTTTGATTCATGTGGTTTACAACCAATGATTCAACATGATTCATCCTGCAGATAAAGAATACACTTAGGACAAATTTTCTGTGGTCCAGCCTAATTAGTACATTGTCGACATTACAGTAACAACCCTCTGGAATCTGGACTTCAGCAAATAACTCAGTAAACGCAGCCAAACTCCAATAGGGATGTCCTTGGCTCAGTACTTTGGAGTGATATTAGAAGACGTGACAGAGCCCTGCTGTGCATCCTGATAGTTGTACTGTGACGTGGAGATGCTGTATCAAAGGCAGTCTTGAGTACTTGCCAAGAGAAAGCACACTTTGCAGCCCACTCCTCCAACACCGACTGAAGGTTTGTGCAACACCCTGGGAAGAGTCCAAAGCCCAGGCTTTACTTCTCATGAAGTGAGGGCAACGCTTCGTATGTAGAACACTGAGAGAGACTTCTAGCACATGCTGAAGTTCATCCTAATCCTTGCCAGCAAATTAACATGTTTTCCCAAGTTCTATTTAACTGGAAAAATCTAAGCAGATGATCAAATGCCAGCTAGAGGCAAGAAGGATTTTTTATTTTTTTTTTTTAACTGGGACTTTTGTGGTGGTCAGGTGTTCAAATCTAAGCTGGGTAAGTTAAACCTGCGTTGAAAACCCTCCCAGCATACCTTCTTCTGGGGCTTGCCCAGGGTATAGTTC
The DNA here is from genome assembly GCA_013399095.1 of Psophia crepitans. Lineage (NCBI taxonomy): Eukaryota > Metazoa > Chordata > Aves > Gruiformes > Psophiidae > Psophia > Psophia crepitans. Next base: position 177,943 of record VWZZ01001016.1, on the reverse strand, counting down.
TTCTGTATCTTTCCAGGAACCGCTGACCTTCCTGGGAGCTCTTTATGCAATCGGTTTTGTATTTGACATATCAAAGGTGATGAAAAATGTCCCCTGCTCCTCAGTCCAGCTTTCTGGATGACAAACTTGCCTTCTCTCCAGCCCCCTTGCCACTTCTTGGCCCATGGTACCAAACCAGGCTGCTCTGCACCCCATAAGCTGGGGTGTTGCTGACAAACAACAGTCTGAAGTTATCTGGAGACCTGAGAAGCGAGTCTCACGCGCGTGTCTCTGAGCATTCAAGTAGACAATTCTCTGGGGTCTCGTAGCCTGTTATTCTGCAATAGGTATTAGGGGCGTTTGGAACATAATAAAGGCAACAAGAACAGCCTTTACTTGGGAAATTGTATGCTGGTCATGGCTGGGACACGTAGCTGACTTGCGGTGGATGGCAAAATGCGTAGGAATGGTTTCTGAAACTTAAATGCTTATATTGGTCATTACGTGTTAAACCCCAACACAGCAGGTCACTGAACGTGGCAGAAGTAAGGTATAAATGTTAACGGTTATACCGACATTATACTGTTGAAAGTGAGCTATGCAAAGGCTTAATATTCTTTGTTAGAATCACAGCAGTGGCACCAATAACCAGCTCTTAAACAGCTCGTAAGAGCTAGTATAGTAACAGTCTTTAAACAGTAATGTCCAGTTACAAAAGTTATGAGGAAATCTTTTTCTCAGTAGTCTGGAAATGTGCTTTTTTTCTGATGCATTTCAAAGAATCACAGGCCTGTTCAGAAAAAACATCTGTGCATGATTGCGAGTACTCCCGTATTTTACCATTATGTGCTCAACGGCAGTGAAATCTTTTGAGTAAGAAAAATCCTGCCAATGCTATCTCCTTCTTGATAAGCTCGGGTTGTAAGAAGCAGACCGAAACATTTGCTGGGCAAAAGGAGGAGAAGAGAGGAGTTCTAACCCGCAAATGAGTTTCATGGGGTTTTCCCTGCTGATGGGTATCAGGTTAGAAGGATAACTTCTGGAAAAGCACTTGCAGCTCGTTGTAGCCGGCTATTTCATTGCCGCTAATCAGATTTGTAAAGTGCCATCCTGATGTTTATCTGCTCCAGGTGAAAAGCATCGCTGCAGCACAGGGGATGCAGTTGCTAAGCAACCACCTTCAATTAAAACATCTTTTTAGATATCTGCAGTATAAGAGAAATTAGATTTAACTCCTCAGGAGCTCAAACGAGCAACCTCTGAACCTAGCAGATACTGCCATAGATCCCTCCTCCTCTACATCAGCGGTTGCTATCATTTTGCCTGTAATATAAAGCTTGGGAGTGTCACTTTATTTCTCTCCAGGTTAGCAATGTGACTCCTGCAGGTCCTTGTCATTAAATATTTTTGGATTTCAGACATCCCGCTAATGTCAGACAAGTCTGAGGAGGGAGGGGTTTGAACCAACCACTGACCTTAGGATGAACTTTTCGCAACAGGTTCAAGCTGAGATTTTGAAAGGATTTTGCCACCTCCACCCATCCCCGCTTCCTGCCTCAGTTCCATCTGTCCTGGTCCGTGGTGGCTGTAGCCAGTCCCATCCTCTTGCTCCGAAGGACACAGCACGGACAGGCTGTTTTCATGCTCCAACTCTGTGCTGCACACCTTCACGTAAAACCTTGGAAACAGCCTTTGCTTCCTACGTGGCACAGACTCCTTGGGTTTCCTCCTAACAGAGGTTTGTTGGGAAGTGCTGTCATTCTGGGGAAGGTAAAGTGCTCCGAAGGATGAGGTGGGACTGGAAACACAAGGCTGAGAGGCGTTTCATGTTAGAAAGCTCAATAATGTTAAACTCCGACAGTCCTGTTTTCTAATCTTTCTAATCTTGAGTACCTAATTTTTGTTGAAAACTAATAGGATCTGGGTGCCTTTTCTTGTATCCTATGAAAAACCACGCTTCAGCTATTTCTGTGCTAAGATCCCAGGCAGGACCACAGCTCCGTTTTGGGAGATGCTTCACTGTATTCACTTATTTGACATCTGCCTCAAGCATTTTGTTAGTACCCGCGTAGCTTTTGGAGACGCCCAGACAAAGCCAGAGTATGCTGCTGCCGTTTTTAAAACAATCTCTTAACCGCTTTCCTGGATGAAAGGGAGTCTCCTGAAGGTGATGGTATTGGAAGTTTCTCCGTGCTGGATTTTAGAAGCTGATACTAGGAGTATAAATACAGAAAAGCCGCAAACATCTGTTTCATTATATTTTTACAAGGTCCAGTGCCTTCCCTCTTTCCGCTCCTTTGAAATACCTAATGCTTAGCATCCCCCAGCCCTCAAATTACATAGCAGAAATAACTTGAATACTGAATAGCAGCAGATATTTAGCATAAGCTGAGAAGTAACTAAATCCTGGCTTTTTACATGAAAGAACCTTGTATACCTTTTGTGCTCTTTAGTACTTGGGGTTTTTTCTTGCTATGTGCGGAATAAAACAGTCTGTATGGTTGCTCAGCTGCTGAACAGAGTATCCCACAATTTGCAATTATATTTAATTTTTATGCAGAATAGGTGGGGTTTGGTGGGTATACTTTCTCTGAAACCTGCTGTGTTCTGTGATGATTTTTTTTTTTCTCCAGGATTCATATAGCTATAGCTAATGTGTTAAAACCACAACTGAACAGTTTTGTAATTTGCCTCTGAGACTAATCTGTGGCCATCTTTTTAATGAGGTTGTAAATTATATGCACTTTATAAAGGGCCTACAGTAGACTGAACAATTGTGTTAATGACTCTTATCAAGAGATTAACTAGGAAGGCAGGGTATAGAAGATTAGATTATTTCACCTGTGAGATTGCCAGGGGAACATCTTTATGACTTGTCTAATTAGCTCAGTACCATTTTATAGTGGTCCCCAGCAGTGCTACAAAAGTTGGAGGAATTTCTGCTGTCATCCTCCTCCTAAGTTGCACTGTGGCTGTTTCCAGTTGCACTGGGGTGAAATGCCAGCACATAAACAACCTCTGTTTGAAGGAGCTTTAAAAAAAAAAATAAAAAAATCACTTAGCGAGGTTCTCTGTGTGTATGAAGCCTCACACAGGCGGTGACAGTTCTGCCGACACGGGGCCTCTGCCTGGATGAGTTTGCTATCCAGGTTGCACACAGCAAGATGGGGACTGAAGAAAAAAACCCAAAACCTAAAAATCTTTGCTAAATTGAACTGATGAGTTTTGTGAGAAGTTATTAGCTGGAGCTGCTGGCTCTTGCGCGAACAGTAACTCATTGGGAGCCCTTGTTGAATCCTTGGTTTACAACTTGGCACTGGTAAGATAGCTAGGACATACGAACATAAGATGCTCTTAGCTCAATCCTAAAATTCTATCAGTGTTGGGATCCAAGTGAGGGCTATGGTGTCTGCTTTAGCATAGGTGGCCCTTTTGCTAACCTCCTTACTGATTTAATTGGCTTGTGTGTGCCTCTTAGCATAAATATGCCCGTCCTTAAAATGGATATGATGCAGATCTACTTCTTGAGAGTGCTGAGGAAGCTTTATGGAACGTGCGGTTAGATCTGTACAGAGAAATGCATATCTTTTGTTGCTGCCTAACATCCGGGGTGCAACATCTGGAGTAGATGATGCGGGACATGGGCTAGGCTGGCTGCAGGGTACTGTCCTGCTGGAGGGATTTGGCCTTGGAAGACTGTTCCTTTCTGCAGCTGTAATGATCTTTACGGCTGAGCGGTTGCTGCTAGCTAAATATAAAATATTTGGCAGTTGTACTCGAAAATCTGATATTGTATGACCGAGAGATGGTGGGGATGGAAAGGAAGGTAGCGCCGGGAAGGAGACTGATATAACTTGTGCGTACTGTCTCTAGCAAGCACAGCTCAGCTGGCACATTAATAAGGGAATGGCTGGTTTCTTGGTGTGCTTGCATAGTTATAAGCATCAGAATGAGTGAGTAGTTTCATTATTATCAGCATGGAAAAGCTATTTCTCTTGTTGAAGACAAACACAAGAGTGTTTGGTGGAAATTACAATATACATAAAGATTAAGACCCTAATCAAAACTGCTCGGTATGTAGTTCATCATTACAGAGAAAATAGTGTTTCTGTGAATGCACATATTCTCCCATGAGCCTAAAATCTGTAGATGCGACTGCTCTTCTCTAGGGTTCTCGACCAGAGATTTCGTGTGGCTGATGACTCTGCTGGCACCTCTCACTGGTGTGTCTTGTTAGGAGAGGGACCTTGTTGGTGACAGCATCTCAAACACCTGAAAACAGGAGCAAAGCACAGTGGCCTGTGTGTTTGGGCTGGCTGGGAGCCGGTGGCACCTTCTGGGAGCCAGCGTTGCTCCTTGATGCTCTGGCCAAGAGCAAAGCTGCCATATAAACAGCAGCTACGTGGTGTGGAAAGGCTTGATGAGCCAGGCCATGCTGTCCTCATCGCCCTGGCATGGGGATGCCTGTCCTTCCCAGGGACGGGTATTCCCAGGCATGCAGTGTTGGAGGGTAAAGCTTCTGGCATTAAATCCTGCAGGTGTACTGTCCAAGCAAAGGCAGTCGCTGTGAAATTGATGGCTTGGGGACCATTTTGTAAGTGCTGCTACGGTGCAATGTAATAGCCATTTGTGAATGCTTTCCGAAGAGTAACCGTTGGTTGTGGACTGAATAGGTACTGCTTGACCTAAGCGGGACTTTCAGAAATGTGAGAAGTGTAGAAAAGCATTTCTGTAATAGATGCGTGATACTCTTTTTTTAATATTGTAACATTTTGATTCCTAAACTAGTTCATCAGTCTCCTCCTTTTGTGAAAATTAGTAGACAGTACCACATGCTGAAAAGCTGAAAATTGGATTAATACATTTCTTTTCAGTTTTAAAACAGTCATCTGTTGTTGTCATTAGAAGTAATAGGCTCATGAGCTATAAAAAGAGCTGCTTACTTTTTCTGGGGGGAAAAACCTCCACTGGGAGTTCAGAAGATGGATCTGTCATGTCAGATTTTCCCCCTGCCTTCCCCTTCCTGGCATGCTGAAATCCACACTGGCTTGGTTGCAATCTCATCATATTTCTCTCAAAATTAAGCTGGACTCAACTTTAATTTGCAATGAAAACCTTAGAGAGAGATGGAAGGTGGTTTGTTTTTTCCAGTGGGTTGGTTGGAGACTTGTGTTGTTTGTAAAGTAACTGTTGGACCAAACCACTGTTGTCTCTTTAGCAGGCATAGTTCTGCAGCCCTTCAAACAAAGTGTAAAGTAATGGTAGAGATAAAGAAGCTTGGGCTGTTGGTGACACTTCAGGATGGACACGTCTCTTCTCCATAAAAACATTCACCTACCATCCCCCATGTAATTTGGTCAATGCAGTTCTCTCCAAGGTGCGTCTTTGGTGCTGTAAAGGAAAACACAACACTAGGGTTGCCATTTATTTTCATTTCTTGAAGATTAAAGTACCGTTTCACATGAACAAATACTGGGTTGGAAAGCTTCATTTCTTCTGAAGCATGTTGTTACGAGGCTTTGCTGCCTTCTCTGCAGTGCAGTGTTCCCAGGTGGTCAACCCTGGTGAGCTTTGGCCTTGTTGCCTCCATGGCTCTTCCAGCAATGGACATGCCCTGTTGGGGCTGCCTTTTGCTATCCAGGACTTGCAGGGTTGGCTGGTTGCTCTAACAGTGGGTGTGGTGGCATTTGGCATGTCGAAATTTTTGGGGTTTCTTCCAATTGGAAACTTGCGTTGGAAAAAAACAGTTTCCTGCAGCATGTTGGTTGCTGTCTTGACCAGCTCTAGCTCTGGTGTAGGTTGTTGCTGTAGCAAAGGCAACGTACAGTGGTGGACAACATGTAATGTACATTCTCTGCTTCGGTGAAGTTGTGGTGATTTACACCAGCCTTTGCACTGTCATGTCAGGTCCCATACAAACGGTGTTAAAATCCTAGAGATGGTTATAGCATCTCCTCATCTTACAAGTGAATCATGTAGTGCTTGCTGCTGCTTGTAGGGTCGCTGTCGTATCTGACTCCAAAAATTTCTGGACTTCGGTGAGAAATTGGCTTTCTTGCCATGGACTTGAATCCCAGTGTGTGTGTATGTTTGTGTATATGTATGTGGGTGTATATAGATATCTTTTTTCCCTTGAACCTATGAAATGCTTTCTTTGCTGAGTCTCCTGCAGCGCTCATATTATTCCAGAGTTTTTCCCTGGCATTCAGACTGGTTGTAGTTTCAGAAGCACTTTGGCGACAGAGGAGCCAAGATGTCAAGAGACTTCATTCTCTTCAGTTGGTTCCCTTGGCAAAAGTTAAAAGCTTGTGTATTTTGAGGCAGAAGCGGTGCCGTTGAAAGCCCTGACCGCGGTGACAGCATCAGAAAGAAGAGGCTTTTTAAAAGGAATCTAACTTGCCTTTTTAATGGCATTCATCCTTGTGCAGGGTTTCCAGAGCTGCTGTAACTATGAAATAATGTTCTGTAGCCCTGGTGCAATAAATTACTCTTCCTGAGGGCAGAGCTGAAGGAAGGAGAAGAAAACAATTTATTGACATCACAGAAAGTGGAGAAGAGCTCAACAGGTCATCCTGTGTGTGCTCCCATCCCCCAGGAGATATCACCAGCATTGCTGCATTTCCCTTCTCACTGTTTACACCTGCTCATGAGAGGAATTGATATATCCGCAGTCCTGGGCATCCTTGTGTAGCTGGGATCCTAACAAAGGTATTAAGCACGAGCTCAACTGAAATATATGAAGGCCAAGATTTTCTGCTTTTATTCCCTATGCCGGGTTTACACCTAGCTAAGGAATTAGCTGCTCTAATAAAGCTTTTCCTTCTCTGCCTCGTTAGGTTCTCAGTGAAAAGACCGAGGGATGTACCTACAGCCCAACACCGGTTCCCAGCTTCTGAAACCCAAGCTTGCCCTGAGAGGGTGGTAAGAGCAGGGTGAGGGACGCAGCTACCGGTTGTTGTGCTGGGTCACACCATGAGATGAACAGCACCGGGTGCAAAAAGCAATCTGGAAACTATCAGAAGTGCTGGAGTATTTCTGTTACAATATTTTTATTTTTTCTGTGGGACAGTGCTACAGGAAAGCCTGATTCAAATGGTCCTAAACTTTCACCCCTAGCTCCGTCCTGAACTCCTGTGGTAAACTTCAAAAGTCAATCTGAAAGCAGTCCAAATCAGTGCGGAGATTTCGGAGTGCTTGGACAAGAAGTCCCTTAGCCAGAAGGGGTTTCTCCGTGCTAGCACTGTAGGCAAATGCTCCACTGCTGCATGTGTGGGGACATTATAGAGATGCACCACATGTGAAGAATGAGAGGGGAAAGAAAAGAAAAGATGGTACGACAGAAAAAAGCAATGATAGAACAGATTTTCAAACACACCGACCTGAGCAAGTAAGAAGTCACAAAAGACTTGTCAATCAAATCACACTGTAAGTAGGACCTAAGGGGACCTTTGGAAAATGAGACCATATTCTGTAAAGATATTAGCTAGAAAACTTACAGGAAACTTGTTTTTGAAAAAAATTGCTGAGAGTTGGGCTGTGCTGGAGAACAGTGGAAAGCCACGTGGTTGTCCTTTTCAGAGAATGACCTAAATTGTAGCAACTGGGCTCTACAAGCATAACTTGATCCTCAATGAACTAAGAAAATGTGTATTTAGTGAAGTATCTCTTGAGTGTCTAGAATAATGGAAACACAAGCAACAAACTGTGAGAGTTAATTGCCTAAGGGCTACTGTTCCCATATAAGCTCCATGTATCAGCTAGAAACCTGCTGCAGCACCAGCACAGGCTCGTTTGTGCTGAACAGCCACGATGCTTAACGCTCATCCCAGTGGCACTCTAATTAGCAGTAACCTCTTTCCAGTCTGAAATGGGTCAGTGATGCTCGGTCTTTGTTTCCTACTCTTGGCCTCATTTTATGTTCAGTGTGACACTTTCTTTCCTTGAGCAGTTCTCAGGTTTTGGTTGGCCCTTTCTTTGGCTTATGTGGAAAGCCAAGTGCATGGACAGAGCTGTTACCCTGCGCTCATCAGGAGCCGTGTTTGTAGCAGAGGGACTGTGGTCCCCCTGCAGGGAAGGTGAGATGGGAAATACAGGCAGTATTTGATGCAAAAGTGATGGAAGAGTCTGAAATTGTTCGTTATTAATTAGCGGTTAATAGCCACATTCTGTTTTAATATTCAAGACCAGGGCCCTGATGCCCAAGCAAAAAGTAAGAGCAGTTCCCTTCCTTGAAGAGATCATGATCCAAATAGGTGAGATGTACGCAAGAGGGGAGGTGGAAAGACCTAAGGTGCCTTTGGAGGTCAGTGACAGGCTGGGATACAGGATCCGACCCGAAGGTCCACGCCGTGTCTCCCGGCAGTAACTAACCCATTTCGTATTTTGTTTCTAAATCTGAATGTGAAACTTACTTAAACAAGTTTAGGTAGCTCTATTGACGGCACAGTTTTTGTGAAGAATCTGGGAAATGGCTCTGACAGCTGTGGCTCGCAGAGCCCCTGTAGCTGTGTTAATCTTGTGCAGTTAGCCTACTTCTCCTGAACGTTCGTAGCTGAAGCGTTCAAGGTCCCTGTTGAGTTGCCAGAGCAAATAAAACAGGACCTTCCCCTTCCTACCCCCGATATAAAAAAGCCGCTATCCTCTGACATGTCTCTTTGTTCCAAGATATGAGGCAGTTGTCACCATCTGACGTTTAATTACCAACTTTATGGAATGCTCAGTGTATTTGGGGTGCAGCGTTAGCTTTTCTGTTGCAGGCCCCAAAATGGGTTGCAGAATGCTCCACATCCCTGAAATGGAAATTAATACAGATGGCCTTGTGTCTGCCCAAAGCGGGGCTCCTTGTCCCTCTGATGTACCCACACACAGGTGCCACCAGAGATGTTGTTTTGGGGACATCCCTCCTGTTTTGCACCGACAAGGAACAGGAGCTTTAGGGGGCTGCTTGTGTAATCCAACGTGTTTCCCACAGAACAGCCCCTCCATGCTGGCATGAATGGGTGCCCAAAATCATAGCGAGTAAAAGCCTTCACCACGAAGGATCCTGATCTTTCTATCCTCTTTAGACTCATTGTATCCTGCTAAGAGGCTTAATTAACACACTGCTTGACAAGCCTTGTCAGACTGAAACATGGACTCTGCGTCACTTAATACAGGGGCCATGGTCTTCCCTGAGAAAATGGGGAAAATTATAAATGAAAAAAAAAATTAATAAAACCCAAGATGCTTCACAGACATGTAGGAGGAAAGGGCAGGGGGAATGGGAAACAAAGAAAAGAGGGATAACAGCAGACCTGGGTGTGAGCAGCTCAGAACATCGTTGGCAATGGGACAGTAACGAAAAGCAGCCGGGCTCTGTGCAGAACAGCCGAGGCTGCTGCTTCTGGGCTGGCATAGGGGCGGCACGTGGATCAGAGAGGCTGGGAAAGGTGGTTTAGCACTGGGTGTGCTGCCCCCAGACTGGTGCAATGGACTGGTAGAGGTGAGCAGTGGCAGAGAGAGCTTCTTCATTATCTTGTATCCACCTCTGATAACCACAGGATTGGAAAAGGGCAGGAGGTGAGAATGTAGAGCCTATAAATTGGCTTCCTAACAGGCGACAGAGGCATCAGGTGGCTTTGATCAGAGGATGGATCCTGCACGGCTTGTGGTCTCAGCAGCAGCAGCAGGCATTGCGCTGTTTCTGGCTGCAGAGTGCCCTCAGCTGTGCTCGTCCTGGCTGTGCCACTGCTGCACAGGCTGTGCTGGGAAAGGAGTGGTCGGCTTTGCACGTGCCTGTGTCAGTGCTATGGAGAGCAACTCGTATGGTTGCCTTTAAGTGCAGTGGCTCTGGAATGATGGGGCAGGCGAAGGCATTCACTGGTAAGAGTGGCTGCGAAAGCTCCAGTGGTCTTTATTGACATTTCCAAATCAAAGCTCTCAGCGCTAACTCCCTCCCCGCGTAGCACCAGCAGGCTGGTGAGACATAGCTTGGCTTCAAGGCAGCGGCTGGGCCGTGCTCTGCTCTGCAGCATCTCCCCCAGCTGCCATCGGGCAGCACCGATGCTCCAGCCCCTTTGGAGCATCCTCCTTGTGCTCACCAGCACCCTGCAGCCCACCGGAAAGGGTGCGTCCTGCTCCAGAGGGCTGAGAGCACCCACACCACTCTAACATAGCGTTTCTCTGGTCACTGTGGCCTTTCCACACCAGAAGAGGAGGATCTCAAACCGGCACCGTGGTGTTTCATCAAGCGACTTGCAAGTAAGGGGAGGAAGAACGTTTTATGCAGGAAAACTTCCTGCATAAGAGAAAATCAGTATTCAACATAATCTTGATTAAAATTTGAAAGAACATCAATGAAATAGAGAAATATCTAAAGCTATTGTGTTTGAAAAACTGCTACATTCGCTCTTAACTGTAAAATGGAAACCCAAATCTGTACTACCACTATTTTTGGGATGTGGTTCTACTGGAATCTCTCTAACTTCTTGAGAAGTACTGTTGTACATTCAGTTGGCACAAATCGACAGGCCTCTTAGGCAGAGATACTCAAACAATAGCATGCACATCCAAAAAAGATTTTGAAAATTAATTTTTAATATGTAGCCTCTGCTCTGATTTCTCTGTGCTAGTCTAAACCCACGGATATAAACAGCTCCACTGACCTGAATGGATATTTTGGGGTACAGCAACAAAAAAGAATCCTTGCCTGCTGTTGGAGGTAAATACTTACCCAGGTATCATTTAATGCCTGCAGATTTCTTTCCTTAGAATTTGTACTAATAACCGTTTTCTGAAACGGACTACTTGAAAAGGGATTTAGGGACTAGTGCATTTAGACCATTTTAGATTTCTGCTCCTCTGCATCTGAGCCTGCTTCAAAGATCCCATATCTGCTGGCTGTCGTCATATCCACAGCTGGTCAAACGAGAGGTGACATGTCTGTGCAAGCCCAAACACAGACCAAACTCTGGGGCAACCTCTGGGTCCCTCCATTAGATAAAGACCCTGAAAACTGCAGAAGGCAGCTGGCTGAGGCTGCTAAAATATTGCACTGGACATGCACCAAGAGAGCCTGTCCTTGGGCTGTGTGGAGCCAAACACAGCTGATTCGCAGTGGAAAAAGGCAGAGGGACCCAGAACCTTTTTGCTGTAACTGTATTGGCAGCAAAGCCAAGCCAGGCTTTTATAGTGTGCAGACTGTGCAGGGAGCCAGCTCAGTGCAGCTTAAGACAGCTCTTCTACACGGGCGGGAGTCTGGAGAGACCTGAGCCCCTTGGTCTTTTCTGTCCCACAAGGTTACAGGGTTTTCTGGCAATAACTAAATCATTGCAATAACCTCGTGTCCTTAAAGTACAGGCTGAAAAAATATTTAATGCATCAACAGAGTGCACATGTTAAAGACTAGAAAAGACACTTCAGTTTGCTCTTAACACCGGTTTTGCATGCCAAGCTTTCATTGCTCTTTCTTCCTTAGGTGTCTCTGTGCCTGCAGCTCCCCAACTGCTATCAGTGTCTGTATTCAACTGAAGGAGGGAAACGAAAACTGCAGTAAATTTCACAATATGTTTACATTAGAACGAGGTTTATAGAGGCATTATAATTCATCGTGTATTCCAACAGAAGTGTGGATCTCTTCCAATTTAATCTTCTGAAGTTCGAGTTTGCAGCTGGGTCACTCCTCCCGTAATCTGGGAAATGCATCTCCTCGGGCTGTGGGTTGGAGGAGCAGCGTCCCGGCTGTCACTGCCACCCATCAGTTACCGTGCCGGGGGCTGAGGGCAAAGCTTCCGACTCGCTTTCCGTGGGCAGAGCAGCACAGCTAGCTTCATAAATTTTGTTGCAAGGAGCAATAATCAATACTTCATGGTTAATGACGCAAAACTGAAATTAGTATAGATTTTATGTCTCCTCCTCTTCCCAATTATGCAAACATTACCATGCCCTTTCTGGAGTTGCCTTGTATCACGGCTTTTAGAAAGACTGTCTGGCGATGTTTAATTGAAAGACTGAATAGTCAAAAATGTCACAACCAATTTTGGTTTTTAGGTGTGTTTTGTTCAGTCTTCACCCCGAGGTTAATAGAAAATGATGTCAAACACAAGAAATGATTTATGTAAGTCATGCAGGTTTTGTCACCCAGAGCTATATATAAAGTCAATTGCAAATTGTTTTCACATTCTAAATTACTGTACGTAGCTCTGGGATACGCTGAAAGAATGACCAGTGGAATAATATGGGAGAAGAAAAGGTTGTCTTCTGAACTGAACTGTGCTTCAAAGAAAACAATTTTGAAGGTTGCTTGTTTTCAGTGTGAGGACGTTCCTCAGAGCAGGCCAAAAAAAAAAAAAAAAAGGAAGGCAAAAATAAAAAGAAGCTCCATGACTGAATTATTTCCAACGGCTGACGAGCAGAACGCAGCAGCCAGCCCTCCTGGATCACACACGGCGCTTTATCGGCTGCAGCGTGTCCCCAGAATGGTGCTACAATTAGAGACCCAGAGGGGCAAAGGCTGGGAAAAATCTAACGTGTCGTCTTGACAAATTTAGTTTATGCATAAAACATCTTTTGCAGTAATAGTCCTTCCACGGCCGGGAAGAAATGAAAGCTGCGTTAGGAGTAAATCGGCTACCTACTGTGAGCTTGTTTCGTGTCGAACAGGGTAGAATCTTGTACAGGATTAAAAAGTGCCACGTAAAATTTCCTTGTTTCACAAAATCGGCTTTATTTGGGAAAGCAGAAGGTGGAGCTGGCTGATCCGCTGTGCTCCTGAAGATTGCAACAGGCTTATTGGAAACAAAAGTCTTTGATTCATCCCCAGGTCAGATAAGATATACGAGATGAAAATATCCTTGGTTTGCCTTTTAAATGCTTCCTGGGAATCCTGTATCTGTATGCAGGGTAGGTGTGAAGTAAATCACCCTCCTTCCTCACTCTGAGTAGCTTTTGCTTTTACATTTGATTCCCAGCTTAACGAGCGGAAAGAAGCCGTGAGTTTACATCTCTGTGTTTTGCACAGACTTATAATTTTCCAGCATCGCTTAATTATCAAACAGCTGATGTGTAAACACAAACCTGAAGGCACATCCCCGCGTCCTGGAACTGTGATGCTGATGATGTTTGCGTTGCAGCGCAGGGATGTGTTCTGGGGGGTTCAGCGTTTGCTTCTCAGCCCAACTCCTAAGGAGACGGGGTGTGTGTGTTCTGCACCTGCACGTCCCAGTGACGCCAGGACGCCCTGTGGGATCGTGCCCTGCGAGGGGATGGAAAGTTCAGCCCAGGAATTGCATCCCCTGGAGCACGTGCTTCATTGCGGGAATGTTCTCCTCCACTCCTCAGCTCCCACCCCTTCTGAACAATAAAACCCTAGCAGCAAGATACAACTTAGTTTTTTAAGCCGTAGCTCTGTGGTGAACATCGTGGGGCATGAGCATGGATGCAGGGAACCTCAGCTATGCGTTTGCAGTTAAATTTGTGACATCTCTGCTACTGAAACAGAACCTGATGCAAATACCCTGGTAAAGGCATCAGGCTGTAAATCTCAGCCGGTGACTCTCTTAATTATGAGACTGAATACTGTTTGATTGCAGAACAGAGAGAAGTGCCTGAAAGCATGAGCTGATGCTCACCAAGACCCTCTCCTCTGAAATCAAAGCAGCCACACACCTAAGACATGAAAGAATACTTTCCTCTTTCACTCTGCCTATTATTTTCGTAGGTCTGATGGTTTCTCCCAAACTTATATGCTGGCCATATTGATAAATATATTGGTTTCTTTATAGTTATTCTGGATATCTGAATTTGAAGGCAACTCCACAGACATCACCTGAGGAACCGCTTTGTTTAGTGGTTGGCTCACGGTGTGTTGAGGGGGAATTGCCAATGTCAACCAAGGGCTTCCCATAAGCACATTGAAATGGTTTTTCTCTCCTTGCAGGAAGAACTCAAAAGGCTTCAGCACACCTTGGAACAGGTCAATGATGGCAAGGACTTGCTTCAAAGGTAAATGTGTGATTTCCATGATATCTCAAACATGATAAAGTGAAATGTCTTTTGTAGGGCAACAAGCCCCCTCTTGAGGGACAGTCTCTTTGTTGTAGGCTATGTTTCTTACTTGATAATAAACAAAATATTCAAGATTTTGCATCTCACCCATAAGTGATTCTTATTTTTAGTTACAGGAGGATAATTTCTGAAAACTGCTGCTGATTGAATGATGTAATTAAGTGTCCAGTAAAGTCTCAAAATAACTCCACAGGTTGGGGTCTAATCTTACAAATTTTCATGCGAAGAACTTTCATTCATGTTGCTAGTTCCATCCAAAGCAGCGTCCTGAGATGTTTGATTTTTATCTTTCAGCATCTTAAAATTGCTTTCCCAAAGCGATTGGTTTGTGGCGCCAATTCCTCGGTCATCATTTATTACAAAGAATTTTTTCTTCATATTCCTGTATGGCTTTTGCTGATGTAATTCATTTGCTACCGGCATTACCATTGTTACTTTCCATTTTACTCTTCAGCTTTTCAAATGTAGCCCCAGGGATGAAAGTTAATTTAGCAAGAATATCTATTCTATTTGCCAGTATTTTTTTATTTGCAGCGGCTTCTTTGCTGGGTGTGCCTGTCTCTGGAGCTGTGGCATCTGGACGGTTTAGTGCGAGGACTCAGGCAGGCTCAAATCTGGAAACTGGGTCTAAATTGATACTGTTTGTTAATGGTCAAACGGGGCTGGAGATGGGGACCCAGATGCCTTCCTCCAAAGACACCAATACCTTATAATAAGCAGCTCTTGTACGTTCTTGTCAAAATTTCAGAACTAATTTGCAGTGATTGCAAAAGCATCCTGCTGAGACACATTAAACCTGTTTTCTTTTCTTTTCCTTTCCATAGCCATCAGCTTGCCATGGATGAAGAAAATAATATTGAAAAATATCATATCAACTTACAGCCCTTGGAATCAAAAGTAAAAATGTAAGTAACCAAGTCTGTTGTTTCTGCCTTTAAATGCAGCTGAGTTTGTCTGATTCCCAAACCACAGAACCCAGAACCCCACAGAACCTGGGCTGTATCCGTTGTGGATTTCTGTGTAACTTTAAGTATAAAAAGGCCTCAATTTCACAAGGTAGGTGAGCTCTTCTCTACCTTTAAGCACATGAACATTCTCTTTAAATTGACTTTCAAATGCTAAACTTTAATGCTGCACTAATTTTGTAATTTCCTCTCTGAAACTATAGAATATTTGAAATTCTGCTAGATTTTTCATGTATACAGGGGGAACATTCTGGTAGCAGGGAAGTATATTACAGAGCAAGCAGAAGTCTCCTCAGGGGTATTTTTCATCTCTAACTTGAAGCCTGGTTAAAGCTTCTCAGGCAGCTCATGGGACTCTTCTGCAAGGAGCAGCCCTTTGGTGTGCGTGGGGATGGAGATGTCAGTCTGAGGGGACCCAGGGTTCCTGGGCTGCGGGTGCAGCTCAGCCATATGGCACAAAGAAACTCGAGTTTTCATAGAATCATCACAGAATGGTTTGGGTTGGAAGGGACCTCCCAGCCCACCCAGTGCCACCCCCTGCCATGGGCAGGGACACCCCCCACCAACCCAGGGTGCCCAAAGCCCCATCCAGCCTGGCCTTGGGCACTGCCAGGGAGCCAGGGGCAGCCACAGCTTCTCGGGGCACCCTGTGCCAGGGCCTCAGCACCCTCCCAGGGAAGGATTGCTGCCTCCCAGCTCAGCTCCAGCTCCCCTCCTGCAGCTTCAGGCCCTTCCCCTTGGCCTGGCCCCCCCTGCCCTGCAACCAGCCCCTCTCCAGCTTTCCTGCAGCCCCTTTAGGTACTGGTAGGTGGTAATTAGGTCTCCCCAGAGCCTTTTCTTCTCCAAGCTGGACAAGCCCAACTCCCTCAGCCTGTCCTCATAGCAGAGGGGCTCCAGCCCTCTGATCAACTTTGTGGCCTCCTCTGGACTCGCTCCAGCAGCTCCATGTCTTTCCTGTACTGGAGGTCCCAGAGCTGGATGCAGCACTGCAGGGGGGTCTCAGCAGAGCAAAGCAGAGGGGCAGAGCCCCCTCCCTCGCCCTGCTGCCCACACTGGTTTGGATGCAGCCCAGGACACGGGTGGCTTTCTGGGCTGCCAGCGCACACTGCCAGCTCATGGTGAGCTTCTCATCAAACAGCACCCCCAAGTCCTTCTCCTTCAGGGCTGCTCTCCAGCCATTTTGCACCCAGCCTGTAGTTGTTCTTACTGGAAAGCGCAGCAGTTGCTAGCACTCGGCTGAGGCATGTAGATGACACCTACCTGCCCCACATGGAAGGAAGAGATAAGCATCACTATTTTCTGGTAATGAACTCCCCAACTTCCAAATGCAATAATTTTAGCCTTTGTAATACGTTTTCCACATGTTGTATATTTTACCATGGGGTCAGTTATTCTGAAAGGCGTGACTGTGCTGTAACACACATGGTAGCGTTGGGCTATAACTCACCCACATCTCCCAGAGCAGAGCACTCCTCTTTGTGCCTACTCCAACGTCTTCCAGCCCCGGTGCAGGCATTAGGTCCATCTAGCTGGCACCAGCTCTGCTCTAACACAGTGCCCCTGGGCTTCCCAGCAGACAGCAAAAGTTTAACATGGCTTCACTTGCATCAAAAAAATATTAAAATCTTTATACTGAAGCCCCCAACTATTTCGTGGCAAAATTTTGCGACATCAGGCACAGCTTTACACAGAGTTGTGTGTGTTGCTACGTTACATACTGGATTTCACTTTCAGTTGAAAAGCTACAGCTAACTTACTACACAGGATGTTAAAATATTAATGCTATATTAAAATATTAAAAGGACATGAAGTTTCAAATTAAAATCCAGCCAGCATCTTTTAGTCATGCAAATATAAGCCAGATGAAAGAATAAATTTTCAGAGAGCTTTCTAGAAGGGTGGTTATGACTTAACCATGATCTAGCCTCTCTAGCTTTAAAATAGAAAGTACATGTAGCTATAAACATGTAAATACCTTTTGTATGTATTATACAGTAAAGCTGGAAACTGAAACCATGCAAGGTATAAATGCTTGAGGTGTGAAGATGTGAGGGATTTTTTAACACAAAATGAATTTACTGAATGCTCATCCATTGGCACTCACATTTGGGAGCTCTGGTAGGTATTTCTGTCCACTTTGGAGCTGTTGCATGAAAACCACACAGGACTTAACCTACCTGGCTAGCTCCATAGTGCACCCATCCTGGCGAGGCTGTAATGAATGCTGGTTTGGTTCTGATCCAGCACTCTTCTAAAAAAAAATAACAAAATACGTTTATCTGATTTCCTCAAGCCTGAGATGTTCAAAATGCCTGGTGTGTTGGGAGTCGTATTCCCTGACCAGGAGAACTTCCCACTGCCTGGAGTTCCCAGCACGATAGGCAAGGAGAAGGTGTAGGTGTCCTGGTGCTGAGCTTCATCCTGCTCCTGTGAAGCCCAGAAGTTGGACATACCAGCCTGTAATCAAATACCTTTTCATGGTGTCTGGGCACTAAATGCTTTACTGGCTTGTGGAGGTGGGAGCAGAAATGACATCTTGACTGTTAAAAAGGCAATGCGTAAAAAAAAAAAAAAAATAATAAAATTTGGTACTTCTAGGACAAAGTAGATCCATACCAAAGGTTTGGAGCCTTTGGTGAGAACCATAAAGCACATGGTGAGGTCCCTTCAGGAAGAAGCACTGCCCTCTACACTGCCCTGGGGTGCAGGCACCGCGGTGGGAGCAGGGCCAGGTGGGGTTTGGGTGTAGGACCCCTTCTGGGGAGCACCCCAGCAGCAAGGCTGGGTGCTGGGCGTGCCAAACCCTTCAGCAGCGGGCAGGGTGGAGGAGCGCTGGCTCCTACCAGCCTCCCACAGAGCAGCACAAGAGCTTTGCACCACTGAGGACAACTTAAGAAAAAGTCTGGGCGCTCCACCGGACTAACAGACACACTGAAGATTTTACTGACTTGATATCCTCATGAATAAACTCTCAATTACTTAAAAATCCTAAAAGGAACTCTTTCTAGCTCACTGCACTGCAGCGACACTGCTGAGCCTCGGGTCAGAATTTAGCCCCGCTTCTCTGCAGAGTTCACAGATCATCCTGTGTGTGCAAACACCCACGTTCCCTGCGTTAATGCCATTACTAGTGTAATCAGAGTTTTAATTCCCAGCATCTCTCCTGGTCTCCCTGGCACCTTCAGAAAGGCACAGGCGGTCCGGCACTGCCACCTGCTGAGAGCCGCCCTGGCTTCCAGCTCCCCGGGCGGCACAGAAAATGTAATGTCTTCACAGAATTTCACCTCAGGTTTTAGAACCGGTCCATGTTCAGTATTTGGAAGCAGACCTCAATCCCCACACCTTGCTTTGGAGGAGATTTTGAGTCTTCAGTGACCCAAGACGGAAAAGATTTTAAAGGATACTGACGTGGCTCTACATTTCCAGCTGTATCTGCGTTATAATCTGACAGCCAATGTAAACGCAAGATGTTGAAGGTTTTTCGTTCTTTTAAACAGATAATTGCATTTTTAAAATTTTGTTTGCAAGATGTAAGAGAATTGCTGAGTTATGTCTCAAATGTAAATAACTTCTGTAGGCGTAGGGATGTGACAATAAGTATTGCTTCTACTTACCAGATACCTCAACTTATACTGGTAGGAGCTAATGTAAGACCAGCAGAAGGTAGTTCTGTGTGATTGTTACCCAAATCCGAAAAAGACGTGCACCAAAAAAAAAAAAAGAGAGAAAACCACCAAACCCCACCCTTTCAGTCAAGAATATATTTTTAAAATCTTTTTTGTTGCTGCATTATCCCCTCCAACCCCGTGCCTTGGTTTTTGCCGTAGTATCCAGCGAGCATGGCGTGAGTACCTGCAGCGCCAGGACCTGCCGCACCAGGAGCAGCTGGACAAGCGCAGTCCCTCCCCGCCGTCCCTCTCCTCGGACAAGATGAGCAGGTCCATCAGCATGAACACCGTTTCCGACAGCAGCACACCGGTGAGTGCAGCGTTGGGGCCCGTTTCTCCGCTTATTGCTTTTTGTTGGGTTCCTTTCTAGGACTTCAGAGAAATGAAGGCCAAGTTATGGGCTAATCACAAAAGAGGGACTTCTAGGGGAGTAGTAGTGTCTCAAATGACCCTACAAGCAGATGTGCCTCTTGTAGATGGAGAAGAATGTGTTCCTGTGGGTGTTAGACCTGGATCGCAGCAGATATTAGCAGTGCTTTTGGTGGGAAAAGGTGTTTCCAAATGGTGGTGTGTTCTTCTGCAGAAAGCAGGGATCTTCACATGTGTTTAGCACTTTGTGCTCACAAAAAAAACCCAAATTGTGGTGCTTTTCCTACAAAGAAACATGGTTTGTAGGTTTGTGGGTTTTTTTCCTAAAGGAGACTTAGAGAAGTTGATCTAGAGATTAAGAATGAAATTTGATTTTGGAATAAATATTGATGCCGCCTTGAAGGCTGGGTGACCGGTGGCTGGAGGCTGTACTTTATAAAGTGACTAAACCAGAAAGGCAAATATAGAGCGCATTTTTTTGAAAACGTGGCTTTGTGACTGTCTCCGGAGTGGGATCTTTTAGGTCAAAAAATCAGCAGATAGGTATAGAGCCTTTAAGTATCGCTTTCATCTTTGTGACAGAATACATCAGTTTTGAGGAACCTGTAGACTAGACCGTATTACATAATTCAGTAGTTTTAAAAAAAAATAAATGCAGGAGGTAGAAGTTGCCATGGTGTGCGTTAGACCACCTAAGTAACAGCAGGATGCGTCCCACTGTTCGACTGAGGTGAGAGGGGTGGGAGGGGACGGATTGCTTGGACCCTTGCTAGGAGAGCACGTTGGTCAGCTACGGGAAGCTCTGTTGCCAGTCACAGGACAGGATTTGGTGGCTTCTGAATTCACTACAGAAATCTAGAAGCGGGGCTCTTCTAGATGGAGCCCCGTGCAAGGAAGGGGCATTTGTTAGTTTAACTCTGCCTTCAGCTCTGAAGCTGGAGCGATGCCACCCAATGTAAAGCACCAGGCAGGCTCTCGGATCCAACACAGCTAACAACTGGGCTAACAACTCTGGTCTTGGACCTACAGGGACAATTTGACTCTTTCCTGCACTGAACCAGGTTCAGACTGAAGCTAGGTGAGCTGCTTCCAGCAGCTGTTGTTTTTGTGACACCGCCGTTAGGCAGGCTGCGTTAGGTTCGACAGCATTTCGTGAAATATTACTGAGAGCGCACGGTTTTAGTTTTAGATGCCTTGTGTTCATAGCTGGAGACCAGGATGATAAACTAGGTTGTAATGTTGGGTTATACACTAATGTCTCGTATAGTAAACGAGGTAGGTTCCTCTGATGAGGGGGATAAATTTGGATATCATTTTTCCTTCTGCCGCCGGCACTTGCCGGAGCCGGGTTGCCATGTGGGAGCGCTGGGCCACCCGCTCGGCCACCACAAGAGGTCCCTCGTACCCTGCGCGGGGAGGCTCCGGGATGCGCGCTCAGGTCCTTCATCAGTAACCTAATTTGGAAAACCATGCAATTTTCAATGCTTTCGGGTCTTCTGGGGTAAAACGAATACACCTGGGAGTTTGTATTTGTGGGAAATGACGCTTGGACACTAGAACTGCTATTTGTATTCATGCAACACCCACTTGTCTCACTTCTCCATCCTACTTGTGCAACGTAAAGCAAGATGGGCATATTTTCTTACATTTTTCTGGTGTCACTAACCTTTGAAAGACCAGGGGACAGTTCTGAAGGCAAAGGACCCCCTATTCATTTAGCGTGTCCTTGATTATTTCAATACCTGAGGCTGAGGGACACATGCTTTTACGTGCAGGGTGGTCCTCAATTCTGAGCTGAGGCACTGTGACTCCAGACAAACGCTGTTGTGCTTTTCAAGGTCCTCACAAATCATTTAAAACCAAACCTACTAATTTAAGATGGTTTTCTGTCTTCATCAGAGATTGCTGTGGGCATCTTGAAAGTAAGGAGCAGATGAAGGAGGTGAGGAGAAGACTCTAGTGGGGGAGCTCAGCAGGTGGTTGAGGGTGTGAGATCTGCCAGGGTGGTGTTGTGCGGCGAAGGTCTGAGAACAGCTACTGCCGAAAGCAAAAAGGCGATGTTTTCTAGGGTAGTTTTGTTTCCTAATTGCTTCTGTCCATCATGTATGGACACCCACAACCTGGGCTAGTGGAGGGTGTCCCTGCCCATGGCAGGGGGGTTGGGACTAGATGATCTTTGAGGTCCCTTCCAACCCAAACCATTCTATGATTCTCTGTGTGTCTTTTAGGTATTTGGCTTTAAAAAATGGTAGCTTAGCCCTGCTGACTGTGGTTACCATGTTTCAGTTCAGAGAGACAACCTAAATGTGTGATTCGAAGACTCAGAGGCTTGATAAATCATTAATTATGATACCTTCAAATCAAGTGTTTGAACTTGTTTTGACTCAGGCAGCCACTTTCATGACTGCAGAAAACTGTTGCTCTTAAAATGAAATACTGATGAGAAACTTGTGAAATAGAAAATTAACTACTAAGTTAAGCAGGGGGAAACTGAACTAAGGTTGAGCTATGTGCTGCTGCCTCCAGGCCTTGATAATTCCTAGCAGCTCTCCTGTGTGAAATTTTGTCTTGATTTGATGGCAAAGAAACAGTGTCTTCTGGACTGTGGGATGCTGCATCCCTGTGGGTACTAAAGGAAAAGGACCATCCCTTCAGGCTTTGTTTATATGCCTCTTGCCCCTGAAGCTCAAGCATCTCATCTCAATGCCATTGCATTATCATTGTGCATGTCCTTTCATCAGCTGGCTCAAAGGCACCACGTAGTAAAGAAAGCCACAATTAACTTTTTTTTGGCTGGCACCACCTTTGTCTTCCTCATTCTGGCTTAAGGGTTGGTCAGGCTGGCAACTGAGGAAAACAGATAATTTAATTCAAACTCGTGATGATCGATCACAGGTACCTTGCACAGTTCTAGGCAGTTGGAAATCAGTTGTTCTGTTACTAAACTTTTAAAATAAACATATTTGCAGATAATATAATTTAAAAAAAACAGAAAGATTGGTAAGACTTCACTGGGATGTGGTGACTGAAAGAGCAAGATGAATGATTACTGTTCTGGAAAATTACTTGGGGGTAACCCACGCACTTCTTGCAAAAGTTTTCTACGTTTTAGGTATCCTTTTATGCTCAGTAAAGTACACTCAATTTGATCTGAATATTTGTCACTGAAAATAATCTTCTTTGAGATTCCCATCCAATCAACATGTATTTCTGGTTAAACAGCATGACTTCATCTGCCATGACTCTGAGACATAACACAAGGCACAGAATAAAATAGGGCACAATGGAAAGCAATAAAAATTGCCTGTCAGATATGGAGAAGGAAGGAATAATGCGGTGTACTTAGCAGTCAGAAACTCACAACCAGAAAAAAGCTATACTAAACCCAAAGTGTTATATACGTTGTAGAGTTGATAAAATCCAGAATTTAACTTTTTAGAATTTGGAGGGTAAACTTTAAGAGGATAATGATCTGTGAACATTTGTAATGAGATTTCATCTCAGGTTTTAAATAAATTGATTTTCTTTTAAAATGTCAGGCCGAATTGCCTGCTCTGCTGCACTGCTTTTATGTGGATTTGACTCTGACTCATAATTAATAATGTCCCACCTGAAACAAGAACAAATCCTCTTTTCTTTTGGTTTTCTTCTTTGTCATAAACTACACTGGCCGATCCTAGGAGGATTCTCACAAAGGCTGCCACGATCCAGGCCTTAAGACATGTCTGTGTGCTCAGTGGAAGAGCTGCTAGTTCCCTAGACTCTTGCCAGGGTGTTTACTACTCTCGTAATCCAACAACCTCTCGGGCAGATCAAGTCATCAGGTAATGGGTTGTGCTTTCTGTTTACAAATAGATGAATCATTGTTGACATTGGGGGAAAAAAAAATACTGTACAATGTTCCTTTGGGCCAGCCTCCCAGTAGAAAACTGTTATAATGGGCAGAATGACAGAGAAAGGACATAGTTTGAGTGGTGAGATGGGAAAGAGACTTTTCTTGTTAGACTACTGCTTTGTAGGCTGGCAAAGAAAGGGTTTGCCAATCGTGTCTGTGTGCTACAGGCAGTCTCCTGACTGTTGGAAAAGACCTGCTGTCACTCGCTTATCAGGTTATTGTATTAGGAGCACACAACCAGTATCTGCACTGTCTTTAGTTGATTTTGTTTCCCTTTTGCATGTTTATTTTTAATAAAAAAAAATAGGAGCAAGACAAAGAATAGATTTGAAAATAATGTTCTTCCTTATAAATACTTTATTTCTTTTTATTGTGTCACAAGATAGCAAAACTTACATTCCAATGTGGTGTGTGATAAAGTTTCTGCTTCCCCCCCCCCAACAAACAACTGTATCTATAGTTACTAAGAAAAAAGATGATGCTAGATGTGTCCCCATAGCATGTGGTTATGACCTGTTTTCATGGTGACATCATTGTGTCTCTTTAAATAGTTCAGTTGCAGAGACATAATCTGTGAAAGCCACAGAAAACCTGAAAAGCCTCAATAGACAAGCAAAAGCTGGTGCAATACACGCCTGCATCCAGAGTTCTTATAGAATCGCTGTGGGATCTTGATTTTTTTTATTTTTTTTTTCTTTTTTAACCTTAATCTGAAACATTGGCATGGAAACAAAATTACCTTGTACTGCTCTGGGAAGAAGCGGCTTCCACTGTGCCTGCTTTGAAATTACACGTCCAGGAGGACTTGTGTCCCCCAGCAGCCAGCTCCCACCTTGCTGGAACTTCTGAGGAAAGAATGGCAAATTTGGGGGTCTGAGCACAGCCGGGGGGTGCGGGGCCCTTCAGCACCGCGGACAGCGGCGGCGCCCGGGGCCCTTCAGCTAGAACGATCCTTCTAACTTGGGCGCAGTGCTTGAACAGGCTTCTTTCTGTGAAGAAACTGTCTCGTAAGAGCTATAAGCATGTGAAACATGCTTTCCCAAATGTGACCATATGGTTGTTTTTCTACCCTTTCTCCACTGGTTGACGTCGCAGAAAGAAATGTCCAAAGTCTCCCCTCCCCTCTCCACAAATACAACATAAACTAAATCCACATTGAAGCCCAGATTCCTAGTTTGTCTCACAAGGATACCATTGACAGTACAAGAAATGTTACCTCAACCTAATTACAGCACCAAGTACCTGATATTCATTCTCTAAAGTTCAGGACAAGAGCAACGAGCACAAACTGAAAGACAAGAGGTTCAGTCTCAACATTAGGAAGTACTTTTTTAGCTATGAGGGCCACCAAGTACTGGCACAGGTTGCCCAGAGAGACTGTGGAGTGTCTGTTCTTGGGAAGACTCAAAAACCATCTGGACATGGACCAAACTGCTTCAGCAGGGGTGTTGGACCTGTTGACCTCCAGACGTGCCTCTAACCTCAGACATTCTGTGATTCTGTAAAGTCATAAGTAGACATTCCAGTGAAATAGTTGGACATGGAGCATAATATTGAGTCAAAGATAATACAGGCAACTGCAAAGAAATGTTTGCAGCTATTTCTGATCATAATTAAGCCTCTTATCTGGCTGGATTTCTTAACTTGTAGCTTGGGGAATTTGGGCTACAATAAAAAACATTTCTACTTAATAAGCATTAGCACATAATTTACTACATTTGCTACTGGGGAGGAATTCTTTGTAAATTAGCAAAACAAAAAGATGCAAAGTGTTTGATCTCTTTATAAAAGGTTTTTTTTGTATCTAAATACTTTAATAGTGGTGCATACTCAGCTTTGCTAGCTTTCCCCACTGACCTTGTGTGTATGTGGTTTTCGATAGTACAAATTTGAAATAGTAACCTTTTTATGCAGTTACTACTAAAATCCATAACTACTTACCAAGGGCAGAATTTAAGTGACTATTTTTCATTAAATCAAAAAATTTACAACGTGCAACTACTCACAATGTGTGGGTGGGTATCTCTCCAGAAAATCAACAGTTCAGAACATTTTCTTCATAACTTGCAAACTTCTGTAAATGGGATAAAGAAAAAAAAAATATAGCGATGCTGTTACCACATGCTGCTCACTAAAAATTATTTAACTGTTTGATGGCAGTTAGTTTCAATTTTAGATACTGCCAGCCCTTTAATAGATGTGATTTTAAAACACTGAGTCTTATTTGGATGAAATACATTCCTTTGCTTTAGTACAAGTTACCTCTGGTGATCTGGGACTGCAGTGTAGCCTGAGAGTTCAGAAATGTGGAGTTCTGTAAAAAAGAGTTTTGGACAATCTCATGTGTTTTCATATTTAAATTGCTCTACCAGAAGCTGTCCCCCTTATGGCTTAGGAAAAAAATGTCCTGAATGCTCTCTAACATCATATATTTATAAATCTTGTCACCTTTAGCTGAACTGATCTTGGCTTTGTATACTGCAATGCAGTGCTATTTAGGAGCAAGAAAAAGGTCTGTGGTAAAACCTAGGCTCCACTCAGGGCAGGTTTAAAACTTCTCTTGACTCAACACAGAGCCCAGCCCTACAGGGCCTGTATCTGGGGGCTGGACGTTGGAATTTTTTGCATTATTATCAAAATTTTATTAAAAAAACGCAAGAAAGGTGAAATTTAGCATGCAAGATTGGAGAGATTCTTACAGTTCATTAGTTCATCCTTTTTTCTCACCCTGATGGAAAGTCATACATCATCCTGCCTGACATAACTTTAAATAAGACATTTCCAGGAGCAACCTGCCTTCAGTCAGAGTACTGCCCTCAAGATCTGAAAGGAAGGATGTGAGGTAATGGCATTTCCACCGTAAACGTTCTGACGAGGACTGGACCCTCTGTCTCACAGGCAGATTGTCCCCGTTTGTAATGAATTGTGTGAGTGTTCATTTCACTCGTTTTGGAAGCTAAAAAGAATCCTGTGTATTACAGCCATAAGAATTTCCTGCTTCTTGCTGTATCTTGTCTCAATGGATTTCACAGCTTACTGTGGTTAAAACACTGGTATAAAAGGGGGAAGTGCTAGAAGACAAAACCAGATGCCATCAAACCCTGTGTCAGATGGTACACAAACCAAAGGGAAGGCTTCCTCCCATCCCCAGCACTGACTGCTTCAGTTATCCAGTAAAGCTGTGGCATTCTGCACCCTCAGCTGTAATTGCTGCCCTCATGCAGGACCTGTCACATAATGATGCAAAACATGGAGATTTTTAGTTCTTACTGGATCACGTCACTGCCTGGCCCTGAGCTTGGTTTCCCTTAGATGCTCTGAAGCTCAGTGCTCATAACTGAGTGAAGTGGGTGCACCGGGAAGGAGGTCGGGTTAATAAAACCTGGTCTTTGGGACATTCCTCTGCCCTGATAGAAAGTTCTTCACCACAGCACTTGTGCATTCCCCCACCCCTTATTTTTTTCTCCAATTCTGTTATTTCCTACCTCTCCTCCTACTTGCTACACCCCTGCAGTAACCCCCTGCTCACACCCTCCCCATGTGTGAAACTGTGAAATGTGCCTTAATTTGAGTACAGCTTAAGTACAGTAGATAGTCCTGCCATGGCAAGTTAGCTCTCTTGGTTGGAATGATAACCCTCATCTAGAGCTTTACCCCTAATTCTGTTTGGTTTTTTTCCTGTAGACTCTTTTCTGTTTTGTTCCTCTATTCCATCTGCTTCAGCACCACACACCAACCCTGCCCTTCTGTCCTGCTTAAAATAAATAAGAGATTACACTGTAATGTGTTAAAAAAAAATTTAAAAATGACAGAATTAGGGTTCCATGTTTGGGTTACCGAAAATAACTTCAGTTTTCCAAACAGAATTCCTACCCTCTCTGAGATCAAGCCCCCAGGACAGCTCCGGTGAGAGGGATGTGTTTGAGAAATACAGTATTCTTCTGAAAAGTAGAACAGAAATTGCAAGCATGATTTTGTAATGAATCGGTAATTAATAATACGAACTCCTGTTGCTTCGCCGTCATTCAAGCTAAATATTACATCCATTGGTTTTCCCTATGGCTGGTTTGTTACTGAGAGTAACTATTAAACTCTTAGCAGCATTTGTTCAAACGTGCACCAGTAATCCCGTGCAGGTTTAAACAGGCACGGATTAAGGTAGTACATGGCACGAGCTGGGACTGTAAAACAGGCTGGGTTTACCTCTAGCAGTACCCAGGCAGTATGAGCAGGAGGATGGTAGTTTGCTTAGGTGGAACTTCACTAGCCAATATGATTTGTGATGATCATCAGAATGAGCTCTAGTGCCAAACAGAAAGTGTAACTTGATTCACTGCTTATGAATGTATGACTCAATATTACAAAGAATCTCAAAGGTGTTAATAGTGAGGAATGCATTAATGTTCTTAATCATAATGACATATTTTATATATTTGCAAACCAAAGTGTGCTCTAGCACAATACTGAGGCTTGTGTCAGAAAATCTCATAACTTTGTTCTGGAAGGTCAAAAGAAGAATTGTTATTATTTCTGATTGTCTGGGATGGATTAATTATAGAACCATAGAATGGTTTGGGTTGGAAGAGACCTCAAAGCCCACCTAGTGCTACCCCCTGCCATGGGCAGGGACACCCCCCACCAGCCCAGGGTACCCAAAGCCCCATCCAACCTGGCCTTGGGCACTGCCAGGGATCCAGGGGCAGCCACAGCTCCTCAGGGCACCCTGTGCCAGGGCCTCACCCCCTTCCCCTCACAGGGAAGGATTTCTTCTTAAAATCTCATCTGAATCTCCCTTCCTTCAGCTTAAGGCCTTTCCCCCTTGTCCTGTCACTCCATACCCTTGTAACCAGCCCCTCTCCAGCTTTTCTGAAGCCCCTTCAGGTACTGGAAAGGTACAATAAGATCTTCCCAGAGCCTTCTCTTCTCCAGGCTGAACAACCCCAACTTCCTCAGACTGTCTTCATAGCAGAAGTGCTCCACCCCTTGCGTCAACTTCATGGTCTTTCTCTGGACAGGTTCCAGCAGCTCCATGTCTGTAATACGTTGGGGATGCCAGAACTGGATGCAGTACTCCAGGTGGGCTCTCACCAGAGTGAAGTAGAGGGGGAGAATCCCCTCCCTCGACCTGCTGGTGATGCAGCCAAGGACATGGTTGGCTTTTTGGGCTGCAAGTGCACGTTGTCAGGTCATGTTGAGCTTCCCACCTGCCACCTCATGGCTGCTCTCCATCCATTCTCCACCCAGCCTTTAGCTGTGTTTGGGATTACCCCAACTCACTTGCATTTGGCCTTGTTGCACTTCATGCAGTTTGCACGGACCCATCTCTCAAGCCTGTCTTGATCCATCAGGACAGCATCCCTTCCCTCCAGCATGTCGACCACACCACACACTTTGGTGTCATTGGCAAACTTGCTGAGTGTGCAGTCAATTCCACTGCCCATGTCACTAACAAAGATGTTAAACAGTGCCGATCCCAGTACCCACCGTTGAACACTAGTTGTCACTGGCCTCCACTTGGACATTCAGCCATTGACCACAACTCTCTAAGTGCAACCATCTAGCTGATTTCTTATCTACTAAGTGGTCTATCTGCAAAATCCATGTGTGTCTAATTTAGAGATAAGGATGTCATGCAGGACAGTGTCAAATGCTTTGCACAAGTCCAGGTAGAGCCCTCACGGCAAAATGAATCCAAAATTAAGTAGTCTGTGAAGTGAGAGCAGATTTTACATAATATGAAGGTAGTAAGATGGAAGAACAGATCCAGTTGGGAAAAGACCAAGTGTTGAACTACTTCTGCCACCAAAAGCTCCATTTGTATAGCTGTCCTTCCTCCCCTGTGTGGTACCTTCAAAGCTGCATTCATTTTGTTCAGTGATGTGTTAAGATTTGATTCTAAAAGTAGAACAAAATCTATTTGCAGCTTCTGTGTTTATAGGTCCCCACACCCGCAAATGTTACCTGTGCTTATGGCAACCATCCTCAGGTGTGTTTTGCACCTGCAGGAGCAAGGAGAAGAAGCAGAGGTGAAGGGGACACCAAATTATTTAGGACAGTGCAATCCTAACAAGCACTCTTGTGTTTACGAAGCTACACCTAAAAAGAAGTGAGGTTTTGGGAGGGCAAACCCCTTTCTATAAGACCGACTCCATGAATCTGTGAAGAGCAAAGAGGGAGCTGCCTGATAAATATTTACAGTGTGATTTCTATATAATGTAAAAATGCAAATCTTTGCATTTGCTCTTGAATAACATCGATGGAAACGTAATTAAAGATGGGGAAGACAAATCCAGCATTGAGATGAAAAGGGCTTAATTAGAAATCAAATATTTGATGATTTTGTGAGAAACATTAACGTTGGTGTGGGCTGTAAGATAACATTTGAAATTAAATGAACATGGAAACAAATGTTATTTTCCATTTCTTTAATACGCTTCAGATAATTTCAGCTCTAAACGTAAGCAGACAACACGCAGTGCTCCTGGCCTAATATGACATTTATCTTTTGAATGGGGATTTTATGTAGAAATAGTTCCTGTGGTGAGTTTGTGTATAGATGTGTACATACACGTAATAATCCACAATGACTGTATGTTTAACGCTCTTACCACCGGTGTCCCATGGGGCTTTTAAATGCGGGAGACAAAAGGGCCATCTCTGTTCCTTTCTGCTGGCGGTAGCAGGACGCCAATAGATTTCTTTTTCTTTGTGTTGCGTATATTGAATGTTGACTATCGATGTGGTTAGTCAGTTTGATACGTTGCAGTTTAGTAGCAGCAAAATCAATTCAAAAATTATCTCAGTTGATGACGATGTCTAACAGGACGTTTCTGAGCAACGCTTCGGTGGGAAAATTCTGAGTGGACGTGGTGCTTGAGAGAACTGAAAACAACTTCATTGTACTTCTGGAACGAGGGCTGGCTTTGGTGTGGTGGCTCACGACGGGAACACCCTGTTTGGTACTAGTGGTAGGTCTTAAAAATAAGAAGTTTATTTTAGAACTTCCAGTTCAGAAAATCAGGCTGAATACTTGATAAATGTTTTCTAAGACAAAGAATTAGATAAAAAAAAAATTTATCTACATCATCTCATTTATTCCCATGGCGTGGAAACTCCACACTTGGCCTTTGGCAAAGCCAGGGCCCAAAAATTTAAAGAATAGTAACGAAGACGTTTAATGGTTAATCAAGCAGGTAGGCGCAGAGTAGAATCAGATAATTTTAGAAAGTTCTTGGAAGTTCTCTCTGTAGAAGTGTTTCTCTGCAGCCCTGTGGCAACACCTTGAAAAATCCAGAATTTCATGTGTCTGAGGAACATCCCCCAAATTCACATGTCAACATTTTATAAGATGTTCTGTGCATCCGTGCTTTTATTTCTGTACCTTACTCTTCTCATGTAGAGCAGGGCCAGAGCTGGGGGTGCAGGGGTGTGTGCACCTTGCTCTCTGGCTATTTCCCGACAGGCTCGTGTGCTGGCAGCCGGGGCAGCACGCCTCGAGCGCTGACCGATGCCGTATGCTCAGCGGCCGGTGAGTCTCAGCGGTGGTACTTGCAGCCTCTTTGGGGAGCGATCCCTCTCCCATTGAAAATGGTCTGATTTTTTTTTTTTTCTCTAGACCTGAAAAGACCAGGACTTCTCCTGCAGGTTAGGCTGCGCAGCTAACGTACACTGAAATATCTGGTTACTAATGAGGCTCTCTGAGGTCCCAACTTTGTACTCTGGGTGTCGGTGACAGTTTGGGAGCTGAGCATGGACAAAGGGAGAGCACACTAATCCTGCCTCCTAGGACGCGTTGGCGAAGAGCAGGCCTTGGCAAACAAAATATAGAGATCTGGCCCTGCCTGTGTGTGGGGACAGTGCTGCAGAAGACAGAGGTCAGCTAGGCAGATTCACAGGGACAAATATTTGAGCAGCGCAGAAAACGAGAATGGCTTTTTGAACGGGGAAGAGAGGAAAACCCAAAAGCTGAGCAGAGGTTCTCTGCGGTTTGCTCTGACCTGGCAGCATCTTGCAGGTAACACGTCCGTCTATCCCTACCATCCCCCTGGCCACAACTGTTTTTCTCATCTCGTGCATGGGGTCTGTTGTGGTGTTCCTCCAGCGATAGGTACAAATTACTACAGAGAAGGTAAGATTGCAGAATTGTTTTTCTTTCCAGCAATTGCTGTTGCTGATTAACTTTTCCATCTATCAGTTGTGTGGGAAGAGTACGTGGTGGTACATCTCCAACTCTAGGTTATTTGAGACTGGGTGCTTCCCAACCACGGGTATTCCCTGAGGCAATTAACTTCAATCGCTAGAAGTAATTATATTCTGGTGTTACCAATAAAGGGGGAAAATGTAGGAAATCTAAGAAACAGACAATACAGCCGTGATCAGTGGGACCAGAAGGAATTGAATATATAAAATATATGTAATAGAAACCTATTCGTAGGTAGGGAAAACCCTAGAAATAGCCAGAGCCATCGAATTGTATTAGTGGCTGTAACAACTCTGAAATGTGGCAGCATCACTTTAATGGTGTCTATTAGAGAACAGTATATCTTTCCAAACATATTCAGTTTATATCCTCCCGAAGTGGAAAGTATTTATTTCTGCTCATAAAATAAATTTTCAGATTAAATATACTGGAAACATGTATTTTTACCTGAATAAATACTAACTATTTTAGCTATTTCTCTCGCTCCTATGAATTTTAGCAACCAAATAGCAAACGTTGTCCTGGTCTTCGGGAGATTCTAAATCTATTTCAATAACTACATTTTTTGGAGCCAGCTTGACTGCTTACACATATAAAATGACTTCTTAGGGTCAGCTAAAGTTCATTAGTAAGACATATATGACATTTTAGGAGGGTGAATGTGCTGAACAATTCTGCCAAAGGAATACATTTAAGGGAAAAGCTCTTATTTTCTTAGGCAATTTCTCTCAAAGTAGTGAATTATTTCACATTGGGGAGAAAAAAAAAAAGCCATTATAATTGTAGCAAAGAGCCCAAACTGGAGCAGCAAAGTGCCTCGTTGTTAGTGAGTCATTTCCCATCTGCTCTGCCCGTGGCGGAGGTGAGCCCAGACCACGCGGGCCGTGGTTTTTGAGAGGAAGGTTTGGCAGCTCAGCATCCCCCCCAGCACCGCCCCTCAATGAGCAGGATAAACACCGCGCGGAGCAGCAGAACGTGGAAGCTGGTGTGATCAGCTGTCCCCAGCACCGCGTAACTAAACCCAAACTGACTTTCTAGAATGGCAATTTATAAGCCCTGAGTACTTTTGCAAAGATCTTAATTTTAACATTAAGATGATACATGAACTTCCCATGCAGGAATTGTCAAATCTTAGTCATAACTTAAATTTGTTAAGAGTAAATTACTGTTTGGTTGGTTGACTTCTTAATGTTATCTACCCAATTTTCCTTTGGTGAAATTCTGAGAACAGATTACTTTGTAAGATCAGCTTGATCCAGACTGTCTGCCAGTTTTCCTATTAAAAATGATCATATGTTATTTCTCTGTGCCATTAAAGTGCGGGAGAGGCTCATTTCCGTTCTTGCACAACTGGGTGCTAATATCACTAGTTTTGTGAGCGGATCCTTCCCTGAGGCAATCATTTTCTTGCTTAAATGGATTAAGGTGCAATTTGCTGGTGTGTTTGGTCATTGTTTTGTTTGAGGAGTGATACTGCAGATATCGGAGGAGAAATTATCGCCTAATTTCCCGCATTTGGTAACACTTGTCATGGATAGTTTGTCACAGATGCTGTGGGCTCAAATAGCATAAACTGAAGCACAGCGTGCTCTCTAGACCATCCACATACCCTGCCTATGATGCAGCTTCCCAACGTGGAAACCAGGGGGGCAGCTCCAGGCGCGTGGGGCCCATGAGGGACGTGGCAGCCCCTGGGGAATCGGCTGCATGGAGGGGAAAGCAGACGCAGGAATTCTCCTTCTTGAAATAACGGAAGGAAATCAACTTTATGTAGCCGAAGTTGTTTTGTTCTCAGTGACCTCATTTTTTTGGACTATGTAAGCTTATACGTGTCTTTCTAGTCATGGATTTTTGGGTGGATTTAACATAATTAATGTGACGGGGGTCTGCGCAGTTACCATCAGGAACTCCATGAGTACGGGGCATCAAACGAGCCATAGGTGAACTGTAGAATATTGCTGTAGTATATTATGTTTGACATTTTACTGCTGTCTCTGATAACACGTTCTTCACATCGTGTGCGACAGCCATGTTGCTTCATTATTTTAAAATTTAGAAGCTTTTGTTTTTCCAGCTAAAACCCATGTTTCCAGTTCCTCATTACAGTGCTGGTTTAATTGCATTGCTCCTCGCATTGTGAGATTGAATATAGCCATTCAGCTAGAAAAAGGCTGCTAGAATAATGTAAATGGCTAAGCTTTGGTCTTTCCAAGGTATTTAAAATTCTATTGCTGTTCCCATAAGCCACAGACAGTGGATTATTTTTCATGGACAGACAGTGCATCCTTCTCTTGGGGGTTTTATGGACAGACTGTATAAAATGATAACGCAATGAATAGGGCACCTGCCATACTCTATCAGCTGCCTAAATCAGCTGTTTCAGACAGAAATTCAATACAGTAGAATATGTTTCAAATAGATTTTCAGGTACAAGGTATAACAAGGAATTTCAAGAGCGTTCTTGATACATTTGCACCAAGATAGATTTAAAGACGTTTATGTTGCTTCAATAAAGATGTAGTTAAGATGCTTTCAAACCATCTTCAAAATAATAAAATGACTTTGATACTCTGAGGAGCTAACATGAATATCATATTATTTTTTTTATTTGATTATGATAGTGTCTAAAAGTCTTAGATATTATACTGCCTGTTGAGTAAAATATTACTGTTTCAGTGAGAAGCAAAAGCAGCTTCTTGTTCTAAAGAGCAGTTTGAGGATGGAAAGGAAGAGAAAGTTTTGCATGCAGGAATAAAATCCTTCCTGGTAATTTTATTTTTATGCAAAGTAAGTGTAACGATGAAATATAAATAGAACAGCACGTCATAATACTTTGTGTGCTAACTTCATGGTACTTCCACACACCGCAGTGCTGTTTACCCTAGCCTGTAAAAACCTGCTGCACGCATTCCTGAGCAGCCCAGCGTGCTTGTGATTTGTATTCTCTCGTGTTTAATTTTGCAAACTTGGAATGAAAACCCAGAGATCAAATCTTGAAGCCAAATTTCAGAAACAGACTTCCTACCTCAAAGGAAATTGAAATGCAACTCGGAGGTGCTGTAGAGAATCCAGGGGTTTTAGTCTGGACCTGTATTTGTCGGTATGCAAAGCAGTTAAAATTATGACCATGGCATCTCTACCAAAGACTGGCAAAGTGCTGTAGACAACAGCACTGAAAATCCTGGCGTGGCTTCTTGCCCGTTTGGTGCCCATTTTGATGCTTCTTTTCCTGCTGGTAAGATATGTTCTAGATTTCCTTCTGAAATAATTTTAAAATTAGCTTCGAAGGATCGAGTTACATCGGTGGTTGTTGGGCAGCCCTGAGCATCTGTCTGCCTCTTCCTATTTCTGAGCTTCCTGAATTTCTGCAAAACCCCCCACCCACTTGATTGAGACACAAATCTTCTCTAAAACAGCACGGCAAGAATCAGTGAGGCTCAGAAGAGCTTAGGTTTTTTGCATGTACAAATCCTGGGTCGTCTTTCCCATTTCTCTATTTCCATCCAGTACGTTTAATCCTGATATACTGAGTTGTTAAGTACATCTTCAGGAACTCCCTCATTCTCTTGTAAGGAAACAGATGCCTTGCTGATCCTTGACCCAAATGAAAGGGAATTCAACAACTGGTACATTGTGCGTGAATTGTGACCTTTCAGGAGAGACCCTTGGTTCCTCCTGGAGAAGGCGTTGTGAGGGCCCTGATCTGAAAACGTGAGTTTGAACCACTGCATTACCAAACACCCTAAAACCCAACTTCATGCTGTAAAAATATCTCTGAGTTTCTTGACTCGCTTTCCAGGAGGACATTTAATGATCCAGAAAATGAGGAGCATTCACATTTTGTCAACGAGGAGATATTTTAATTTTAAATGTGCATACTTTATTTCCTTCATAGCTTTTAGCACAAGCATAGACCTACGCTCCTGAACGCTCTGTGTGGTACAGACCTCCTTCCAACTGTCCTTGTCTTTGGGAGTGTATTTCTGCCGTGCCCCTGTTTTAGACCTGACTTGCTTAAACAGAAAAGCGTTATTTCATGCAGTAGAGGGCATGCACAACATGAGATTCTGTGTAACAGTGCCAAAGAAATTAGAGGCTGTTACTGAATCCCTCTCGCTTTGAAAAAAGAACGCCAGCCCCACTGGCTTTCAATGAATATATTTTCCAGCATCACTGAAGGGCATTATTTGGGTCTTCTATAGCATCGCTGTCGTTTGTCTTAAGCCTTTTCCATGCAGTGTAAGTCTTGTGTGATTGAATGGTTGATGCCAACAATGTAAAAGGTCCTGAGAATTTGTGGGATCCTTCTGGACACATGAGCCTCATTCTAAATAATGCTTTACTGCATCAAAGCGAGCATAAAGCTGTATTAAAGGAGGGATAGACTTATAGAAAGCGTTCACTTAAAACATGTCTGAATAAATCATGTCTGGGCCGGTTTATTTCAGCTTGCGCATCTCAGTTTATTCTCAAACTGTGGCTCTTCAAAGAAGGATTCATCTTTTTTTAATTATTTTTTGTGCAAGTCTAGATTCTCTGTATGGTTAGGTTAAAAGTCATTTTTATCATCACAGGAAGTTTTTGTCCTCTTTTCCCTTAATTAGGACTAAAAAAGCAACTTGACCCTAAGTTTGATATTACAGCCGTTGTTTTACTCTGTGCAAGGAGTAGTTTCTCGTGTCCCCGAGTCACTGTGCAGTAAAATCAGTGGGGACAAGCTGTGCTTCTAATTCCCCCGGTGTTCTAGCTGCAGCGCTGTTGGATGGGTATTCTGGATCGATTGATGTCTGAAAGTGAACCCTTACGGAGTTTTAAACATACGGTGTCCCCTGCAGCCCCCGGCTGCCACCCGATTCTGCGTACAGGGGCTTGGCGTTAACCAGGGCACCCATTGAGGAGCTGGGGAGGGTGTCGCTTATTTATTTGGTTAAATAACAGCTTGTGCCTGAGATAAGTTTAATTTCTGTGGAGCTTCTTTTAAAGCATGAAAAGTGCATGAGTTTTTGAGAATTAACCTTGATGTAAATTATTGGGAAATGTAGTTATATTTTAATAGAAGAATTTATAACTGAGAAGTAATCTATAATTGCATGAGCAAGATGTTTGCCTGTTCCATACAACCTGCACGGACATGTGCAAACCAAACATACTTTTTTTGTTGCTTTTTCTTCCTCTTTTTCTTAGAAAGTTGACATGTATTCATGCAAAGGATTAGATAAAAGTGCATGTTTGAAGAAAGAAATATGCTTTGCTTTAACCTTCGTTTCTGTGACTGAAACACACACGACCTTTTTGCTGAAAGAAGCTCCA
The DNA here is from genome assembly GCA_013399095.1 of Psophia crepitans. Lineage (NCBI taxonomy): Eukaryota > Metazoa > Chordata > Aves > Gruiformes > Psophiidae > Psophia > Psophia crepitans. The sequence continues at coordinate 141,514 of VWZZ01001016.1, read as the reverse complement.
AACAGAACTGGTGTGAATAACATTCCCAGGCAGAGAAGTGAAAAAAAAACCAGCATGCCTAAGTTATTTACCTTGTTTTAATGTGAGTTTAATCTCCATTATTGCAAACATCATACCCATACCGCCGTTGGGCTAAAGACTTATTACAAAGTGTAATATGGTGGTACCTTTTATGAATTATTTTAATAGGTGATGGTGGCAAACAGAGCTATACAATCTTCTCCAGGTGCAATGTTGGGTCAAAAGTCGTAAGTTTTAACACTCAAATGCTTGGAGCACCCTCTCCTTTCAGCAACACATCTTCTCAAACTCATTTATCAGATGTGAAGGAGGATTTTGCAGATATAGCCAAATCTATGTGAAAGCCGTGGTGACAAACAGGCATCTGNTTCAGCAACACATCTTCTCAAACTGATTTATCAGGTGTGAAGGAGGGTTTTGCAGATATAGCCAAATCTAATTTGGCATCTAATACACGCTGCTCTCCTTGCCCACTCCCTGGGAGTCTCAGTGTAGTCCAGATGCAGAATTTAGCTCAGTGCCCAATTTTTATTCCCAGCTTGACCAAAGATCTCATCCTAACTTAGTCCCATCTATTTCCCTTCTTTATTTTACTCTGTGTTTTGCTGCAGCTGCACGATACCTTTCTTCTCTGCTGCCCAAGATCTGGAAGAAGATCAGAAATACAGAATTTAAAATCTAATTCTGTGCGATGGGATGATTCCAGGTTAAATGTTAACTTGCAAAGATATACCTTTAAAAATTTAGGACTAAATCAATAGATTAAGTACTGGGGAGGGGGGAAATGGTGCCATGCACTGACCATAATTTGGCAAGCCTAAGCTGCAAACAGAGGTAGAACCAAGCACACAAACATCGGTGAGCTGGAGTACCGTGTTCAGCATCTCTTCAGTGATTTGTTATTGGTTTAAAAACAAAAATCTTATAAATTAAATCCAGGGGCCAGACATTTATGTGAAAGGCAGAGTAGGAAGTGTTTTTCTGAAACTGTTCTGAAATAGTTAGAAAAGAGGGGATTAGTTTGTCTGCACTAGCAGGGTTCCTTGGCTGGTACAAATGTGAAGAAGTTATCTGTTTGGAAATAATGTAAAGAGTTTATGTTTCATAATTTTTCTTTATTGCGGAAATATTTTATGCAAATATTCAGGGTAGGAAGATGCTGCCAGATGGAAATGCAATAGTTGTGGAATTTTTCCTGGCACTTTTGACAGAATATATAATACTGAATGGCTTTATGCTAATGCTTTGCACTGGAATTCATATTTTATAGCTACTTTGAAATGCAAATTAAAAAAAGGTTTCAAAACCGAAAACCTTGCCCTCTAAGAAATCCAGTAGTATGCAAAGAAGTATTTAGCTATGTTAGCTCCCAAGTATTGCCACGGCTGGTGCGTAAGAGGATGATCTGTACGCGATGAAATAGGAGCTGGAAATCTTAAAATGCCGCCTGTCCTGCAGGGACCTTCTGCTTTGCCGGGCAAGTGCCATTGAATCGAGCTTTTGAAAAAAGCAATTTCTTTCCAATGGGGCTGGAAATATTAAGGCTCCAAGGGTCGTTGTAAATACCACAGAATTAATGTGTCAGGTAGTTAGCAATGCCCTGATGGTAAAACTGCTTCCGTGGGCACACGGGGTCGGCTCACAGCGACCCAACGTGTAGGGCTGGGGTCCTGGATGCCAACTAACCTTTCAGACAATATTGCAGCAGCAAATATCAAGATATCAGAGAATCTAATTTCCCATCAGTTACATCTCCTGTGAGTTAGTGTTAAGGTAAAGTTTTATTGCTACTCATAGAAAGGAATAACAACTGCAGGAAAGATAAAAGGTGACAACGCTTTCTCCGCTCACAGCTCAGTCCCATTCCCACATCTTTCCTCCTCCACTCGTAAAATACTGATGTGGTCAGATCTGGTTCAGGATTATTTACACCCTGACATAAAAACTTCTAAAATTAGCAGGGTTTTGTGCAATGGCTGCAGTAAATTTTCATGTAACGTAATGGTACTTAATCCTGCCCAACTCTCAGGTCCAGATTTACCAGAGCAGCTAAGGGATTTGTAGCCTCTGCAGCAGTTGTGGTGTCCTGGCCCCTTGCCACAGCATCACCACCTGGTGATAGCACTAGAATAAGCTTAAATCCTCAGTGTTAAAAAAAATATTATTATAATCTCAAAAGTAGAAATCTACACGTAGCACCCAGCAGAGTAGAGTGAAAGTCTGAAGGGTGCTGAAGGTGATCCAAGACTTCGGGGGGGTTTGGACTGGCATTCAGCCACCGCAATAAATTGCAATTCATAATCTGCCAATAGAGTTGCCAAATCATGGTTGCGTTTTCAGTTTAATTTATACAACCTGTATCTCACTGATGTGTAAGGGCTGTTTAACACACTGGAAGTATGAATGTTCATCGTGTGCATGGTTTGCTGTTTCGGAATGGTGCAGTCAGTTCACTCACCGTCAATGAGCATCCCAGATTAAGAGCTGACAGAAATGAAAGTATGTAAAAGTGAAAGTGAATATTCACCTAGATTGCATCAGGTCTTGAAAATTGCTTTTCTGGAGCTGAAGTTGTGAACTCACAGGCCAGACACAGAATTTGTACAACTTGCTTCCATGTAGAAACAGGATATATGACCAAATATATTCTGTATTTGTTTTTCTTAGGAGTCTTAAAACTGGAAAAAGCTGTAGTTTTAAGTTGTTTAATCAATTTAGTTTTTTAAATGGAAGATAATTAGTGTATTCTCTGCCAATCTACAGATGAGGAGAGGATAGGAAACTGATGTAAGGACTCAATAGCTACCTGCAGCCACAGTACTCATGGAATACTTGCAGCATCCCTGGCTGCTGAATCAGTAGTGGATCTTCTCCATCATCATAGTCTTAGGACAAAGCCATAATGCCCATTAATTCTTAAACAGCTCAGCTATCAACAGAAGAAAAGACCCACATGGTCATTTCATGGGATCATTTCAACTCATTTTTCATGGCAATATTTCAGACATCTGATCAACCTCAGCTAATCGGGAACAACTCATGCTGCATCCAACACATTTGAGGTAAATTAAGGATCACCATCTGGCAGAAAGATTCCCTTAAAAGTGTTCTCCCTTTTTAATTGAAATACGCTTTAATTAAAAACAGGCGTGTCAAGAAGTGTTGTGCGTCAATTATTTTAGTGACAAGAGTTTCCAGTTTTGGAGGGACATGTGCACCAGGAAAGAATCTGTCTTTTCTTTTGGGTAGTATTGTGCCAGCTCAGGACAAGCATCTTACACTAGATTAGCATAATGCGTAAAATAATCAGTGACCACTTACCAGAACCCAAACTAAATAGAAGAGTAGGGATAGTATTAGTCAGAAGTTGTACTTTCGTGTTTTGCAATCTTGATCTCAAGGTTGCATGAGGTTAAAATTGATGGGATGGATTCCCAGTACTCGAACTGGCTCTTTAAGGGCATAGCTGGGGGGGCAGAATGTGCTTTGGACGCAAATTGCGCACAAAATTATTAAGATTGTGTGACATTCATAGCAACCAAATGTGGGGGTTTTTACACATTTCATTAATCATCCACATGCACAGTGCCTGCTGCTGCCCACTCAAATAATAACTGTATGTGTAAATTAGGCAGAGAGATAAATGTGTGTTCTGATGTGCACAATCTTCAGAAAATCTGTTCTCTTGGGTCTGAAGCTTTGCAGCAAACTGCCCATCTCAGGCTGAGACAGGGTGTTGTAGGGAACATCACTTGTAGGGAAAGCACTTAAATTTGTGCATGTGTTTATGTACAGGAGGAATATGCCCTCTCACTTCTGTGTAAATTACTCTTCAACAAGCCATAAAATACTGATCTCATCTTGCCCCAATGTTACTGTACATGTGTTTTGTGACTGACACTCCAAGGCGGTCCAGGACCTACCAAGGCTCGTGTAATGTTACCCTCTGAGCGTCGGTCAAGGCAGCCGTACTCGGGCGGTACAAGTACACTTCCCAATGTGCTGTTGTTTGTCTTTATCTCGGTTGACCAGATGCTCATTTGCCAAGTTTGCTGGGTGATGGTCATCGTAGTGTTAATTAATGGTGTACAACTCAAAAGACAGGCCAGGGCTGATGGGGAAGGGAGGCTGCCGACTTGCTGTCAGAGCAGCATACGTCTTTATGGCAAGTGCTTTAAACAGTTACCCTCTTACTTTAACAGTTCATGTTGAGAAAGACTAAAATATCCTTAGTTGCAGTAACAACTTTATTTGTTGGTGGTGACACCAGAGTCATGAAATAAAATGGCCTGGATATCGTAGCCTTGAAGCAGACTTTTAACAGCTGGCAAATGGGATTTATTCATTCATAAAATGCTGATTTATAGTATTTGGGAAAAAAATGACAGAAAATATGAAAATGTAATTTGTCCATCAAGTGTCCTGGTGAAAACAACAGATCTGCTGGTGGGAGAGTGAGGAATTAGGATTGTTAGAAGCAAAGCTATTATAGTTTAGTGTTCACCACCATAGCTGGCGAGGGTTGAATGCAGTTATACGTATTCAAATGACCCTCAGCTCTCAGGCACCGTCCCTATTCCTCCTCTCGTGTGAATAGTATTTTTTGTTCCCATTTCAGGAGGTCAAAGGTGATAAAAAAATTGAGCAGGAGCAATTTTAGAAATAGTCTGTGTTTGAAAATACTTTCTGTTTTATAATTTTGGACCTTCAGACTACCAACATATTTAAACACTAATGAGAATCTTACTTCGTAACTTCTGTTTTGAAGGCATTTTATCCATGCTAATAAAAAAAATAACTAAAAAAAAATATTTGACCTTGGAATTGAAAGTTCCTTGTGGCCTTTCATAGTGAAGATTTTGCAAGACAGAACTGAAGAGTTAACTTCCTTAATACGACTCCCTCTACTTGTCCCTGTCCCGAAGATTAGAAGTACACCCCGCCATAGCAGTTTAATTCAAGCTGCTGACTTCAAAAATGATAGCACTGACCGATACTGAGGCAAGGTTGGGTTGGAGCTTAGACACTGAGAAAGCCCTGTATTCATCACTAATTTTATGGCAGCTTTGTGGCTGATGCTAATTGATAATTTCTATTTTGGTCAAATGCTGTTTTTTCATAAAAATATTGGAGCCCTTTCTTCTGTCTTTCATAGAGTTCTGAAATACAGGGCATGAATCAGTGGCATTATACAGCAATAAACATCGCTCTGTGGTTGAGCAGGCTGACGAGATGACTCAGACAGCAAGAAATAGTCATATCAGAATGGAGTGAGCAAAAGGCATCCATCTTGTCATTTTTTTACTCCAGAAAGTGATGTCATGTGTCATCAGATTGCGCTTTCTGAAGAACTCTGAAATTCATTTGCCAGCTGCAGGCTTTGGAAATCTGGAAACTGCCCTTGGAGCCCATTTCTCATCCCGTACCTGCCTCTCTCTTCCCTGCCTCCCCTAGGGCTCACCTTGTCCTATAGCTCTCCACAGGTATTTCTTCAGTTACCAGAAAGTCACTTTGGTAACCAAAACCAAAGTACGTAGAGGAAGTAGAAATTGATGGTTGAAGGGTCTTTGGGAAGGCTGGGGTTTTAATCTACTGGAATATGTTCATTTTATGAAGATTTTAACTTTTTCTCTAGTTCCTGTTCAAAAAATATTTCACTATTTTCACTGCGATTGATGATTTCAAAGTCGAAAAGTTTTGGCTGCAGTACATGAGCACTGAAGTCATAGAACACCAAAAAAAGCAAAAGGATTGCCCGTGATGTCCTTTTGGTAGGCTGAGATGTGTTCCGTAAATTGCTTGGAAAATTGCAAAATCATGAAAAACCTTTATAAAAGTGAGATTAATGGACACAGCGCACAAGCAGAAGAGGTTTGAGTAATTCAGATAATAAAAATCTCTCCCTGTAGGCCAGAGAGCTGCAGTCAGGAGCATCCAGCATCCCACCACCGCCCTCACTGCTGTCCGCTGGCTGCCTCGCAGCCCTGGCAGAGGGATGCTGCGGGATGCTGTGGGGTCCGTGTCTCTAAACGAGCTCCTGGAGGTGCCTTCCAGCCAGCATCTCCCTGGCTCCATAATTCGGTGATACTTCAGAGAAACCTGACCTTTCCCAATGACTAATAGCTAAGCTTCCTACACTTAAGCAGCTGAATTAAATGATGTGAAAGCCTTACTCAGTGCAGCTTGGTGATTAGGACAAAGAAGCCAGAATTGGAAATCATTGCTTATTAAGTATTTCCTACACACAGTAATCTCAAAAAGCTGAAGGAGATCAGCAGACTGGCGTGGAGATGGAGAAGGTGCAGTGAACCTCTCCTGATCCTAGCCAAGAAGCCTAGAAAAATGTTTCCACAGTGATACTAAAATCTTAATAACCTGTCAAACGTGCTGCTCAGAAGACATTTGGAATGAAAAATAGCTCCAAGATTTCTGGCTGAACAATGCGGAGTTCATTATACATCCATCAAAAGCCAAAGTGAAAGTTAATTTACCTCAAGTCATGCTGCTGATGAAAGCCAGAGCCTACTTTTTAATTTTAGAGGAGAAAACTGGTAGTTTCCGCCGTCGCTTTCTAACTGCCCGTGTTTATAGGTACCACGGTACCAAAATCTGAGCATGGAAAGATCAATCTGTGAGCGTTCGAATACTGGAAGGGGTGTTATACCTAAAATAAGTCTTACCTAAACACAGACACTGGGGAAAAAAGATCAATAAAAGCAGAGCCCTGTGGACTCCAAGCATGAGCTGCTTAATCAGCCTGATAGACGTAACTTGAGAATTGCACCACTCAGGCAATTTCTTTTTCCTTTGGACAACCTGATTAAGAAAAATGGATCCTATGAAATACAATACACCAGGACCATGCAGAAGAGAACCGAACCACCCAGAAGTCCACATTAACAGGGCAGTCTCGTAGCATACCCATAAACCACGCTGCATCTTTGCAGCGGCACAAGCCCCACAGGGTGGGCGGCCAAAGTTCACCTTGTCTATAACCTGGTGAGTCGGCCCCAGGAGCTGCTGCTGGCATTCGAAAGAGCCTGGGCACCTGCATTCTTGGTGCCTTTGGGTGGCCTTCAAACTATCAGACAAATACGAGTTGTCCTCAAGGAGCTCATCTCTGGAAATAGGAAATCCATGCCTTTTCCTCGTGTTAAGCTCGCTCAGATGCTTTCTCAAGCTTTGCATTTTTGCCCATCACCATGATATTTGACTTGTGAGCTGTCACTTTACTGGGGGGGAAGCTGACGTGGTCACAGAAATATTCTTGATTTTCTCTGGGAGTGACATCTTTGTTTGTAATAAGGACTTTTTAGCAGGCCTGCTGTTGAAGAAAAGATAAATTTTTGATCCAGTTTGAAGATGGTTTTAGTGAGAAAACTAAAGCTACGAGTAGACACAGCCCCTTGGTTACCCCATTAAGAGCAGCAGCAGATCTCTGAACGCTTCAGTGCAATAAGCCCCAACGATAACTTCTGTGAAGGAAATCTTTAACAAGGGTTGTACAGACAAATTGATGACTTACCTTTTCATGTAATTAAAAGCTGCTATCTCTAAAGTCTTTGGCGGAGAACAAATTAGTTGGGCACCTAGAATAGGAAAGAGTCATTACTCTGAAAACAGGAGGCTACATTTCTCAAGTGCACAAGCCGTTAATTAGGATGTGGAAGCTAATTTAACAGAATGGGGGAAGCTTAAATTAAGATGTTTCAACTAGAGATGAAATTAGGAAATTTGAACTTCTGAGAATGTACAAAAACCATATTATGTCTGAGGCTGGCTGTGCTTTCTCATGAACACCCAGTTCCCTGAGGTTTCCTCCAGAAGGACGTGGGGATGGTCACCCCGAGGGGCACGGCTTGGTGTGAGGCCACCCAGAGCCTTCTTGTGCCCATGAGGGCACCCAAAGGAAAAGGGCAAATACCCAGGGCTGGGTTTCCTCCTTTTTTTCCACCTTTTTCTCACCAGCTTCTGCATTTCTTCTCCCAAGATTGTTGCTCTTTATTTGTACACGTGGCACACAGAGACAGTTAAACATAAGATCAAATCTCTTATTACAGTTCTTGTAGGAAAGGTGCAAATTAAGGGCTTGTGCTGTGCATTGCAAGTGAATGACAGACAGATCCTGTCTCTGACTCTTTTTATAACAAAGATATTGGTGTAAGTAGCTGATTTAGTTCCAGTGCACACAGTATTAGGTACAGTACAGGTTATATTCCAGATGATAAACTACAGCTCGTGATGACTCATCCCCACCATTGCAATAATTATAGTTCAGCCAAGAAAGATGTAACAGAATTAATTCAAATATGTTTAGCCTGAAGGCATCTGACAGTATTTAGAAAACGTGTGAAATGTGTTTCTTTGGGAAACTTTTTTAGAAAGAAGGCTTTTTGCAGCTTGACTAATCTGAGTGAAATTACCCCAAAAAACCCACCCCAGAACCAAACCCAAGCTCCCAGGGTGCCCGAACACACCACCCCCCCCAGCCCAAGGGAAAGGGGCACCACGCAGGTGGATTTTGCTGTGTATTTTGTTGTATGGTGGAGGAAAAGGAGGAGGCTAATCCCGCTTGTGCCACACAAACTGGGGGCATTTCCCACCTACCCAGCCCAAACCCAACTGTTTTTGCTGGTTTTAAAGGGGATTTGCCATTTTCTGACCACAATTATGAGCAGCAGCCTGGGGTGGGCTCTGCCTGCGCGCCTCCCATACAAGTAAGTACATAATAAATAGAATTAAGTGTCTAATATCTACAAAAGTTTTACCTCCATGCTGTGTATTTTTTGTGCTAGATGCTTCCCATTTCCTACATAAATGGGTTGATAACTGTCTTAGCTTTGCTTTTAATTAAAAGGATCTTAATTACACAATACATGGAGCACAAAACCTTGTCTCATCAGCCTCCAGACAATGGAAATAGGTGATAAAATGTATTAAAGCCTTCACTGGTATTGTTTACACATTTACAGCAGTGGTTGTGGTCTCCAGCGATAGAAAAGGCAATAAATAAAAGCTGTTAGGGTTTCTCTCTTCATTATCATATAATTTTACAGCCCTTGGTGTCTTAACCACCCATGCATAACATTGACTGATACCACTCCTAATTACTGGAAATAACTACTCTTAATTCTTCTGACTGATATTTAAAGCTTTACCTGGGATCCCGGTGGGCTCTGACCCTGCTGCTCTGTGGTGCACTAGCCAGGGCACGATCCCGAGAGCGAGTGAGCAAGACCGAGCCCGTGCAGCTGAAAGAAGCCAGAAAGGGTGTGCAAACGTGCAAGGACGTTCATGTTGCTGCAGGAGGGATGGGAGAGCAGGACTGCAGCGGGGTGCCAGGGCACAGCACGTGGGAGAAGCAGAGTTTGGGTCACCCGGTGGCACGGCAGTTGATGGCTGTTCATGTCGATGGTTGGATGTAACGGGGAAGCTGGTGGCATCACAAAATGCAAAGGGAGAGGGAGACGACTGCGTTCAAAGCATTGCTCAGGTTTCGAGAAGTGTCTTGGGGAGGAGTGGCTGCATCTTGTTGCACAAAAAGGTCTGAACCCAAGTGCTCAGGATTTACTAGCTGTCTCTGGAAAGGGGGTGGAGGAATTGATTTTTAATAAAAAATAGGTTTTCTGCAGAGAAAGCTGGGGTTTGTGTATATTTTCCACTTTCTGTTGAAAATTCAAGAACTGGTTGTTTATCAAGGCTTTTTAAAGAAAAGTCACGAGGGCAAACCAGCTCCCTGTTGTTGCTGAGTTTTCTGTGTCTGTGCGCAGAGTCCTTACTGGGGTCTCACTGCACCAAAAACAGCACAGGGGAAATACCTTGTCCCTTCCTTTTTGGAAGGGATGGCAGCGAGCTGCTCCCCCTCCACGCGGGCAGGTACCAGTTTTCCTGCCAGTAGGTACGGGCCAGGACCTCACTCTTCCTTTTTCCACTGGCCATATTCTTCCCATATTCTTCCATCTCCACCCATTCCCTAGGAAGTCTCCTTGCCTTGTATCTGAAGTAATTGTATTTGAAATAAAATTTTGAGATGTTTCCAACCTGACGCCTTCCCAGTTTAAGTCAGGGCCCTACGCTGGAAGAAAGGCGAAGCCTCCATCAATTCTCCTGACAGAAGGTAATTCTTTGTCAACATAAAATCATCCTTAGGTCTGTTTTATGGCTGATGAAGAAGATCTGATCATTCTAATTCATTGATTTGTTTCCAGCCGATCTGTGACTTGCATTTGATCACTCTAGCTTTCCATCTGAGCAAAATTGCAGTGCATTAGCCAGATAATAAATTTGCTTAAATGTAGATTTATTTATTTAACCTTCTTAAAATGAAATCCAAGGAGAAGTACCCAGAATTTATTTATCTGGTCATGAATCATCAACTCCAAGCTTGCTGATAGCCCTAAAAAGGAAAAGTGCAAGACACCAAGCTCTGCTTCTCCAGGAGCCCCCACAAGGTGGTATCATTTTGAGGCAGGGGTGACATCAACGCAGCTGCCAAGCCGCAGGGCCAGCCTCACGGGCCCTGGGGACTTGCCAAGTTGTATGGGAAGCGTTGCACTTGGTGTCCTCTCCCTCCTTCCACCAGCCTGGGCTGGGCACGGCCGGGGTCTTCTACAGGGGCCACGTACAACACTGAGCTTTGGTTTACCTTGGTTTTGTGGAAGTGGGGTTTTTGGGGGGTTGGTTTTGGTGGGGTTTTTTTGTTTCTTTGTTTATTTTGTGGTTTGTTTTGGTTTTTTTTTACTTTCTTTTCATTTGGTTTTAATTTTTGCTTTTCTGTCATGTTTCCTGCTACTTTATTCTTCCCTGCAGTAGATTCCCAGGGAATGTTACATACACATAAACAGAAACGAGGCTTAAATCTGCAAAACATTGTGAGGCGCATTTTAATTTTACCTTTCACACCATCAATCGTGCCTTTAAGTGTAGGAATTGTCAGAGCCCAGCCTGAGACAGACAGGAGAATATTTTTTTCTCTGCTTTAAATGTCTCTCGGTGATACAGTATTTTATGAAAAAGCGACGCTCACTAGTCAACGCAAGGAATGTGGATACATACTTTAAGGAGTTTATTTTAACCGTTATGCATTTAAATTGTTCCATTAGAGTGGACATGCTCTCCCCTCTGCCAATAAAGATCAGTCTTAAGAGAGCAATGTAGGCTCTTCAAGGAATTATTTTTGCTATTTCAAAGCTTAATCTGCTACTCATTTTATGAAAACAACGATTTTATAGAAATGAAGCAGCCTTCAGTTTAACCTTTGTGGCCATACATTTATTTTCTACAATTGCCATGTGACGTTATTATCTATTATTGGAGATTTACTGAGTAAATGAGTTAGCAGCAACCTGATCAAGCCCTCAAGGCACCGTGTGGATCCAGTCTTCTGAACTACCTGCCTTCCGTTGCTCTCTGCCAGCCAGCGGCAGGCACAGGGACACAAGTAGCTATTCTGAGCGCTGAAAAATAGAGGTGGGGTACACAACCTTTCCCTGCAGTGCCTTTTGTCCACGTATGATAATAGCATGAGCTGAAATAGGAAAAGGCGGGACATTTAATGCCTGATGTATCCAGTCCTGCTTCTGTTTCTAAAGGATTTAAGAGAATTTAAAGGTAAGTTGAAATATTAAAAGCCTCTTACTGCAAGTTAGGTGGTACTAAAAATATTAATACCTGAAAAATCTCTCTCTGAAAGTCTAAAGCAAAACTCATTACAGGAGGTAATACTGGTGGGACGCTGAAGCATGACTCTTGCCAGAGACTGACCATATTCACCGTGTTCTCCAGAGAACCCAAAATCTTCCAGATTGCTTATTAAATGACAGCTGGGAAATAGCTAGGGAGTCTCTTTGAACGCATCACGGCAACACTTATTCCTGTAAAAGAGAACAGGATAGAAAAACAGCTGATATTTCCAATTACCACTTAATAAGATACGAAAACAGATTAAAGCAGGTGCTGACTGAATCCAGTATTTAAAAGAAAAAACAATCACACCCGCATAAATAGCATTTTCTCAATAGTGGCAAGAGACTGCCAGAGAAGGTAGGTCGGTTGGATAAATCACACACAGCAGCCCAGGATCCAGGAGCCCCGCTCAGACTGATGACCCCACTGCTTTCCCTTCGCGCTGTTCACAAGGATTAGCGTGGCAGCGATGTACGAAGCCTAACAAGACTTTAAAAAAAAAAATTGCTAATGTAGAACTCGATAGAAAACCTTTTAAAGATTTAGTAAAATATGGGCAAATACATATTCGTGTCCTTTTCACTGTAATTTAGCTCAAATGGTAACGGGTGGTTAGCACCTCACTTGTCCAACCCAGCGCCATATATAATGCGGTGACAGTTTTGGGACTCGCATACCTGCACAGGCATGTACACACATGCTCACACACCCCCTAATCTCCCTAACAATTTATTTTATCTACCAGTTTTCAGAGAAATTTTAAAGTCATTTAAGACTCTTGGTGCACATGTTTGTGCTGTACCAGCCAGCAACTGTGTTTAAAAGTAGGTGTCTGAACACGTTCCTGCCCTGAAGATACATATTTCTGCGGAGCCAAGGGAAATAGTACCCAATTCATTAGACTTTGGGGCTCTAGTAATTCAGGGAATGCTAATTATTGTGCATACAGAAAATGATCTAATTGTAAGTCCCATTTCAAAGCTCATTTTCCTTCCATGCCTGGTAGCGCTAGCTTTCAGACGAGTTTTTTCTTAAGTTCGCTGCACTTCGTGCCTGAGACAGCTTGTCTTAAGCCGAGTGGAGGTGAACCTGCGTGCTGCTGGTTTATGGTGCTTCCCAGGAGGTTTGTTCCAGATTCAATACCCTTTTTTAGGAGAGATGTTTTTTGTAGAAGTAGAAGCAAAGCAGCTTTTTCTAGGGAAGGTGGAGGGCATGGCTGGAAGTCTTCTGTCAGGGGCTGGAGGAGAGGGATGGTTCTTCTCCTGGCCTCTGCTCCTGCTTACCTAGCTGAACTCCTTGAGTTCCGAATATCTTGACCAACAAGTCAAATATTCTCCTCTGGCTCTTCTGACGACGGCTGATTTGTTCTGGCTGGCGTTAGGTGAAAGGCTGTCCCAGCAAGGGCGTTCTGTGGTCTTCTCTTTGTCTCCATCTGTATCAAACGTAACACTCATCTTTCCTGTGTTCCTTCCTGCAGCCTAATAGCATTATTACTTTTTAAATTACCCAAATTTTCTCTTTCTACCTAAGAAGCTATTTGGAAAAAAACATTTATTTTTAAGTATTTACACCTCTATCTACAACTCTATCTTACCACCTGCACTAATTTCAGGTGAAAGAAGTGTAAAATTGCATTAAGTGCTCGTTTCCATCACTGCCAGATATGTGGCGGCACACTCTGCGTTCTGCCAATGAGCATCTTCATGGCAAATAGGGCAAATTTCACTGTGGACACTTTCCCTATGACTTAACCTTGTCCAACATCAGCCCAGAGTACTGAATTATTTTTAATTTAATTTTAGAAAGGAGTGCTCTTTTGAGGTGTGGTGCAAGGGGATGTGCTGACCTTTGAATGAGAAGGATTAAGGCAGGACGGCTTTGATTACTGGTTAGCTGGTTAAGCTGGAAAATAAGATGTGGTCTTGTTTATCAGGGATGATACTGATAAGCGGCGAATGTGATCACATGGCAATAATTTGAGAACAAAATTTTGTCACCAAAAACTGCCTAGTTTTGAAAATGTTGCTATCGGTCTGTGCCAGTACGGACATGGGACCATTCAAAGCCTTCCACGCGTGGGAAAAGAAGAGCGTGAGAGGCCGAGATCTGTCAGAAAGCCACAGCAGCCAGGGGCTGGGGACACATGCACCGGGTACCCGATACAAAGGCATCACTTTGCTAGGGTGTCTTTTGACCAGGAAATTCCTCTTGGGCTTGAGAAACTTCCTCAATAACAATTTATAGAGAGATGCTTTGGTTCAACATAACATTTTTAAAAAGATAGTGAAAACTTCCTTGCTCACCTTGATTCAAAGACGTCTCCTCTTCTAGCAGGAGGGGATATCTTACAGCAGCCTCTTATTTTTTGGCTTTGGCAGGACATGCCCAGCCAGCCAGGCGAAGCAGAGGTAAAGCAGACGACTGCTGTTTGCATGATAAGGGCTTCTAAGTGTGTTCCCTAAGTGATACAACCTGACAGCCAGGAAAACGCGGGAGCTGAGTGTCGCACTCGTTTAGAGAAACTGGGTGATATTTTTAGAGAGGTTAGCCAATATTAGAACTGCGTTAGGTACTGGCACGGCCCAGGATGTGTCCCAGAAAAACAGGAGATCTGGGCATTTACTGCATTTCAGTGCTACCTAATTTTCTCAACTCAGGCTTTGGAGCAAGGAACGCCTGTGCAGCTCAGCAGATAATTCTGGGCAAAGCTGGTACACAGGAGACAAGCATTGAGTCGGTGCTGTTCATACGTTCTGTTGCCAAGGGTGGAGCAGAACTTGGTGCTGTCTCTGCCAATCTGCTCCTCAAGCAGAAATGGGTGCTGGGGGGCAGCACAGAGCTGAAACCAGGCAAGTTCTGGTGCTTCTCCTTGAAAACTGGTCAAGGATGGAAAAGACACCTTCCAGGGAGCTGAAGGGACCGTGCGAACACACGTGAAGCATGATCAATGGTTGTTTCCAAATTATAAAATATAAAAACAAGAAAGAGATTGAGAAAAAGAAAAAAAAGGGGGGGGGGCACGGGAAGGAAGAGAAAAGACAACATATATGAAGGGTTATGACATTTCTGTTGCCCTCTAACTCTGATTTTCAGACTAATTTGTTTCCAAGGGTTCGGAGTTTCACTTAGATGGAGGATTCGTATTCAATCAACCTGGCGGTTTTGCAAGGATCTTTATTTAAAATCTTACCCCTTAAATTATACAGCAGTTATCTGACAGAAGGATGATTGAACTAATGAGGGATTATTACAGTATTCTTGATTTGAAAAATTAGAAAACAACACCTCCCTCTGCCCCCAGGAGATCTGGCTGTTTCATTAACAATTAATAGAAAAAATCAAGGCTGCGAGAGCTGCAAATCACACTTACTATGAGTAATACAGAGTGTTGGACTCAAATGTATTTAAAGTATTTTCCCATGAACCTGCCAGATCTCATTTTAAAAACTTCTATGTCCACCCTCTATTCTGTCTGATGGTACACGGAGAAATGGAAACCAGCAAAGGAAATTTTTCTTTCCCCCCCTCCCCAGTGATAAAAAAGTCATTACCGTGAAGACCATTTATCTTCCTGCACAGATATAGTATTGTTTGTTGAGTTTCTTTTCACATAAGTTTCCCAGGCAAGGCTGTGGCACTTTGGGATGTCCTGAGATACGCTGCTATCTGGTTTTATTTATCGCTTAAAGGAGAGCGAGCATTTTGCTGAGGCCATTCAGCACAGAGCCGAAAGTGGTTTCCTCTACCGTAAGCTGAAATAACGAGGTGACGCCAGAGCATCACGCTCGCTCAGCTGACTTCTCGCCTGATTTTAACCACACTCAGAAAAGTTCTGCCGTAAAATCAGCATTAAGTTGCCAGTTTGTGTGCCAGCCCTGCCTGCTGCAGGCAGCTGGGACGATGCTGCCCAGCAGAGGAGGTGTGGTCCGAGCTGCCAGGAGAATAAAATAAGTATTATGAGTTGTTAGGCCAGATCCCCTCACACTTCACGTTTGCCCCAGAGAATTGCATCACACTGACAGGGAAGTCTCATGGAGTACTGGGAGTAAAGTTGTTGATGAGGTCCATCGTTATTTTGGAGGTGTCACCTGATGTTTCTGGGCCCCATATTGGGACCTAGCGGTGCTTCCTCCAGTGGATGGGAGCAAGGGACAATTCAACTCACTTTTCCTGGACATCTTTCAGATGGTCTAGTGCAGGTCCCATGTGTCAGCTGTGAGGGTGAGCTCCAGGGAGCACAGTTACCGGTTCCCAAGCCCAGACCTGTTGTGGCAGTGAGGTCCAACACAAGTGAGGGATGCCAGAGGATTCATTTAATTTGATTTTTCATGGTATCAGTGCATTGCCTTCCTTTTTCTCTTAAAACTTCATCTGTTCTGCCATGCAAATAATTTCCAGTATCTGTCGAAGGAGTATTTATTAGCACAGATGTGCTGCCCATATGCAGCTGCACTGAAACACCTGGGCAAAGGCTATGGCTGCGGTTCTTCACTAAGAAAAATAACTTGATGTGTGAAAAGTGATGCTGAGAGAGGATTTTGACAGAGCGCAGCCTTGCTGGGAGATTTTTAAAGGCGTTGGGCCATCGTCACATTACTCCTTTTTAGTTGCTCGTGTGCAGTAGGACATATTTTGAAGCATAAGCATCACAGATTGTGAAGACGGTGATTCTTCCTTATCCTTGCCATAAGCAAGTTTGCAGTGGCTGTTGCAACAGCAGAAGGCAGCAGCACCATCAGATCTCCAAACCTATCTGTGCTCTGACAGAGAATGCACAGAAGTGACTGAAATTTCATTTTCCCTTGGTTCCTGCGGAGGGACAGTGCTCAGCAGAGTCTTCATAGAGACAACGTGAAAATCCTGCAATGTTACCAAATGCCTCCAAAGCCCAACCCAAGTCAGCGGAATATTGTGAAGTAGCTCAAAAATCTGTGAATGAAGTGACCTGCGTTTCACCAAAGAGCATTACTTATTTATTTTCCAGACTTCCACTGAGGAACTTCAGAAGGATTTCAAAATATTTCCCAGCCATAACTTTTACGTTTATCACATGTTATTAACTTACCATGGCCCATGACGGTGCTTTCGTTCAACACTTTTATTGGTTGACCATCAAAACGGCAGTCAAGAATTTTTTCCAGGGAATTCCTCGTGCAGCCAGCTCTTGCTGATGCTTGGGTCTGTCAATACCTGGGCATGGTGCATCAATACCATTCACTTGAGATGTTCCCCCCAACCTAAACAAGAGCTGGAGGCACTTCGAGTACAATAGTGACTCTCCTTAAGGGAATAAGCTATACATTAACCCATTCTGCACACAGGCACACCGTTAATGAGCCACGTACCATGCCTGGAATAAAAAAGTCTCCTGAATAATATGGAATATTTATAATATTGAGTTTCCAGGTGACCATGGTTGGGGAGGCAGCAAGGAGCTGGTAGCAGGTGCGACCTGCTCACAAGCATCTCCCTAGCTGGGAGGAAGAGGGGGAAGGAGGAGGTGGATGAAGGGCTGGTGTGTTCACCCCACAGTGCTGCTCCTCTCTGCTGCATCCACACGGCTGCACGTCTGCCTGTCGGTATTTACTCGGCTATTTTACATTAGACTGAGCCGGTGGGTCAATTAAAAAGTTATAGACTGCTTTACTGTAATTTACATTAATTAAAATTAGACTGCTCCATTCCTATGGTATTAATCATAAAAAAGTAAATCAATCCCATAGTTCCACTTCAGTGTGGTGGCTGATACCTTTAACTCTTCAGAGGTATTTCTCAGAGGTTTCCCTTCCCATCCGAGTCCCTTCAAGACTAGAAATACCACTTTTTTTTTTAGAGCTGCTGCTTTCCTGTTGATCATTTTAGCAGCCTCAGAGAGGCAATACGTGCGTCCCCGCCGGCTTTCCCCGGGGAAGGACTGCATGTCAAAACAGCACACAGCCACTTGGAAACTGCTCCTTTCCTTACTCCTCAAAACTCTCCCGTTTCAAATTAAATGAAGCAGCTGCTGAGTTTCCAGGCTGCTGCATCGTGGAGCTGCAAGACCCAGAGACCCTGCCTGGGAGCTGACAGCTGAGCTTTGCCAGGATTTTTACTTTACTGGTTGCAATGCCTTCAGAAAAGTTCCTTTCGAGTACATATTTAACAGAATTTTTTTTTTTTTTCCTCGAAAAGATTAACTCATTCGAGGTTTGCAGCAAATATTTCTAGCTGTTTGTATGAAGCAAAAAGAGGAGGTAGAGGTGGTGGATGGAGATGCTGGCTAGATTCTTGGGGTGCAGGGCTGGTCGGGGAGAAGCTCTATTAACAGCTGAAGAGCAAATACCAGATCTTTTCTGAAATGTTGGAGAAAGACTGTTCAGACCATCAGATGTGCACGTCCTGGTTACAGTGAGGGTGCAACGAGGCGTGGAGGGAGAGGAGACCCATCCCTGGGCTGCGATCCCCCCGTGGGGCTGGGTTGTGTGGTCTGTTGTATGGTACACGCAGTTTTTAATCAGGAGCTGTGTAATTGCATTTAATTAAGCCCACTGCCTTCGGTAATAGAAAGCATGAAAATAGTAAATAGAGAAGTCAAGTGCAGATTGAACCTTGAGCTATTAAGTGGTGAAATGATTTAGTGGAGCAGCGGCTTTAATAAGGAAGCCTGTTGGATTTATAAGGCATTTAAAGGCAATTGTTTTCTGGTGGGGGTTTAATGAGCTGCTCCTCAGCTGGAGCAGAGACATCCCCACCTGGTTAGTGGTGTCGGTGATGGAGGGGCTGGTTGGTGCTGTGATGGTAAAAGTGCTGCAGCAGGAGCCTGCAGGCTTGATTAAAAGTGCTCCTTGTGAGGGGCTGTGATTCAGCAGCGCAGGGGGAGAGGCTGCCTCCGACGGCTGGGATGGCTGGGCAAGGTTGCAAGCTTCACCCTGCGGAATAAGAGCGTGTCCCTGGAGATCACAGGTATGGCTTTGTGTTCCTGTGTGTAAATTAACCTTCCCGTTCAGGGCTGTGTTTGCTGTGTCTGATGCGAAGGAGTCAAGGTGGGGGGAGGAAAGTCCCTGGCTCTGCAGCAGAGGGTGGGAGCTGCTGGCAGTGCAGTAGCTGAGGAAATCCCCCAGGCGCTGGGAGCGGGGACCCCTAACCTGGGAAAATAAATACTGAATGATCTACAAGGTGCTGATAGCAGTGGAGGCACCAGCGTGTCCTTGGTCAGAGAAGGAATGCTGGGGAAGGAAGGGGGTTTGCAGGGGAGGATGGCGTGACTACCTGTAACCCCTATGCAGCTCCCCTTGCGAAGAAGCTCTGCGAAATGCTTTGGAACTAAATCCTGCCTTGCTTGCACCCTTTCCCCTCAGTAAAGACAAGACCCTGACGGTGGCTGTGGGACTTGCTTTCCCCTTCGGGTCCTAGCAGGAGAGATGGGCTCTGACCCTTCGGGCAGGGCCACCCTGCTCGGGGTCACAGCTTTGCTGTGCGCTGGCACGTAGGCAGGATCCTGCCTGTCCAGCCTTGCCCGAAGCACTTAGTTGGAACAGTTTGCAGCTTCACAGGCTGCACATCTCGTGAGAGATGAAATGTGAAAGAGTTTTCCAAATCCACACTTGTAAATCAAATGCAATGGGGCTGAACCACACAATCGCCCTCCAGCCCCAGCCTGAGCACGTGGGTGCTCTTTGGGGTTCGGGTGCACTGGAGGTGCAGAAAAAAATGATAACTCTAATGAATTTTTCTATTTTAATGTGTACAAGTCTCTGATGTTAAGCAAATACTCTTCTCGTACCAACTCAGGAGCTCCCTGAGGAAGCCCCGTGTCCCCTCTGCTGCAGCAGAGCGTAGCTGTGTTGCTTATTTCAATTATTTTTAGCGGTTCTTTCTAAAAGACTTTAAAACTTCAAGTGTAACAACACAAGTCCTGAATTCATGCAGCTCAGGGGTAAAAGAAGTAGTGACAAGCAGCAAGCCTGTCTTTAACCTGAAAGATGAGGTCCTTGGGGAAGAGATTATACTGGGGCAACTGGAACTGATAACACAGGGATTATATTTGTGCATCCAAGAGGCGCAAAACAAGGGTTACACCAAATTCCCTGTTTGTCTATGCTGTGAAAACATCTCTTCTCACAGCAGCAACTGGAAACTGAAGCAGAGCAAGATTCAGTATTTTAGTGGAGTCTGTGGCGATGTGAGCCTGCACGTTGCTTTTCCGAGTAGCTTCTCTTTCTGACAGTGGTAATGAAGACAATTAAGCCTGTGTTCTCCTTTTGTTGTTGTTGCTGCTCACAGTATGGCGAGAGCGTTTGAACGGTTCCCGCAAACAAGCTTTTCAATCATGTTTATTGTTCCTTGACGTTCTTTACAACATCTTAAAACTCGCAGCTGCGCAGCCATGCGGCTGCCCTGCGTGTTGAGTCTCCAGCGTGCATCAGGGGCTTTACAGTGCCTGTATTAGAGCGCAGCGAGTTAATTACTGCCGTTAGAGGTTATGGCTCAGGAACTGCTAATCAAAAAATGGTCACGAAACGCATGTTCATGTTTGCCCCTTTTACTATCTTTGGCCCATCAGTAAGGGAACAGCACAGTGCGCACCTCTTCGTTATTTCTAGGGTTTTTTGAAAGAACTGAGACTTTGCCTGCAAATAATTATTGCAGTTTTAAGAGGCACCGGGACTAGGATGAGGAAATCAAATCTGTACAACCCTTCAGAAGGGATCTTTTGGGAAGGGAAGGGTGCACGTCAGCAATACTTTGAAATATAAATCACGGTGTTTTAGAAGCGAGACAAGGACCCATAGTCATGCCTGGGCCTGACATGCAGGTGAGAACATTAACTCTTCATTCAGCAGAGTTCAGCTGCAGAGAGAACAGTGTTTGCATATTCACTGTCATGGACAACTGCAGTTTTTCCACAGGGAAATAGGCTGTAAAACAGCGGGTTGTGCTCTGAACTGGTGTGGCCCAGTGCTGGGGACTTAAACAGGCAAATGCCATAGGGTGGGGATGCATGAGGAAAGGTGGGGCAGAGAAAGGGAGGTGTGGGGGTTTGGGGCTGAAGATGGAGAGCTGCAGTCAAACCTTCCCACTTGACCTAGCACTGTGTCCCACCAGGCTGAAGACTGTCCCTGTGCCCTCCCTGGAGGTCTGTGGGACTGGCCCATGATGGATCAGCAGTTGGCTAAGCACTTGGATGGGCAAAGGGGTCAATCTGCGTGGTGCTCTTGAGCAGGTTCCTCTCAACTCTTAGCAGACTTTGGAAAAACTGATTGTGGGAATTTTTCTTTAACCTATTGTCAACATTGGCCTTAAGTAGAACTGCTAGGAGCTCGCCTGTAACTTCTTTTTTGCCTGAGTTTATCAACCTTCAAGCTCATGTTCCTCTGTACCAGCCAGTTCTCCCATGGATGCAAATGAAAACTTCTGAAAGCTTTGTTGCTTGCTGTGACACGTTCTTATAAGTTCTCTAAGGCATTAGGTGGTTAGTGCATTAACTGCGTATACCTTGAAGATGTATTTTAATGATGATCGTAAATCTCTGGAGCAGATCAATGTTATTTTGAAATCCAGTGTCTTTGATGCATTGCCATGTGATGGTGTGGATGTTCCTCACCATACTAATGCGCAGGAGTATCTCGGCTGGGTGTTGCTCTTATTGAAGTCGATGAAAAATGAACCATTGGTTTTAGAGGCAGAAAGATGTGCTCCTTAAGAAAGATGTCTTTTGGGGAAATCTCCTCATTTCTGTGTTACAGCAGATGTCTAAAATTTTACCTATATGAAAGAAACCTTGAACAGTTATTTACTTGCACATGGAAACTGTGGGCAGTTATGCAGCCGTTAATTCAGCTCAATCTAAACACCAGGGTCAGAACCCAAAGAACAACTCAACTCGTGTTGTGCAAAGCACCCCATCCTGCCCCCCCTTTGGAGACCCAACATCCCAAGTGCACCAGACTGGAGATAAGCGTATGTGTTCTTACCTATGGATCATCAGTTTTAGACCACATCAGGTGTTATTTAAGAGACTTTTCAATGACAGCATATGTAGATTTGACTGCGCAATGTCGCAGAAAGAGTCAGCTGTGTACTAAAGACACCCCAGCGATATATCTGGTGGGGAAAATAAAGTAAAAACTTCCTTAGAAAAATACCATAAGAATTTATAAGCCCACATATAGTTTGTAGATCGGTGTTTAAACAATGGTTGTTACACACGTGCTTATAAGATGTACAGCATCACGCGGCTTCGAATGGTACAGAAATAAAATCGGCAATGCTAAACAGGCTGCTGCTGCTGCTCTTAAAGGATCTTCACCGTTCATTAAATTACCTGATGCTGTCATCTAATGTTTTGGGATCAATGGTACTCTGGGCTGCGTTTGTGCTGCTATTAGTTTTTGTTACTGTATTTCCTGTGAGTGAAATTTATACTCGTGCGACGTCAACACCGTTTTGCACGGCTCTGCGCCTGCCCAGGGGCTTGGATCAATTGAACGAGAGGAGCCTTTGCTAGCTCATTGATTTTCATTTAGCCAAGCTTATCTGTTTACTCTGTGCTCAGGTATGGGACTAGCGCATGTTCCAAGTGTGCCCGTGGTATAGGCTTGCTGCTGTGGTCGGGTGCTAGCAATGTGTATGCGACGGAAAAACGAATGCTAATATAGTTCTGTGGCTTTGGAAGGGGGGGGGGAAGTAAAAATAATAAGTGGCAACCCACTTAAGAGCTTGTGGGTTCAGTTTGGAGCTCTTAATGTGTGTTTCTGCTGTCATCAGAGCCGTGTGCTCTGCAGCACTGGCCTCCACCAACTTACTCGGGACTTCAGCTCACTGACCTGAAATGCAACCACCCAAATGCAAAGTGGTTATTGTTGCTTCTAAAACAATACATGATCAAAACAAGGCATTGCTCTCTCTGGCTGGACTGCATCTGTCCTTAGTGGAAGCACTATGAGATCAGAATGGGTCTTCTGCTGTAGAGCAAAGTGACTTTCTGGCTGCTGCTGATCTTGCCACTGAGATGTCCTTCAGGAAATGTAGGACAGCTTCTTCCAGCACAAGCCTTTTTGGAGGGGATTCTTAGCATAGTCCATGAGCTCTCTAGTGTGCTGGCAGTTGCTTTCCCACCTCATTTGAAAGCAGGTGGGAGCAGTGATGGTACCTGCAGCCAAATCCAGGAGTTGGGGTCATGAAGAATTGCCTGGGGGTGGACTGGGCAGCAGGAAACGTCCCCTTGGCCGTTTAGCTTGAGTCTGACAAGGACCTCTCGTACTTTGGTTACCTGTAAAACTGAGACCAAACTTCTTTCCTATGTGGTGGTATTGTCATAATTATCTGGTTCAACTTTTTTTTTTTTCTGATATAAAACTATTTGGTAAATGTTGCTCTTTAGGGTGTTTTTCATCATTGAAAAGCAAGCAGTACATGTCTCTGGTCACAATACTAATTCCAATTCAGCGTAAGCCTCTGGCATCCCTGCAAGGCAGGAAATGGCACACCATGAAAACAGGTTCTCCTGAACGTGGAGAGAGCACTTGATGACCTCCAGCCCCAAGCATCGCAGTGAAGCAATCAAACCACGAGACCTAGTCGTGGCCTTCTGATGTCTTGTAACCGATCAGTATTTATTTGCAGTATCTTTTCTGCTGAAGTCTGTTGCTAATGTTGAGTTGATTGGGTTAGGGACCTTAAAGGGGAACCAGATTGTGTTAGGCTGTCTGGGGAAGCTGAAGAGGCTTGTAGCAGTGCGGGGTCTTTTTTCTTTTAAATGGACCACACTGCTTTTTCCTCCAAAGTATTGAATTTCATTTGACTTTCAGGGGCACCAACCTGGGTTTCCTACATCTAAATTACTCTAGATTGAAACTACTGCGGGAGACCACAGCCTTTACGCAGCACTGTGCAAGCTCTCCCTCCCCAAACAGATTTTTCTGATGCTAGGGGAGAGCTAGTGGCCATGCATGCAAACAGTTTACCATGCAACATGTCCTGGAGCAAGTTAGTGGAAGCCAGACAAAAAATTCTCCACAAGGCATTTCCATTAGTAACTTCTGCCCATCTCTGCAGGGTGAGAAGGTTCTGTGGGATCCTGCTGGGCAAACAGTTATGTTGCTCCTGCCCTTCATCTTGGGGCTAGGATGAAGTGGCATTCAGCAAATGTCAGGCCCTGGAAAACGAGTTGGAGAAGCCAGGAGAGCAGCAGGCAGTGAGGTCTCACCCTTTCTGGGGTAACCTTCGGTAGGGGCAACCCTGCTTAGGCTGAACCTGGGGCTCATGTGGGGCCACCACATGAATGTGGAGGAAGACACTCCAAGTGCATCATGCCTAAAATATCCCCTGGGGATGGAAAGGCGGGGCAAGAGAGAAAGTGGGGAAAATCACCTTGTTTAAATCATTGAAATAACTACTTATTGGCTCGTTTCAACAAAGAAATGTCATGTATGATGTGGGCAGCAAGGAGTATGTGAGCTATAAACTTCACAAAATGCTTTACTGCCAGGTCTATGTCTGTCACAGACAGACAGCTCTCTAAGTCGCTCGGAGAGCGATGGTGAACGGTTGGCATCAGACCTGGCACTGCAAGCTGGGCTGGCATCACCAGGAATGGGCAAAGTGCTAGCTAAAATACACTTGGCAGAAGGCACTGGGAAAACTGGCTTTTCCTTCTCTGTGCTTTTGTTGTGGGGTGTACTCACGGAAGAATGTATGATTAGGGGATTGCATTTCCTGCAACAAATGGATACCGAAAGGCAGAAATTGAATAAAAGAAGTCTTAGTCATGCTGAGCTACACCTGCTCTTTCTACAGAGCGATTTTGGTTTGGGGATTTTCCTGGATTCTTTGGAAAGTCTTATTCATAACTTGCACAGTGTATTGTGGCATTGGGTCTACACACCATATTCTGTATCTTTTGGTGGCTGTAGGATTCCAGTTCTTTAATTTTGCCTGTACTCAGTATTATCTCACCTAGCTTTTTATTTATTTCCCATAATATAGGAATGTTGGGTACTTCCCAGGGATTAAAGCTTGCTTACTGTCATTCTTCAGAGCCTTCAGTACTCAGAAGTACGCATGAGAAAGCGTTCTGTTGAAAGCCAGCAAGTACCCGTGCTGCCCGGAGCTGGTAACTCAAGCCAGAGCTGAAATAGCTCCATAATTCAATCCTGTTAATGGCACAGTTGGCTTATTTTTGCTGTTCTTTATTACTAACACCTCTGGAGGAAAACCAAAAATCATGGCAAATTTTTTTTATGCCTCAGTTGCACTGTGATTTTTATTAGGACGAAACCCTGTCTCTGCACCTTTCGTGGGGCTGCGTCCTCTGCAAAGCTCTTGGTGAGGGACCGCCAGGCAAAGGATAAACGTTGCCACAAGTTCTGATCTTAGCACCTGCTTTTTTCCTTTTTAGTTTGTTTTTAAATAGAGCAGGTCTTGCAGAAGTAATTAGCTTTCCTGTGGTAGCTCTGCTGCTGTTCTTGGTGCTCCCATGATCCTAGGGCTCATCTTGAACAAAAAAGCAATTTGGGGCTCAACTGTGTGTCTCAAGGGTCCCTTTTTGTACACGCTTATTACACTAGCTCAACAATTATGAATTTGGGCAACATTTTAATTGCATTCACTTCTCTAAGAAGTAGTGTAGAATAAGCCATACCACTGATTAATTTTACAGTTTGATTAAACTGTGAAAAGCAACATTTTTATTTTAATCATGCTGCACATATATTTGCATACGTTCAGATGGACCTTGCAGTAGGAATTTGGTAAAAACCCTACATTAGAATGGCTTTTGAGGCTTTATACTTGTGGTCCAACTGGTTTTAAAGGCAGTGGGGAAGGAGGGAGTGAGCAGAACGGTAGCTAAAAATCTGAAGAGTAGTGTCGTAAGACTGTCACTGTTTGTCGTCCACTAAATATACGTTATAATTCATAGCCTGGGTGTTAGGTAGTGTGCCCAGAGGCCAGCTGTGTGCCATGGGATGTGGCCAGCTCCCTGCATCTCACTGCTGTGTGGTGCCAGGATTGATTCAAGTATCTGAGGAATTGGGGCCCTGGGTGGGAGCAGTCGTAGCTCCCTGGTGTGAAAAACCCAGGCTGAGGGATTAAGTTTCTATACATCAGGTTTGAAGAACCTATATGAATTAAGGAACCTACTCAAACAGCACATTTTTAACTGTTTTCGTCTTTCTTTTAAAACACAGCTATGGCTGTGAGGCTATGTCCCTCTGCAGGGGGACCTGGACAGGTTGGATCGCTGGGCAGAGGCCAACGGGATGAGGTTTAATGTGGCAAAGTGCCGGGTCCTGCACTTTGGCCACAACAACCCCAGGCAGGGCTACAGGCTGAGGGCGGGGTGGCTGGAAAGCTCTACAGAGGAAAAGGACCTGGGGGTGTTGGTTGACGCTCGCCTGGACATGAGCCGGCAGTGTGCCCAGGTGGCCAAGAAGGCCAACGGCATCCTGGCCTGTATCAGGAATGGTGTGGCCAGCAGGAGCAGGGAGGTGATCGTCCCCCTGTACTCAGCCCTGGTGAGGCCGCACCTCGAGTGCTGTGTCCAGTTTTGGGCCCCTCACCACAAGAAAGACATCGAAGCCCTGGAGCGTGTCCAGAGAAGGGCAACGAAGCTGGTGAAGGGGCTGGAGCACA
>VWZZ01001016.1:93804-107107 GCA_013399095.1 Psophia crepitans | reverse complement strand
GGGGGGCGCGGCCGCCGTGGCACCGCAAGCTGCGGTTTATCGCAGGAGCTGCTGTCTCGCTCGCACCTCTGGTGCAGGTGAATGAGTGCTTAAAAAGAGAGAGAGAGGAAATATATCTTGTGTAAACATTTGCATTTTAATTTTCTTTTAATTTCGTGAGGCCTGTTAGTTGTTTATCAAGGCACGTAACAGCTTTGTGTTAACAACACAACAATGCGTCGTTAAACTTGCGCCAGCTGTCCCTACCCCTGCTCGCGGCGCTGACAGCCCTCAGAGGTTCCTGTTGGGTGGGGGGGGGGGGGATACACGCTTTGCTTTAATAACTAACACTAACGCTGCAAAACAAGAAGCAATAACAGAAAGGCCCTGACACTTTTCTTTGATAAAATACTGCCTGGGAACTCATTAGCTGAGCATGCAGAGGCACACCTGATCCTGAGCAGGACACGCAGCAATTCGGAAGCGAAGGTTAATCTGGGTGATCGAACTGTTTGATGTTATATCTGATGACAAGTTTATTGATGTTTTATGAATCCCGGCTCCGAAGCAAATACTTGAAACGTGCTGAATGTTTTCTGCAAAAAAATGTTTGGCGAACCTGATCAAACCTGTGCTCGGCCCTGATGTGCTCCCGTGGGATACCGCCCAGGAGCTGGGCGAGAGCGTGGGGCAGCTGGAGGGAGGAGATGCGGCACGCTGTGTGCTCCAGCATCGCCCGTGGTGGGAGCCCAGCGCTTGAGTGCAGGAATTGGCTCCAAGGTGGCCTCGGGACTGTTTCTGCAGGAGGCCTGCTCAGTGACTCTGGGCTCTGCTGGCACGTGGAAGTCCATTCCTGCTTGTTTGGGTGGGGTTTTTTAATGCTCAAAAAACAAACTGGCCGTTTTCATGGTATACCTTTGCATTTGTTGAAAGGCACGAAACCATGGGTTTATTTAAACATCGGTTTGGTACTCTGTGCGTACCAACACTGTAATGGGGTAGGCAGGCGTAGGAGTGGCAATCTATCTTCCCACAGTGCTCTCAAAGTGCAGACAAGGAGGGCTGTGCCCTGGCACACCGCTTGTACCCACCTGCAGGCTCTGGGAAGGACGGGCTGCCCACCCCAGGGTGACCGCTGGGGAGGGACCACCCCCCACCAGGAAGGTGCACCAGGGATGCACAACCCAAACCTGGGAGCTCCTCTCTGGGTGGCAGCCCCGTGCCAGAGGTTTTTCCGAGGAGCTGGTGGGTCCCAGCTCCTCTGGGGCTCCTTCACATCAGGTGGTGACTGTTTGCCTCTTCCGCTTGGGCTGTTCCATGTGGTTCAAGAGTGAAGCAGGGCTTGAACTCCTGCAAGAAGCTGACATTGGAGATTTTGTTGGAGGATATATTACGAAGCTTTAGCAAAGTGTGATGTCAGTCTCTGCTGACAGAAAGCCTCAAACCCATTTATTTAAGGTGGCATCAAGCAACCACATGATGCTAAATTAACAGATAGGAAAAATTACCTTGATGTCGTGCTCCCTTAGGGGATTAATTAGCTTGTGTATCACTGACAAGATAGAGTATCGTGAGCTGCCTCAGCTGCTGTGAGTCATATGCACTGATCTTTGCTGCAATTTTTGCACTGTAATAGCTGGCCAAGGCACCCAGCATGATGGGGGGCAGAGTTGGGGGCTGCCAAGTCCTGGCCCTGCTGGCAGCACCGCTGGATGCTGAGCCCAGAGACTTTGTGAAACCAACTCCGACATTTTCATACCCTTTTCTGAATGCTGCCAGTGAAAAACATCATAATAAGAGGTTCAAATGGCCTCTTCTATATTACGAAAATGTATTCAGTGTCAGTGGTTTGGTACTTCATGAATGAGAGTCAGTTTGCACTTGCCCCAAACACAAGAATATATCGTATATACTCTAATATACAATAAGGGTATATTTTAGGTATCGCTCATACACGAGCACCTGCTTTTTGTAGGGATGGACACTAAGAAATCACTGCAGGGCAGTGTAAGGGTTTGCATTTTGTCTGTGATTTAGGCTGAACAAATGAGTAAAGGGTTTAAATTTATACTTGGAGACAAATTATAACAGCTACAGTTTGAGTTTCATCACTTTATGATATATTAATACATATATTCTGCAATTCAAGGGTATGTGTGAAGTTAGAAACTTTGCTGTGAAAGCTATTACAGAAGATTACTCTGGACCGTTTCCTCTAAGGGGAAATGGCTGCAAGTTGCGCCAGGGAAGGTTCAGGTCGGAGATGAGGAGAAAATTCTTCTCGGAAAGGGTGGTCGGGCATTGGAACGGGTTGCCCAGGGAGGTGGTGGAGTCACCATCCCTGAGGGTGTTAAAGGAAAGGTTAGATGTGGGACTTAGGGACGTGGTTTAGTGGGTAATAGGTGGTGGGGGGATGGTTGGACTAGATGATCCTTGAGGTCACTTCCAACCTTAATGATTCTATTTCTATTTCTCTAACGGATGGGAAATGGCTGGTTTGACCCCGAGGCTGGTGTTTCTCTCCCTTAGGTTTAGCTGTGTGGGAACGGGCTGTCTGGCCTGTGGTTGACCACCGAAGGAACCCAGGTGGCTGGTTTGGATCAGTCATTAATGTTTGTGTTAAGGATAATACTAAACCCATCATTGTTAGCTGATAGGCAAGGTTAGTTTAGGAGCTTGGCATTGTATTTTATTTCCGTTTTCTCTCGTTTTGGTGAAAGCATTAGGTTTCTTATCTTTTTTTCTAGCCAAGTCACCTCAGGCCTTCAAATGCTTAAGTCAGGGCTCCTCCTCAGTCTGTACAGAAGCTGGTGAGAAGACTTGTTGCCTTCCCTAGCTCGTAGTGTGTGCTGCAGCTGTGGCAAAGATGGAGAGGAAAAGGCAAATTAAAAAGGGATGGCAGATAGAGATGACTACGGTACAGCAATACTGTGTGTTTGTTGAGCTGGATGCATGTGCGCATCCCAGTGGTGCTGCCAAGGTTCTCCAGTGGTAGGATGATGAGGGCTACATGCACACATGTGCCTTGCTTTTGCTTTTCAGGAACAAAGAGTATCCAATGGAGAGACAGCCCCCCAGCTGCCAGCGCTGTTTCCAGTGCTGCACCACTTACCCTTCTCCCAGTAGTGTCAGGCAGCGTAATGTCGAAAATAGCATCCATGGGCTGGAGCTGGTGGTTTTCCTGATGTGTCCATTGGCCAAAGGAGCTCCCAGCCCTGGGTGCCTTGCCTTGGAGAGGCTCTACACCGATGGACCACCAGCATAGGAACCATCGTTCCCAAGGCATCCACCCAGGCTTTTACAGTTGCGATTCTCTGCCTTGGTTTATTGTAACCCAGTCGTGGGATTTTTTTACAGAAGCAGCCTTTGGTCCAGACACTTCAGATACTCACATGCTCATCCAACATGTATAATTTAGTAGCTGGTATTTGTTTGTCATAGAGTAACTAAAATATCTGCAGGAGTGTATAATGCAATCTATAGAAACATTTTAATTAAGCTTAAACCTATTATAAGATAGACATAGCATTAAACACAGGGTAAAAGTCAGCGTTGCTGGAAGCAATTATGCAGGGCTATTTGGCTTGTGCAACACTTGCTCCAAAACTCCAGTCACCTTTCCCTTGAATCCCCCATTGATTTAAAGAACTTCTTTTATTACCTGACAAGCTTCCTCATTTTCTGCATTTATTTTGATTTTGTAGAGCTTTCAGCCATGCCTTTATTGCCGCTGAGGAGTAAAATATCTGTGATAGCCAGAGCCATAAATCTCCCTCTACCCGGGAACTATATCCTCATGACTATAGATCACCTTAGTTATTGCCAAAAAGTGCCATCCTATCACATTGCAAATTAGGGGGCCCAAAGACAGGGCTTTGATTATGCCGATTATGTGTGTCTGAGGAAAATCCTTTACTCCCCAACTCAGTTTAGACAGTTGGACAAAGTTCAGGGAGAAAATCAGAAATTGATGGTCGGTGACGGACATCTTTCCTTGGTTTTATCTGGAGATAAATCTTGAGAGGGAAAGGGTGGTTGCCAGCGCGTCCCCTCGGGTGTGGGACCAGGAGGTCGGGACCTGTGCCATCCCATGGGCTTTAGTCCCTTGGTGCAAGGGGTTGGTGCTCACGCCCTGACAAACAGCTTGCTGAGACCTTGCGTGGAGGGAGCTGGGCATGAGAGCTCCTGAAAACCATGGGCAAATAATACTCAAGGCTAATTCACACCCTTTTGGTCACTGAGAAAAGGCAAAGTACCCAGCCGGCATCCTCAGTTTAACGGTACCCACTGTGGATGACCCATCCTGAGCCCAGTGGCATCCAGGGGACCCGCTTGCACCCCACCGTGCTTCTGTATCCCCTCTGAAACAGCGAGAGCCCAGAGCTCTTCGTGATACGTCTCTCTGTGATAGTGTAGACCCAACCGCAGCCCGGAGCAGGGGCGTGGGAATACCTCCCGTTGATGCCTGCGACGCTCTGGAAGGCACATCTCATCTGTCCTCTTCCATGCAAGGAATAGCTTAATGATGGCTTTTAATGGGGCTGATTTTTAGTCACCTCACTGATATAAATGGAGATCAAAGGACACTTTTAATGTGAAAACTGCAGTGAAACGTGTGTCTCTTGGAATGCTGGAAGTGCAGCAGAGGAAAAGCAGACACGCCACTGGTGGCCAGGGCTTTGCTGGGCTCTCCCAGGCTCCCTGCCTTCCCTCCCCTCTCCTCAGGACTACAGTTACACAGCCCCATCCTTTAAGCTCTTCTTTTCTCTCTGGAACATTAGTAAAGTAAAGAAATATGAATAAATTAAATGCAATATTAATTATTTAACAATCGAAAGCATCTCTTCCCGCTTTTTCAGAACCCAGCGTATTTCCCTCTGCAGCACAGCTCCATTTTATTTTTTTAAATTATCTAACATTTCTTTCAATTTTTAATTCTCCCCCACTACTTAATAATTAATGGGCTACCTCCCTCTTTAATATCTCTTTCCAAGCAGTGCTCAGAGAGAGGATTCAGACACAGGCGCAGCGGGTGATGCAGTAGCCCGGCATCCCTCAGGTCTTGGTCTGATCCTGCCCCTGGTGCAGGTCTCCCCCAGCTGTCAAATAACTTTATTTTTCATCCTGTTGGTGTGGTGGTTCTGGTGGCTCTGCTACTGCACGGACCTTCCCTAGTCCTTCTTCCTGTTGGCCCAAATTCTTTTCTTTTTCTTATTTTAGTTTTTTGGGGCTTCCTTCTTCTACTGTTCATCTTCTGTACAACTGCCACCCCACACTGATTTTTATTTTTTATCTTTTTAAGACCCTCTCACCCCATTTTTTCCTGTTGACTCTACTCTTTCAGCATGGTTTTCATTCTTGCTTTGCTTGGTGGTGTTGCCCAATAGCTGGCCGTGCTGGAGGTACTTTGCAGCCAGTGTATTTTCATGATATTTCCGGATTTTCAACAGCAGATGGACCTAGAATGCCAACTTCTGGGTTTGTTTTATTTCCTTCACTGTAGCTTACTTTTGCTTGATTGGGTTGTATTTTGATCCTTGAAAATGAAAAATTCTCTCTTGAATGACGCTTCTCCCACCTTTTCTTAAACCTTTTAAGGAACTTCTTGCCCTTTATCTCCTCCCAGAAGGAATCCCTTGAGGCTTTAGCGTATCCCTCAACAACTGCAATGGCAAAAAAAGCCAATGTAGAGCAAATATCTTTTAATGGAGCATTTTTTTCATGAAGGAGGCTTGCAGGTAGCGTTTTGTAGACAGTTCTCAGATGCTCATCTAACACCATATTTTGCATATACCTACAAGAAAGACTTGAAGCAGGGCACTGAGGACACCTCTCCTGGGATCCCCTCCTCCGAGTGTCAGCCTGAATTTCCTGTAAGGAAGAAAAGCATTCCAACGTCTGTGGTTAAAACTTTAAAAGCTTCCTTTTAGTCCCCTAAGCAAGAGGATTTTAGCATTCCAAATAGGCTTACCATTACCTAAGAGAATATTTCCCCCTGATGAGAGTAAGCTTTCCAAGCTTTGTTAAGGAAGAAGTGGATTGTGACAACTCGAGACGTAAAAAGGTGGCAGGCAGCACGGTGTTAGGGTTCGGAAGTCAATTAGTCTGTGAATGTTTTAGTAGTGGGTTGGCTTGGAAAAAAGGAGACCCTTTCCTGCCACCCCCCCATTCATACCCATGAAGCTGAGAGAGATGGGGAGAGAGACTGATGTACAAACTGCCTAATATTGGTGCTTTTTCAATAAATTCCCATTTCTGACCTTTCTGAAATTTTGTCATTGCTAGAAATATTTCCATTTTTTCCTCAGATGACTTATGGTACTGGGGGCAGGGTGGTGCCAAGGGTGACCTGTGCCGTGGGGGTGAGGATACAACGTGGCCGACCAGTCCCTCTGGCTGTGCCTGGACTGGTTTGGGGGGAGCAGGAGAGGGGTGAGCAGAGCCTGGGCTGCTGCTGACCATCGGTGAACCATGTGGGTTTGGGTATTTTTGTTGTTTTCATTTGGTGTAGGTTTTCCTTTATTCACTTGGCCAGACTGTAGCATAATAGAGAAGTATCTTGGTGTCAGCATTGTGTGAACGCAAGTAATTCAAAACCTATTCGGGCTGCGGAAAGAGAAAGCCATGATCTTGGAAAGCTCCTTAGAAATCTTGACTGCAATGTATTAAAAGGGCAGTTTTGCCTTTGAGATCCATTTCTTTCATTTGTTTTTACAGCTCGTGCACCACAACGCTGCCGTGTTGCTGGTGGCAGGGACCTGCTGGGAGGTCTCGCAGGGAAGCACCAGCCCTGTCCATCCCCCTGGGAGCCCTCAGGGCTCCTGAAACACATAACCCACGAAGGCAGTCCCTGCTGTAATGCAAACATTTAAACTGGCTGTGATAAATCCCGCGTGAGCCCCGGCGCCCTGTAATACCTGCACAATTGAGTGGGCTGCACACTTTAGCCATATTAGAAGGATACTTTATTCATAAATTCAAATTATAGCCATTTACATACCAGATAACACATAATTGCCGTTTAATACTTTTACATCCTAATACTATTACAAAGGACAAAGAGTTATTAGGATCTTTCTCCAATGATATTTTTTGATGAAGAAAATATTAGCTGGGAGTCCTTGGCATTAATTCTGAGTGGCTCATATTGATGGCTTACTGTAGGCTCAGCTTGAGCTGGCAAAGAAGATATTTCAAAGCCCAAAGCAATACAAAGACATGAAAATGAAGTGACACGTACATTTTGAAAACAGCTTGAGAATAGCTCGGAGAAATAAAACATGGCTTTAAGTTAAATCTCCCAAGGCCTGGAAATGCTTAACCCCAGCCCATTTGTATTCGGCATCCCTGGATGCTGGCACTTCACTTGCAATCAGATAGGCAGGCGGGGTTTGGCGAGCAGAGGCTTACGATAGTTTGGGATTGTTCTTTATTACTGTTTTAGCAGAAAGCCTGACTTCATCTTTCTAAGTAAACAGCAGCAGTGATTTAGTGTGAGTGCTCGGAGCATCCCTCCTCCCGCGGGAGGCAATGCTGCTGCCCTGTGTGTAACCGTGCCGTACTCCCCCGCCCGCTGGCAGAGGTTGGAACAGAGATAACACAAAAATAAATGGGGTGAGTACACTTCAGGGCCCGGGTTCCCCGGCGCAGCACTGGCACCGCTGTCTGAGCTGCGCTTTCCCTGCTACCACAGGCTGTCTGCTGCCGCTTGGTCTGCTCCACGCCATGCCTCACGGCCGCTCTAAAGGTACAGGCATGGCACCGAGCTGCCCCAAAACACAGGGGCCCTGACCTAAAACGGTGATTATTGCCCAGGGAGGTTTTCAGAGCCTCCCTGTTTGCTGCAGGCAGCCAGGCAGGGTGAGGTGGCGTTAAGGAATGGAGGGGTGGTATCCTTGCTATAGGTTATACTCGCTCTGTGCAACTAGTTTCTACGTCTATATTCAAGTATATATTTTCCCCTTCTCTACGTTACTGCTGCACAAATTTTAAAGCTAGCAATTAAGCTGATTCAAGAGTAGCTAATTCATCAACACCACATACAGGGGCTCCACTCCAGCCATGCTTCCAACCCACGTCCCTGCAGGGCTGGCACTTTACCTGGAGCTGCTCTGGTGTGGTCACTTGATATAGCACAGGAAAGAAACACAAAACCCTCACCACCCCCTGAATAGACTGATAAAAAATACCCAAGTTTCGGTGCTCCAGCCTGGGTGGTGTCCTCCCAGCCCAGGGGTGGGCTTGGGGGACCTCCAGCCTGCAGCTCTGCTCTGGGCTTTTTCACTTTCTTGAGGGAAGAAATGGCATTTCACACAATTGTATTTCTTTCTGATAAGACATTTAAAATCAAGTTTCTGATTAATTGCAGCCTGGTATGTCAAGGTCTGAATAGATTCCTAAAATATTTTATGCTTGAGGAATTAGACTGATCTCTTTGAGTGTAACCTCAGGGAAGGCACTTTGGAAGAGGGGTTATGAAGCGATACCCATCTTTCAGAGCTGACTGCTGTCTATCAACTTACTTGTAAGTTTAATTAAAATGAATGACTGAGCTGTTACTGCCTGGATAGTCATGCCGACGCCGTACTCTTCTGGAATTGCTTTATCCCAGTCGCTGTTGTATCATGGACTTGGGGCCAGTGAGTGGCACAACCAAAGGCGCTCGCTGATGTGAGGGGGCCATGCCCAGCACCAGCCAGCCCAGGCAGCCGCAGCAGAGGAGGAGAAGGAAGACAAGGAGGCAGCAGCGCAAGAGGCTCTCTGGGCTGAGCAGCCTGTTTCACACAACACACAATTCTGCATGCACAGCAACTGGCACTGTCTATCAGGTTAATGAACCACAGAGAGGATTTATAAAGGAGCTATTACTTTTTTTTTTAAATGCCTTAATATTAGTTTTCATAACAAGCCATTATCAGCAGCTAATGGCTTGAGCAAATAATTGATCTGTCTTTGGAGGAGCTTTTCTCTGGGCATCTTGGGATGTGGTGTTAAACTGAAGGCAGAAACCTCAAACGGGGTCGTTGCTACAGGAAAACCACCTTCCCAAAACAGAGGAGGAAACGGGGCAGAGGAAGGGTGTGAGTGATGGGTACCCTGGGTGTGAGTGAGCGATGGGTACGTGGCAGCAGTCTCAGAGCGGGTGCGGAGGGAGGCAGTGGCCAGCGCTGCGGTGATGCTCAGCCCTTTTACTACTGGGGCCCACGTGCAGTTTCACATCTGCACATACAGATGTGCAGAGGAAGAGCAGACTGCATGTTGCACTGCTGCAGGCTGTGGTGTTCTGCGTGGATATCAGCTCCTGAGAGCAGCTTTCTGGAAGGACAGGAGCTGGGGTGCTGACTCCCTCCCTGCAAGTTTTGGGTTGGAAACGTGCTGCTCCTCTCCCTTGCTCCTTCTGCTGGTTCCTGCCCGCAGGCTGTGGAGCACGATGGATGGGCTTCTGAGTGAACACCTCAGCTTGTCACAGTCCCCGTTGCCGTTGCATTTCCCAGGAACGGGCGCTGCTCCAACCCAGAGTTACAGGAATAAACTGGTTAGACCTGGGCAGTCCCAAGCGCATCACGGCTGTGTCGGATACCTCTTTGTGTAACCTCGCCTTAAACCCGCAAACCCGTCTGTAAAGGATCTGGCCCTACAGCTGCCCGTGGCTATTTGAATTCAGCGGGTTTTATTTTACATCAGGCCTGTTAAGTAAACCTCTCCTTCCAAAATACATCAAGGGAATAAACAAAGTGCCATTATAGCGGCGTATTTAAAAGGCTGCCACGCTAAAAACAACGTGCTACTGTGAGCCACAGTCAACCAGAAATAAATGGAAGCGTATAAACAGAGCTTGCAATAAATGTTAATGCATTTTAATCTGCTCTACTACCTACCTGCCAATTAAATTTCACAATACACTTGTAATAATGAAATAAAACATGGCAATAAAAGTATACAGCAGACTTAACCCTTGAACATCTGGCACACAGAGGTGTGGGAAGAACATGCCCCTCACCACTGACCTGGAAAGGTTTAACAGCGTTGAGCCCATGGCTGTGCAAGGAGGCAGCTGTGCTGCACTAAACCTGAGCAAATTATATATTTTTAATTACAAAATTATTATTGCTGGATTCAAAAAGCCTAAAACGGATGGAAAAAAAAAATCTGCCAACTTTGAAAACTCTGGGGAGCTGCATAATGACTGGTGCTAATTATATAGTTCCAATGTGAGCTGAGCGAGCAGTTTGAGAAGGCAAAATTTTAAGTAAATAAAAATGACAGTGGGGTTTAATTAACCAGAAGGAACTGCATGAAACTTGTGAACTTTTTGTAGCTGCTTGTTCTTGCCAAGACCACTTGTGGTGGAGAGAGGCTGGGAAGGCAGAAATAGCAAGAGATGAGGATTTTGTCTGTCTTCTGTCCCCTCTTCTGTTAAATGTGAGCAGCAAAGGTTGAGAATTTTTCAGCTGGCGCTTGGGCAGGACAGCAGGGTCTGCTCCCCCTTACGGGACCGGGAGAGGCTGCTGGTGGGACCCCCAGAGCACACGCTGCCACGCAGAGCTGCTGGTACCTGGGTCCTTGGCGGTGGGGTGGGAGGGGCTGATGCTGCTGGAGGTGCCGTGGCTTCACCCACCTTTAACTTGGATGCACTGTGGAAGGGGGGTGCAGCCAGTGTCCCCTCATTCCGGTGGGGAGAACAGCGATTCGAATGGTTTCTGGCAAAAATCATGGCTTGTTTCCGAGTGACTTAGTATTGCAAGTTGTGCCAAACTTTAATTCTGTAGCAGAAGGCTTCTGCGGCTCTGCGGATAACGCCATAAAATGCCGCTAGGGTAAATGCAGCCCCAGCAGCTGGACTTCCTCACAGTTTTTGTCCCCTTGACACCCAAGCGGCGTCCCTGTGACGAGTCTGGGCCGTGCTGCCTTTCTCCTGTGGCTCGGGGGATGCTGCATGTACCAGCCCCACGGCAAAGGAGCCCAAAACGTGGGTTCCCCCTCCCAGCCATGCCCCCAGCAGGGCCAGCACCGCCGGCTCAGCGGTTTTAAAGGTGACTTGAGAAAATATGTGCGCAGATTACTTCAGGGCAAGTTCTCTGAGCTATGAATTTATGCCAGGTTGACTTAGCACAGCCCTTTGATTAAAGAAAACTGAAATACGATGCAGGTTTCCTTCGGTAATTATCCCCTCAATGATGACAGGCTGTTTGGGTGTACGTTCCCAGAGGTGCCAGCGCTCATGCACTGGTAGGTGTGGGTGTGCATGGCCCCGGACCCACCGTGCCTGGTCCTGGTGGTGGCTTGGCAGCCCACACCTTTCTGCTGCCTCCTGCACTCTGCCATTCTTTTTTCCCCTCTTTCTGCACACAAAAGGTGAGGGATGGAGGGCAAGGGAGATGGAAAGGCTCTGTGGGACAGATGGTCTGTGTGTGGCTCCGTGTCCTGCAAACCTAGTCTCAGGAGACCCATCTCTTCTCAGGT
Organism: Psophia crepitans; assembly: GCA_013399095.1. Classification (NCBI taxonomy): domain Eukaryota; kingdom Metazoa; phylum Chordata; class Aves; order Gruiformes; family Psophiidae; genus Psophia; species Psophia crepitans. The sequence continues at coordinate 95,665 of VWZZ01001016.1, read as the reverse complement.
GAAGAGCAGCGAGTGCAGAGATGGTGAGGGGCGGTAACCACACAAATACCATGCTGTGGAGACAAGCAGCATCTGGCAGAGGCCAGGCCAAAGGTGTTGCCCAGGTGTCTTCTAGATGTCAGCCAGACTATTTTTTTTCTTCTCCTTTCTCTGAAGCCTTAGTGATGAGTGAGAGTGAGGACCACATCGTCAGGTGCTGGCACCACAGAGTGAGGGGAGATGAGGGAGTTTTGTGTTGGGTTTGAACTGGAAGAGAAATAGGAATAACTGTTGGTCTGGGAGGAGAATATCCTGGGTGAGATGGCGATGGGAAAAGGGGACCATGGGGAGGTGAAGCAGCACCTACCTGTGCACAGGGCCAGTGCTAACCCACCGTGACGGCTTTAACACCAGGAGCATTGGGGTGAAAAATCATTTAGAAGTGCATTAGAATTTAGAATCATACTAGAACGTTTTCCCATGGCGGCCTCTAACTCTTTGAAGAGGTTTCCACCTCTCCCTTGCCCCGTTCCCCATGTCCCTGCACCTCCCCAGAACGTGCCGATGCTCAGGCAAAGGACACTGCTGGCTTTTCCCCAGCATGTCTTGCCCGAGTTGCAGCTCTCCCAGCCCTAAAATATCTCCACACCTGAACATTTTGCTGATGGGGAATTGTGTTGGTACAGCACTGCTTTACTCCCGGGAAGCAGCATCAGCCCCGAACACAGCGCTTCCCAACCAGGCGCAATCAGCGCATTCACAGCCTTTCTTTGGGTTACTTTCATCCTCTTCCGCTATTCCAAATTTTGTGCAGGCTCTTCATCACCCTGGCTGTTAATAGCAGCTTCAAATGCAAATCCAACCACACAAGGGTGAAATTGTGGTACACAAAGGATCCGGGCTCCTGTGCCTGCCTCGAGTGCCTCCTCCCCCGGCTGCAGAGGCAGGAGCAGCCCCAGCACAGCGCGGGCACAGCCCTGCAGCTGCCAGCAGAAGAAAGTCTCTCGGAGGGGGAGCTGCATTTCAGAGATGCACTGAACCCAAAACTCAGGCTTCCCTGCTTTGTTAGAAAACTTAACAAGAGTAGAACTGCTTACCTGTTTTTTTAACTTTTGGGGGGTTTTGTAGCTATTGCCCAACACAGGCTGTAACTGAGGGGCTCCTGCACACAGCAGCATGTGGGTTTGTGGGCCCTGCTACGCAGAGTCCAGCAGATGTGGGAGCTCCTCAGCACCTGAGGGGGAGACGAGAGGTCCAAGGGGCGTCATACTGCTGAATCCATGCAATTATTACTTGATTTTTTTAAAATTGTTTTTTTACTCATTATCTTTAGTATCTCATTAGCCACCAGTCTACAGGACATCCCCCTAACCCCCAGCTGCTCTGCTGTGCAGAACCACAAGGCTGCAGGAGGGAATTACTGCCACCGCTCTCCGGAGTGGCAGGTCCCTGACCGAGCTTGATAGCTTCTTCAGGACTCGGGCTATGAAAATATTTTGTGGTCTCCCACAAACCAGCTGTATGTTATTCACATTATGAGAGTAGCTCAGGAGCCTGCAGCATCCTTCCCATGCCCGGCCCATCGCTCGCTCCTTGCTACAGGCACTGCGGCGGCCTCGCAGGCAGCACGGGCTTTGTGGCCTGTGCACGTGGCTGGGACAGAAACGTGCTTGTAGCTGCTTGAGTGATTGGGGAATGTGAGCGCTTGCTGAGGTGTATTCAAAGGATGGGCATGGGGAGAAGGTCATAGAGTCACAGAATCTCCTGAGTTGGAAGGAACCCCCAAGGCCCACCAGCCCAACCCCTGGCCCCACACAGGCCCAGCCCCATCACAGCAGATGGCTGAGAGCGTTGGCCAGACGCTGCTTGAACTCAGCCCAGC